>OY725494.1:4027128-4458097 GCA_963281255.1 Aphrocallistes beatrix
TGGGAGAGAACAAGTCTTTGGCTCTGCCTGTGTTCCACAGCTTTTCAGGTTGTGATACGACATCAGGGTTTTTTGGCAAGGGGAAGAAGTTGGCATGGGAAACTTGGAAATGCTATCCTGATGTGACAGAAGCCTTTACACACATGGCACTGAATCCTTACGTCCAATTAATCTCAGTACTTTCAAATTTTAGAACGCTTCACAGTAATTCTTTACAACAAAACCAGCGGACTGGAAAGCGTTGATGAAGCAAGGATGGAATTATTCTGTCACGGGAACAAAACAATGGAGAAAATCCCACCTACTAAAGCAGCTCTTTTACAGCACTCGAAACGTGCAGCATATCAAGCTGGTGTCTGGACCACTAGTGAACTGACAAAACAGGACAGGCCTAGCCCAGAGGATTGGGGCTGGAGTTGGGACAACGAAATCCTATCTTGGACTCCTGTTTGGACAACTCTACCTCTTGCTAGCAAAGCTTGCGCTGAACTAATAAAGTGTGGGTGCAAGAATAACAATGGTTGTGGTGCCAGATGTGGCTGTAAAAAGGCTAACTGGTCATGTACTGAACTCTGTAGTTGTAACTGTATGAATTAGAGTTATTTTTCTAAGCCACCTGAATGTATTCAGACATTTTTAAATTTTTAACCATAGCAACGATATAGCAACAATGGAATGTTACCACATTCCATTCTCAAAAGTGGTCAGAATCTATTCGTGTGACCTATCAAATTGCAGGAAATTCATTATAGATAAAGAATATCACCAATAATAAATGATTAGATTTGATTTAATGAAGTTAAATATTTTTTTAAAACACCCTAATTTTGGGAAAGGAGGCAGAAAGTGAAAATTTTAAAAATACAATTTTGACACGAAAAAATGATATTTGAACTTGGGGCCTATTAAAAAGTTAAAGTACTACATCTAAAGATGTCGTGAAAAAAATTTGGTGCTTTTGTCCAGCGTGTCCCCATTATTTCACTAAGCCACCTGACTATTTAATTGATTATCCCATACAAACAAAATATCTAACCTATCTAACCTAAGCAAATAACTAATTCCACTGAATTTATCATACGTGTGAATTACATTTGATCAAGATTAACTTATGAAAAACTTCATCAGACAATGAACATCTATCTGGCTTAAATAATTTTCATGCGATGCTAAATAGTCTCTCTACAGGTGCGGATGAGGCTGGGACAGATAAATATTGCTGAGCCAATTTAGCTAATGTTGGTAATGCGGTTTGGTGCAAATTCCAATATACCAGAGGATCATCTCCTTCCGAAAGACGGGGGTGAGATAGATATTTGTCAAGTTTTCCTTTTTCTCCCAGTGTATTAGCTGTCATAAAATTAGAACTGGACATAAAGTTTAAAAGTCTACTCCTCTTTGGGTTTGGAGATTGGGAAGAATTAATATTACATATTACTATTACCCCAGGCCTGATGTTAACTTCCCGTCATAAATAATTTGAGCATAATGTTAATTTCCCGTCATAAATAATTTGAGCTTAATGTGAACAAGTGCGCTTCGCTTGCTTGCGCTGCGCGGCTGGCGGACACTTTGTGTCCGCCGGAGGCTCCCTTCGGTCGCTTGGGGTCACAATGGTTAATTATAAGGGAGATAACATCTCTAAATACGTCTGCCCTACTGTTATAATCGATATCGCACGAAAAATCACCAAAATGATCAATTTTTAAAATTTCGATGAGTAATGATGACGTCATGACAAAGTGATGAGTTATCATTTTTTGATGATAGTTGCATCGTATGTGAGGTATATGAGTTTACAGATTCGATTAAAATTCAGCCTTCTATCTCTTATAATGGCTGAGTTATGCTCGAATAACTGTATTGCTTAACTTTTAAAAATGTGACAATGACGTCATAATTCCATGATGAGTCGACATTTTGTTCTGAGCTCAGAACTTAGTGGAGCCATAACCAAACAGCTTCACGTGCACCTCCCGGACGTCTGGCTTCACCTGGTCCAGGACACCCTTTGCTGACGCATGGAACCTCGGCCAGAGGTAGATATGTCTAGCAGAGAGACATTTCATCACGTGGTCTACTTGAAACATTTCTCCTACGAATGCCTCTGGATTGTCTGAAAAGCAGTGTATGAAAGCGGTCTTGTTTCGTTCACGGAATAGACGCAATATAAATCCCTCCATTGTCAGTTCTGTGACTTTGTCTGCGGGAGGCCTAAACCAACAGAATCAACAGTAATGCCATTATGTGAATAGCAATGCTCTAAGAGAAGTGGCGAAACCAGGATTTTCAGATGGGGGTTATAACATGTGTTATAGCACCTGTTATAACAGTGTTATAACAGGTGATAATTATAACAGTGATATAGAACACTGTTATAACAGTGATATAACACATGTTATAACACTGTTATATCACGTGATATAACAGGGTTTTATAACAGTGACATAACACATGTTATAACAGGTGTTATAACAGTGATATAACACATGTTATAACACTGTTATATCACGTGATATAACAGTGTTATGACACTGTTATATCACGTGATATAACAATGTTATAACAGTGTTATAACAGGTGTTATAACAGTGATATAACACATGTTATAACACTGTTATATCACGTGATATAACACTGTTATATCACGTGTTATAACAGTGTTATAACAGGTGTTATAACAGGTGTTATAACAGTGTTATGACACTGTTATAACAGTGTTATGACACTGTTATAACAGTGACATAACACATGTTATAACAGTGTTATATCACGTGATATAACAGTGTTATAGCATGTATTATGTCACTGTTATAACACCTATTATAACACTTATAACACGTGTTATAACAGTGTTATAACAGGTGTTATAACAGTGATATAACACATGTTATAACAGTGTTATAACACGTGTTATAACAGTGATATAACACATGTTATAACAGTGTTATAACACGTGTTATAACAGTGTTATAACAGGTGTTATAACAGTGATATAACACATGTTATAACACTGTTATATCACGTGATATAACAGTGTTATATCACGTGATATAACAGTGTTATATCACGTGATATAACACTGTTATAACACTGTTATAACAGTGACATAACACATGTTATAACACTGTTATATCACGTGATATAACACTGTTATATCACGTGTTATAACAGTGTTATAACAGGTGTTATAACAGTGTTATGACAATGTTATAACAGTGTTATGACACTGTTATATCACGTGATATAACACTGTTATAACAGTGACATAACACATGTTATAACAGTGTTATATCACGTGATATAACAGTGTTATAGCATGTGTTATGTCACTGTTATAACACCTATTATAACACTTATAACACGTGTTATAACAGTGTTATAACAGGTGTTATAACAGTGATATAACACATGTTATAACACTGTTATATCACGTGATATAACAGGGTTTTATAACAGTGACATAACACATGTTATAACAGGTGTTATAACAGTGATATAACACATGTTATAACACTGTTATATCACGTGATATAACAGTGTTATGACACTGTTATATCACGTGATATAACAATGTTATAACAGTGTTATAACAGGTGTTATAACAGTGATATAACACATGTTATAACACTGTTATATCACGTGATATAACAGTGTTATATCACGTGATATAACACTGTTATAACACTGTTATAACAGTGACATAACACATGTTATAACACTGTTATATCACGTGATATAACACTGTTATATCACGTGATATAACACTGTTATATCACGTGTTATAACAGTGTTATAACAGGTGTTATAACAGGTGTTATAACAGTGTTATGACACTGTTATAACAGTGTTATGACACTGTTATAACAGTGACATAACACATGTTATAACAGTGTTATATCACGTGATATAACAGTGTTATAGCATGTATTATGTCACTGTTATAACACCTATTATAACACTTATAACACGTGTTATAACAGTGTTATAACAGGTGTTATAACAGTGATATAACACATGTTATAACAGTGTTATAACACGTGTTATAACAGTGATATAACAGGTGTTATAACAGTGATATAACACATGTTATAACAGTGTTATAACACGTGTTATAACACGTGTTATAACAGTGTTATAACAGGTGTTATAACAGTGATATAACACATGTTATAACACTGTTATATCACGTGATATAACAGTGTTATATCACGTGATATAACAGTGTTATATCACGTGATATAACACTGTTATAACACTGTTATAACAGTGACATAACACATGTTATAACACTGTTATATCACGTGATATAACACTGTTATATCACGTGTTATAACAGTGTTATAACACGTGTTATAACAGTGATATAACAGGTGTTATAACAGTGATATAACACATGTTATAACAGTGTTATAACACGTGTTATAACAGTGATATAACAGGTGTTATAACAGTGATATAACACATGTTATAACAGTGTTATAACACGTGTTATAACAGTGTTATAACAGGTGTTATAACAGTGATATAACACATGTTATAACAGTGTTATAACTTGATTTGAGCATAATGTTAATTTCCCGTCATAAATAATTTGAGCATAATGCTAGTTTCTCGTCATAAATAATTTGAGCATAATGCTAATTTCCCGTCATAAATAATTTAAGCATACTTCGAGCATATTTTGAGCATAATTTGAGCATAGATTGAGCATAATTTGAGCCAAGGCTGGATTCGGTTAACCGGTTAACCGGCTAACCGCCGTCAATCACGGTTAACGATTAAGAAAATCTTGGATCGGTTAGCTGATCTGCTTTATTTTCTAAATATATTTTCAGGTATATATGATAAATTATTTGTTTACTTTTGTTTACAATAGATACATAAAGTAAACAAATCTCAAAAATATGCTAGAAACTTGCTTTCAATGGTTGACATGGGGTTTTCAGGGGTGTAGATTTCGAATATCATATTTCGATATCAAAATGGAACTATGGTTGTGAAAAGGAAGGAATTATTACTTCGAAATTCTCGATATGTGTGACTATGGTTAAAAATCTCCCGAATTTTAGAGTAATACGTATATAACAATGAAATTGTGATTCAAATGAAAAATTATCAACTCAAATCAACTAGCCTAACTATTTGGTATCCTTCAGTGTGATGAAAATCATTGGAAATGAGTCGGAATCCTTGACACTTGTCGAAAAGAAATTCTTTTTCATACGGGAACTTAGATATCCAAGAGACATCTGCTCCAATGCAACGCATGATTTCAAATCTCCCAATTTTATGTAAACCAATTTCCATCAGACATCCATTGTGCTTATTATGATCTGATTTCATGAACTCAAGAGCTACTTCCTTATCTGTTGAGGTAGATACGAAAGTGCCATACATGAAGGCATCTGACACTGGTCGCTTTGTTAATAGTGTCGAATCATTGGATTGATACTTTACATCAAAGGTTTGCGGATCTACATTTACATCATGTAGTCCATGATATGTAAAATGAGGTTTACACGTAATATCGAATCTGTCAAGTTTGTTAATCGCCAGAGATAGAATTGTACTCAAAACTGGCCATTTACGTTTGGACGAATGTGATAGCTCCAAAGTAATAAAACAAGGATCAGCATGCAATGCGAACTCTTTCCAATACAACATCTCGTCGTGTCTGAGGTCACGATAAACGTCCGTCCCGGTGTAGAGCAATATCGCTAAGATTTCCACCAAAGTTAGAGGCTTTCCCATCTCTATATGTCTAGGATGCTCCATTTTCTCTTTTGCTATGTCCCATAGAGTCTTTGGGTTTTTTTCGAAGACTGGGGATATTTTTGAAAAAACAATACCAAATAATCCAGAGTATTTCGGTATCAGCATAACCCATTCAAAACGATTCTTCTTTATTTCTTTCATCAATTCTTTCTCATTTAAACCGAGTTCAGAACTATTCTTAAATTTGATAACTTTTTTTCTTAAGTGTATTAAATTATCACAAATAGCCCACATACCATTACAATGGTGAAATTCAACTCGGAGTGGTGCAGAAATGAACTTTTTGCTGTCTAGAGTTTTCTCAATATGTGCGTTGTCTCTCCTGGATGGATGTTTGTATATCGCACAGTGACACCTGTCATCCAACCTGTAACCGCCTCCGTTGAGACGCTGGAAAGCGTAGCACACTTTTCCGTGACGACATTGCATCATTTCGTGACTGTACATATCGGAATGTTCCAGAGCTTCCTGTGAGCATTCATAGGCTTGGAATTGTGTGAAGTAAGGACAATACTGGTTTTTGGGACATTTGGGGTTATATGGGAGAGTAGATGCTGTCATGTTAGTTGCCATTTCAGATTGCAAAATCAAAATCAGTTAGAGACACAATCTCATTGAAACGAATTGGTTTGCTACATTTTTCAGTGAGCTTCTACCTATTTATATAGTAAACTTCTTAGAGGATATGGCTAGTATCATATTTCGTACTCCAATTTGCAAACTACTGATTTATACTACACACTGAAGATCAGTTGAAAAGGGATAATACGTATATTATTTGGAAATTTAACTTAATTGATTAAAACATAATGCAAACTCACATAAGGGTCTATCTGCACCTAGCCTGTGATCAGAAGAAAAACGAGATTGTCTATATAGGAATAATAGTAAGTATAGTATATGAATTATATAGGATTTCGCAGCTTTTTTAAAAATCCTGTCAAATTAATTTATTATTTCTTAAAGTTGGAATCCTTGACACCTACCGATGAGGAATTCCTTGGTCATGACGTCACCTCATGCATCCAAAAGAAATCTGCTCCAAAGTAAAACCAGCGATGCTACCTCAGTCTGGTTGCATCAGATTCCAACCAATACACTCAACACCATAGCAGCACTCTATTTCACCAAGGGACATGTCTCATCCATGTCAGTCGTATCAAATTGTTCTAAAGTTTCTGTGAGATTAGTTAATTACACAAAAGAGCTGGAACAGGTTTCAGCCTGAAACTTACAAGCAATTGGGTATATAATATTATAAGTACTCTAATAAGTAATGTTCATCTTGAAGATTAACGTATTCAATTAATGGTAGGTTTGAGTATGAACTATGAAAAACTAATTCTACAAGTATGTACCAGTGCTAAGATTCCGAGCACTGGGAAAGGAGATTAGAGTAGGAAAATGGATAGAACGTTACCAAAACTAAGAACTATGAAGTTTTATAGACAGCATTTGATTGAGAAGTTAGTTTTTAAACTATTCTTACAAATATTAGCAAATATTGGTTTGAAATCTTGCAGGGATGTATTACAAAATTCATTCAATAATTCAACTTTTAGGAAAGAAATTAGCGGTCCTTGCTAGATTACTTGAAGCATGATCTGATATGATATCTATTCACTACACGGCCACAAAGAATGCATCTAACAACACTAACTACACAACTCAGTTACAAGATAGCTGAGAGATAATCTTTAATTTCCTCAGGAGGCAGCTTCCTGAACCCGTCCTTGCTGCTGATTCCAATCTCGATGTTGTACTCAGTCATCTTCCCATCAAAACTCTCCTACAGAGGCGAGGCAGTCAGTTCAATAGGAAATGCAGGGAACAATGAATGCCGATCTTACCTTTAAAGTTAGAATCGCATTGTGAATGGCATCCTCTAGCTCCAGCTCATCGCTGTATCTACAGGCAGGAGTCAGTATCAGTAAATTATCTAACATTATAAACACGATTAAAATCCGCTCTACCTTTTCTCTAAGAAAGTTTTGCCATTAATGTAATTCTTCCCAAGCGCAGTTGCCTTCCAAGGAAAGTATGCTCCCTAAAGTAATGAGCTATTATCACTACAGAGAATGCTGCAACTGAAATAGAGTGTTCCTTGAAAATATTGGTGTTAGTTAGGATAGGTGAATCAATATTAATGAATGAATATTTAATAACAAGCTCGTTCGCTTTCTGGGCGCTGCGCAGTTAGCGAACTCTTGGTATGTACATATCCCGTCTGATTTTCATTTAAAATCATGTGTGAATAATTACACTAAAGCTACACCAAATAAGCTCCCATCCTGATTGATAGGCACACAAACTCACAGAAGGGTCACACTGGTAGAGGTAGGGTCTATCTGCGTCCCATCCTGCGATCAGAAGAGAAACTCCAAAAGGCCGCACCCCTCTAAAACAGTAACAATCACGCACTAAGTCCAGAGGACAGACTGCGTGGAGATGTGTACCTGGAGTGGGAGTACTGCTGCATGGTGAAGCCTACCTGCTGCACTAGGCTGGGGGTAGGGATGGCCTCGTGGAAGGTCAGGTAGTACTGCTCTGCTATCTTGCGGGCCTTTGACACCAGGAGTCTATGGGTATAGTTTAATATACGTATGTAGAGACTAACTCAGTATTCAGAAGTATGGAAGTGTGATAGAAATACTGATAGAGACAAGAAAACAAAATTATTTCTGACCTACTACAGTCGAAGTCAGTTTTTTTTGGCGCCTAGGCTATGAAATCAATTGGACAAAAACACGACTGTGACTGTCCTACTATCTGAACTAACTGATATGAAGAAACTCACCTGAAGTCTGGTCCCATCCCGCTATAGACAAATCCGATGTATTTGTTGATTGGCTCCACCTAAAGCGTAATCACAGCATTAGTCGCACTAATACACTTATGTATTAGATTGAGGCAGAAGCAGAATACCTTCGAGACACTGGTTTCATCGGATAAGATAGATTTGTGCTTTTTCTCTGCTGCTATGACAACTCCGTTGCTTGCTAAATATTTTAGGATATTATTTCATTTCAAAAGGGGGAAATAACTAATACGAATTTATTCTTCAGAAAATCACCTTTTATACCCACAGAAGGAGCGCCTGATTCCACTGCCATCAGAGCATACTCGATCTGCATCAGTTTCCCTGAGGGACTAGACCAAGGAAATATCGAGATTATTCGAGGAGGTGAGTGGTTTACTTAGTGAGTGACTCACCTGAATGTTGTGATTGAGAAATTATATCTTTCTGACATTGTACAGCAACTATGTCCTTTGACTGATTCTTAATGAGCTAATATTAGACAGGTGTATTGCACTAGGATGAGAAATGTCAGTCAATAGAACGATTGTTTAGCTCCAGAACATCAACCAAATGTACTCAAAATCGTTCTTTAGAATAAATAAGCCATGAGTTCAGATCTCATTAGTATCCTTAAATACTTAAAGGTGTGAACATATGAGTATGCTATATGTGTATATATATACTTAAAAATCGGAAGTAAATAAAATTTTGTGAGAATATCTCCATACCAAGAGCAACTCATTATAAAAACTGCAAATCGAACAATTTAGACAAATTCAACAATCACGAAATCGAGTTATAATTGTAAGTTCGTATCATTATGTACATATTCAGGACTAAAAGAGGTGTATATAGGAGCTGATATAACGAAGTATCACAACTTGGACACCATCTGTCGACCCAGTTTACACGTGATGTGTCCGTAGGGCCGAGTGGAGGGGTAGAAAGTGGTGTCATTCCCCTCAATTCCAATCTTGGACAGATCGTAGAGGAAATAGTGCAGATTAGGCATCGTCATCTCAATCAAATCCAGCTGCTTCTGCTCTTCCAGGATTCTCTTCTCGGTCAGGTACATGGTGTGCTGGACTGAGGAGCTGTACACTCCTGTGTCAGGAGGACCAGCAAACGTCTCTACCACAGCTGTCACCACCTGTTCCCACACCGAGTTGAAGTCCACTGAGTCTACGGAGATGAACTCGTAGCTAAGCAGAGCAGAAGTGGCGAAGATGCGATCTTTCATGTCAGGGAGTGAGGTGAATTTGTCTCGGATAAACCCCTCAAACCCTGACTGGGTGGTCTTGAGAAGCTTCAGGTTCTTGAATCCAGATCTGATCTTGACGGGCTGGTCTCTCTCCTTAGAGACGCAAGTAACCCGGTTGATGCTAGGGTCTGAGATGAATGCGTGCGAATGCTCGCTTCCGTAAGCTTTGGCGCGTTTCCAGCTGTTAGCCTCTATGTCAACAGAACACGTGGTTATGTGCGGGTATGTGGTTATGAAGTGGGTGCACACGAGCATTCCGAACCTCTCCGGCGACTCCAGAGCGTCTGGGTGCTGGTGTGCTAGGAAGTAGACGGTGTTCTTAGTGGTGTCGGTAGCGACGATATCTGAGTTGTCTCCGTGCGTGTAGTCGATCTCCCGAGAGAGAGTCAGACTCACAGTTACTGAGAAGTCAGTGATGTTGTGTTGATACTTGTCTTCTCGGTGCACATAGAGCAGCCCCACTTCTGCCTTCCCGTAGGAGGTGCGGTGGAATACTGTGGGACTCTTTTTGCTCGACATTTCTAATAAGTCACGGATATGCTCAAATGTTAGGCAGCACACTGGTGTTGAATCTTAGATATCGAACGCACGCCCCAGAAACAAAGCTAGGTGTTATGCCCCATTAAATTGATTTTTGGTTTGCCACCCTCGATAGAAATATGCTGGCAACGTCCTTGTTGTGCGTCATATTAATAATAGTAATAAATTATTACCCAAGAACCTAAGCACATCCATTTCAACAGATGAAAAGTAATAAGTATATTAGGAACCAACTTAGTTAAAACTTTTAAAGCTGAAACATGTTTACAACTAACAGTGGGGCCTTACGTTCATTACGTCCAAAATGTATAAACTATGGGAAATCATAGCATCATTCATCATTATTGATTAAGGGATTCGAAGGTCTGGCAGACGTTTGACCTTCTCAATCATACGGTAGAGAATAAACATGTCGATGTTAAACATTTGTGGGAGCAGGAGATTTGCGGCGGAATTTTGAATCTCGTGAGAGATACAACCACAAGTGTCCGTGAGTCTACCGATACTCTTCAGAGCCGCATGTACGAACGTATCTGGCAGCGGTGCTAAAAACCGCGGTACCTGGAAATCAATTCTTGTCTGCACTGAAAGAGGAGAAACAAGTTGTATTATGACGTCAGACCTGCGATGCTCATACTGCAATGCCTTGGTGAAGCTATTCATGAGTGATTTCGTGGCTGAGTAAGTGGCCAGCAGAGGAGAAGGCCTGCTGCCCACTTCGGAACTGATGTTGATGATGACTCCCTTGTTCTTACTCAGCATTCCAGGTAGCATGAGATGAGTTAGCATCAGACAGGACAGCGAATTGATGTTTAATAATTCCGAGTGGATTTTAGGATCCACTTCTAGAAACCTCCCAGGACGATAATAAGATACGCCGACGTTATTCACGAGCACACAAATGTCCAGACCCCGGAGGACGGTTTCGATTCGAGGGTAAATGTTTGAATGTTTGAAGTCGGCTACTATTACTTGAGTCTGAACCCGATAAGTTTGCTGGAGAGAAATTGCAAGTGTTTGAAGTTTGTTTGCATTCCTACTGATCAGTACTAAATCTATTCCTCTCTGAGCTAGCAGACACGCATATGACTTCCCAATCCCTTCAGTACAGCCAGTCACAACTGCCCATTGTCCGAATCTGTTGAAATTGAGATTATTCGGTAGAATGAATGCATATGTCAGTTTCCACAAGTATGCAAGAAATAACAGAAGGAAATGAATAACTTTACAAACGCCAATCAAGGTTATTAGCAAGACAACTAAACTTAGATTCTCTCCAGAATTAATTGACTCATCAGACATTTCAACAAATTTACAAATCAGTATGTTGGAATAAGGAACTCAGTCAGTACACCTCACTGATCCGAACACAATCTGAGCACCAAAAATATTTATTCTAATTAACCTCTACGGTTTAAATCTAAGTTAATAATAGTCTATTCAACAAGATTGAAAAACCTTGTGGATTTATCGATCATTGGTACAGTCTGTACAGAGCTGTTCGGGTTAGCGAAGATGCACGAATAAACTACATTCATAATAAACCGTAAATCCTCGAAGTCACATTTTCTGATGAAAAATTATTGTTCAATGAATATAACTGCATGAATGAAATGATTGGATACTGGTTGCTACTAAAATCCGGGACGTGACGTGACGTGACGTGACGTGACGTAATATCTTTTAGTTCTCTAAATACTAGTGTAATATCTTTTAGTTCTCTAAATACTAGTGTAATGTCTTTTAGTTCTCTAAATACTAGTGTAATATCATTTAGTTCTCTAAATACTAGTGTAATATCATTTAGTTCTCTAAATAACTAGTGTAATATCTTTAGTTCTTTAAATACTAGTGTAATATCTTTAGTTCTCTAAATACTAGTGTAATATCTTTAGTTCTCTAAATACTAGTGTAATATCATTTAGTTCTCTAAATACTAGTGTAATATCTTTAGTTCTCTAAATACTAGTGTAATATCTTTAGTTCTCTAAATACTAGTGTAATATCATTTAGTTCTCTAAATACTAGTGTAATATCTTTAGTTCTTTAAATACTAGTGTAATATCTTTAGTTCTCTAAATACTAGTGTAATATCATTTAGTTCTCTAAATACTAGTGTAATATCATTTAGTTCTCTAAATACTAGTGTAATATCTTTAGTTCTCTAAATACTAGTGTAATATCTTTAGTTCTCTAAATACTAGTGTAATATCATTAGTTCTCTAAATACTAGTGTAATATCTTTAGTTCTTTAAATACTAGTGTAATATCTTTAGTTCTCTAAATACTAGTGTAATATCATTAGTTCTCTAAATACTAGTGTAATATCATTTAGTTCTCTAAATACTAGTGTAATATCTTTAGTTCTTTAAATACTAGTGTAATATCTTTAGTTCTCTAAATACTAGTGTAATATCATTAGTTCTTTAAATACTAGTGTAATATCATTTAGTTCTCTAAATACTAGTGTAATATCTTTAGTTCTTTAAATACTAGTGTAATATCTTTAGTTCTCTAAATACTAGTGTAATATCTTTAGTTCTTTAAATACTAGTGTAATATCTTTAGTTCTCTAAATACTAGTGTAATATCATTTAGTTCTCTAAATACTAGTGTAATATCTTTAGTTCTCTAAATACTAGTGTAATATCTTTAGTTCTTTAAATACTAGTGTAATATCATTAGTTCTTTAAATACTAGTGTAATATCATTTAGTTCTCTAAATACTAGTGTAATATCTTTAGTTCTTTAAATACTAGTGTAATATCTTTAGTTCTCTAAATACTAGTGTAATATCTTTAGTTCTCTAAATACTAGTGTAATATCTTTAGTTCTTTAAATACTAGTGTAATATCATTTAGTTCTCTAAATACTAGTGTAATATCTTTAGTTCTCTAAATACTAGTGTAATATCTTTAGTTCTCTAAATACTAGTGTAATATCATTTAGTTCTCTAAATACTAGTGTAATATCTTTAGTTCTCTAAATACTAGTGTAATATCTTTAGTTCTCTAAATACTAGTGTAATATCTTTAGTTCTCTAAATACTAGTGTAATATCATTTAGTTCTCTAAATACTAGTGTAATATCATTTAGTTCTCTAAATACTAGTGTAATATCTTTAGTTCTTTAAATACTAGTGTAATATCATTTAGTTCTCTAAATACTAGTGTAATATCTTTAGTTCTTTAAATACTAGTGTAATATCTTTAGTTCTCTAAATACTAGTGTAATATCTTTAGTTCTCTAAATACTAGTGTAATATCATTTAGTTCTCTAAATACTAGTGTAATATCTTTAGTTCTCTAAATACTAGTGTAATATCTTTAGTTCTCTAAATACTAGTGTAATATCATTTAGTTCTCTAAATACTAGTGTAATATCTTTAGTTCTTTAAATACTAGTGTAATATCATTTAGTTCTTTAAATACTAGTGTAATATCTTTAGTTCTCTAAATACTAGTGTAATATCTTTAGTTCTCTAAATACTAGTGTAATATCTTTAGTTCTCTAAATACTAGTGTAATATCATTTAGTTATCTATGAATAGTTTCAAGTCTAAACTCATTCATATTGGTTGTGTAATTGCATGAATGAAAAAGGATATTTAAATATTATTAAAATCAATCTCACACTTGCATTTGATAACGAGTGTTAAATTCAGAACAACAGAAATTGTTTGCATTACATAGTGTGAAATGAATAATTGATTATCAAATTAAGATTGTAAAAATGATACGTTTTAGAAAAAATCTGCAAATACAAAATGTGTCAAAATTGTCCTATGCACCTCATTTGACCAAAAACACCTTGTCTGGACCTTCAAAGGTGTTCCATTTTGGCATTTAGTTTCGAATCAAAAATCGTATAGTAGCTTCGTCTGCCCATAAACATTCCTTTCTCTAAGTTCACACTTATGGTATGTATTCTCAAAACCCGTTATGGAGGAAAAAAACAAGAAAATAAAAAATAGGGAAGAACTCATTTCAGAAGTTGGCCACTATGGACCTTTCTGACTCTTTCAGACGCGATTACTTAAGTTGGTTAGTTTGAAAGTTGTTCAGTCTACCGAACAGTGCAGGTTATTTCCAAGAATTAAAAGTTGTAGTAAGGGGGTTGTTAGTTATATTCTAGAATATTCTCTTAGATTTTAGAATGTTCTATTAGATTCTAGAACATTATATTGTATTAGACTTCGATAGTACAACCTAGGATGTGTAAACTGATCTTAGGAATTCTGTAGAATTCACCTCGACATTTTTGTTGTGTTTAGTTTGTTATTTGACATTACTGCAAAAGTAAAGTCTTTTTCATATGATTTTTATAAAATTTTGGAAAAGTGGGGAACTTTTGATGAGTAGAAATATAGGAAATATCATGATAATGTAAAATGATTTCAAACATAAACATATGACATATAAATGATTATTTAAAACAACTAAACGATCTAATTTTTTCACCTTGATCACTGATCTTTACCTTATTTCACTGTTTTGAACAAAAAGTCCGGTAATCAGTGTTTCTTCTATGATGGCAACTCCATCTGATCACCTCTCTCCCTCTGCAAACTCACTCCCAGACCTTGACGTATCAGGTCCTATCCAACCTGAAGCCATCACCCCCTCCACTCCCCCCCTCCATCACGCGAGAGGAGACACCTATTACAACTTCCCACCCGCTCGTATTCCCCCCTCACACCCTGAACTCAGTTCCTCCACCACGAACATCAACATGCAGCCTAACCCCATGTACCAGGACTTCCCGCCTGGAATCCCTCTCAAGAATCTCAACTCGGAAAAGCAAATCGTCGTTGAGAAAATCAAAGAAGGCAACCCGGACGCTCTCTCCTCGAGCACACTTCTGGAGAACAACGTGAAGGTTTACGAAAGAATCGATTCCATAGTTCCTCGCAGGCGTAGCTTCCTCCGTCTGAATTCTTACTCCCCCGAGAAGAAGAATAAAGACTCGGACTACCAGTACTTAGGTGCGTTGAAGGAAGATACATTCCAGAGCTCTCCTAACATCACCAAGATATGTCTACAGGCTTTCTACTCTGTTCTCCTCATCGCAACCTTGTTCATCGCCGTGGTTGCGCTTGGAATCGGTGTAGTCTGCCTCTTGGACCTGTCTAAGCAGAGCCTTGCCTCCTCCCAGAACGTATCATACAGGCTAGAAGTCCTAGATCCCTTGATCAGCATGAGCAGCAGCTACAAACTGCTGGCTGATAGGATAGATAGAGCAGAGATGGAACTACAAAAACTCCGTCTGTACTCTCAGCAATCATTCTCAGCTCTGAATCAAAGTGAAAACTGTTTTGTCCTCAATAGCATGTGTCTACTCGAGAACAGAGAGCAAATGTGTGGAACTGAACCTCCTCTCAATATAAGTGCGACCGATCGAATCACAGGGATTGCGTGCGTAACTTCTCATGATGATGCAAAACCCAATATCGTATTTAGTAACGAGACAAGTTCCTACAGCTGCCAATGCTCTATAAGTATTGGGCAAGTCGACACCTGGAGCTGTTCTCTCTATATATGGGCATGCGACATGGCATAAGGTTTCTGTTGCGCTGTTTGGACCTTTCAAACTACAGTTTTTCTATTTTCTTACTTCTTTCTCTCAACTGTTTCCTTTATTTACTGGTTAGCTCTCTTATTTCCTATTCAGGACATCTTATTACATATTTATTTTCATAATGCCATTAATTAAAATATATTTGTGTCAGAATTTGATAGAGAATGAATATTTCCTCTCTCTTTTTACATAAAAATATGTTAATAGCTCAAGCACAGAATAACTAGAGAGCAGCTATTGTAAAGAACATCGACTACAAATGGAGTTCAGATTTCGGATACATCAGGTATATTAGATTACATTCATTAACTTTTGCTGCATGCAGAAATTATTATCTAAAATTAATGTCCCGTAAGAGATTCTGATTATCTTTCAAGTTATGAGTCTACCTATGCGCATATGCCCTGTCTTGAGTATAAGAATGGAGTTAGGAGCATTCAGATTATTCCACGCTTATTTCAGACATTTTTTATTTGATCTAGACTATATCATTGCATAGTATCACTCTTTAAATTGATATTCTGTAGTTGAAAACTAGGGATTCATATTTATTTCAACATTAGTTATCCAAATTGCTTTCCCTCTTGGCTAATAAAATATTTTATATGAAAATTCTCAATATACAATAGGAACAACTCAGAGCTCATAGTGTCTCATGGCAGAAGGCAGCGAAGAAGTCCCCTCCCCCCTCCACCCCAAACACATCCTGATAGCCACTCCTTCCGAAGAGGTGCGACAGAAGCACCTGTCACACCTGGAGGGCTCTGCCACTTTCTGCGTGATGCGGTCCAAGAAGACGGGCAAGTTCAACCGCAAGAAGAGTGTGCCTCTGATCGAGCAGAGAGAAACAGACCCAGAGACCCTCCGCCTGGTAGAGGACCAGGACCGGGCCAAGTACTGGAAGAGGTGGGGCCCCTATCTGTCCGAGCGGCAGTGGGGGACGGTGCGGGAGGACTACTCCCCGGATGGGTCCTGCTGGGACTACTTCTCCCACGACCACGCCCGCTCCCGCGCCTACAGGTGGGGGGAGGACGGACTGATGGGGATCTGCGACAGACAGTGCCGCCTCTGCTTCTGTCTGGGCCTCTGGAACGGGAAGGACCCGATCCTGAAGGAGCGGCTGTACGGCCTGACCGGGCCCCAGGGGAACCACGGAGAGGACGTGAAGGAGTGCTACTACTACCTGGACTCCACGCCCACACACTCCTACATGAAGGGGCTCTACAAGTACCCCATGGACGCGTACCCGTACGCCCGCCTGGAGCAGGCCAACAGGGAGACGGGGCTGTCCGGGCCAGAGGTTGAGCTGGAGGACCTGGGGGTGTTCGAGAGCAACCGCTACTGGGACGTGTTCGTGGAGTACGCGAAGGCCTCTCCGGACCTCATCTGCGTCCGGGTGACCTGCCACAACCGGTCCGACGCGCCGGCCACGCTGCACATCCTGCCGCAGCTGTGGTACCGGAACACGTGGGTGTGGGGGTACAAGCACGAGGGCGCCACGGAGCGTCCCCTCCTACAGCTGAGCGGGACCGAGGGGGAGGAGGAGGTGTGCGGGGAGCACCAGAGCACCCTGGGGAAGTGGTACTTCATGGCAGACAAGAGTAACGGAGAGAAACCGCGGCTGTTATTCACTGAGAACGAGACGAACTACAAGCGGCTGTACGGCGTGGACAGCCCTTCCCCCTTCGTCAAGGACGCCTTCCACCGGTTCGTCACTTCGGGCGAGAAGAGCGCCGTGAATCCGGGACAGAAAGGGACCAAGTGCGCCGCGTACTACCGCCAAGAAGTGGCGGGGGGAGCCAGCACGGAGGTCCGACTGGTGCTCTGCAGCGAGAAAGAGAAGCCCCAGCTCAGCAGGGAGGAGCTGTTCGGCGCGTTCTTTGATAAAACTTTCAAAGTCCGCCTGTCGGAAGCCAACACCTTCTACAGCCGCCTGGCCAGACAGGGTCTGAGCGACTTCTCCAGCTCCCTCCGTCTGGAGGAGCTGGAGGTGGTGCGGCAGTCGTACGCGGGTCTGCTCTGGAGCAAACAGTTCTACCACTACTCCGTCAAGGACTGGCTGAGGGGAGACCCCAACATGCCCGGACCCGACCAGTCCCGGTACTCCGGCCGCAACGCCGACTGGACGCACCTCTTCAACCGCGAGATCATCTCCATGCCGGACAAGTGGGAGTACCCGTGGTACGCCTCCTGGGACCTGGCGTTCCACATGATCCCCTACGCCAAGGTGGACCCCAACTTCGCCAAGGAGCAGCTGATCCTGTTCCTGCGCGAGTGGTACATGCACCCGAACGGACAGATCCCCGCCTACGAGTTCGCCTTCAACGACGTGAACCCTCCCGTCCACGCGTGGGCCTGCTTCCGCGTGTACAAGATCACGGGGTCCCGCGGGAACCGCGACTACAGCTTCCTGGCTAGGACCTTCCAGAAGCTGGTGCTCAACTTCAACTGGTGGGTGAACCGGAAGGACCCCAACGGGAGGAACATTTTCGCCGGGGGGTTCCTGGGGCTGGACAACATCGGACTGTTCGACAGGAGCAAGCCGCTCCCGGCCGGCTGGGAGCTGGAGCAGGCGGACGGGACCGCCTGGATGGCGTTCTTCTGCGTGGTCATGCTGAACATGGCTCTGGAGCTGGCCGACACCTACGACCTGGTCTACGAGGACATGGCGTCCAAGTTCTTCGAGCACTTCATCCAGATCTCCGACGCCATCAACCAGATGGGACAGGGGAAGGGACTCTGGCACGAAGAGGACGGGTTCTACTACGACCTGCTGCGCATCCAGGGACAGTCCTACCCCATGCGGATCCGCTCCGTCGTGGGGGTTATCCCGATCTTCGCGTGCCTCACGCTAGAGGAGCGAGTGATGGCCAAGCTCCCGGGCTTCAAGACCCGGCTGGACTGGTTCGTCAAGTACCGCCCCGACCTGTCGGAGCAGATCTCGGGGCTGGAGGTGGAGCACGACCACCACCTCCTACTCGCCATCCCCAACCGCCACCAGCTGGAGAAGGTGCTCCGCTACGTGCTGGACGAGGCGGAGTTCTTGTCCCCGTACGGGGTGCGGTCCCTGTCCAAGGCGCACGAGGGGGCGCCGTTCGTGATGGAGCTGGACGGACAGATGCAGCAGGTGTCCTACGTCCCGGGCGAGTCCAACACCCTGCTCTTCGGGGGCAACAGCAACTGGAGAGGTCCGATATGGGTGTGTATCAACTACCTCCTCATCGAGTCCTTGGAGCGCTACCACTTCTACTACGGAGAAGACCTCAAGGTGGAGTGTCCGACTGGATCTGGGAAGATCATGACTCTGTACGAAGTCAGTCTCGAACTGTCCCGTCGCTTGTCCCGGCTCTTCGTGCCGGACAAGACCGGACGACGGCCGTGCCATGGGGACTCCAAGCTGTACCAGAGCGACCCCTTCTGGAAGAACCTGGTCCTCTTCTACGAGTACTTCCACGGAGATACGGGGAGGGGGTGCGGGGCTAGCCACCAGACCGGGTGGACGGCCCTCATCACCAGGTGCTTCGACAAACTCGCTCACCACTAACACCTCCACTCCCGCGCTCTGTGTTCTTATCGGTTTATTTCTGTATATTCTGTAGAGGATAGGACCTACGACATAGCTCGATTTATATCTACATGCATGTGTTATTTGGTTATTGTGAATTATTTAACGAAAAGTCTTAATTCACTCTAACTCAGTATGAGTGTGCGTACGGCGTCAGTAAGGAGTGCAGAGTAATCGAGGCTTGTTCCAATGTACTAAAGTAAGATAGATGCCTAGCATAGCAGAAAGCGAGGAGATCGACTCGTACCAGCTCTACAAGAGGAGACACCCCCTCTTGCACGGGTACGTGCTCCCGTTCATTCCTGTCTACGCCGCTATCCTCTACCAGCTGAGAGACGTACTCTCCCTCTCTTCCCGAACCGAAGAGGAGGAGGAGGAGGAGTCCCTGGTGGCTCTCCTGTTCTCCTCCCATCTGGAACTTCCGCTCGCCCTGCTCCTCCTCACGCTCCTGCTGCACCTCCTCGTCTCCCTCAGCTGTGTGTGGTCCGTGCAGATCCGCTGTCTCCTCACCTGCTCCCGCGCGCCAAACCTCTCCGCCGCCGGCCTCGTGAAGGTGGTCCCCACGGCCAACAACGGGTCCACAGACCTCGTCCCCCTCCTACGCAGGGAAGGGAAGGTCTGGTTCCAGTTCCAGAAGATCCGCTACCACTACGACCCCCTCACCTCCCGCTTCTCCCCTCCCCCCTCGGAGGAGCGGCGTCCCCTCAGCGCCTACCTCCTCTCGCAGGGACTGTCCCGCGGGGAGGTGGCAGACAGAGAGAAGCAGTTCGGGAGGTGCGAACTGAGCGTAGAGGTGCCTCGCTTCTCGGAGCTGTTCTCGGAGAGGGCGACCGCTCCCTTCTTCATCTTCCAGCTGTTCTGCGTGCTGCTCTGGTGCCTGGACGAGTACTGGATGTACGCCGTGTTCACGCTCCTCATGCTCGTCACTCTGGAGTGCATGGTCGTGTTCCAGCAGAAGCGGAACCTCTCCTCCATCCGCGAGATGGTGCGAGAGCCGCGAGGGCTCCTGGCCTACCGAAATCAGAAATGGGAGGAGGTGCCCTCGGACCGACTGGTTCCCGGTGACGTCATTTCCCTCCACGTGAGCAGACACGAGCTGGACTGTCCGTGCGACGCTCTCCTCCTCCACGGCAGTCTCATCGTGGACGAGGCCATGCTCACCGGCGAGTCCATCCCGCAGCACAAAGAGCCGGTCAGCGACCGGACTCAGACGGACCTGTTCTCGTTCGAGAGGGACGAGAAGCTCCATGTCGTGTTCTCCGGGACTAAGGTCATACAGACGGAGCCGCCCCCCCGTGGGACCGCCCCCCTCAAGCCCCCCGACAGTGGGGCGCTGGCCTACGTGCTGAGGACGGGGTTCAACACCAGTCAGGGCCGCCTGGTGCGCACCATCCTGTACGGAGTGAAGCGGGTCACCGACAGCAACCTGGAGGCGCTCCTCTTCCTCCTCTTCCTCATGCACTTCGCCGTCGCGGCGGCTGGCTACGTGTGGGTACACGGGACCATGGACCCGTCTCGTAGCAGGTACAAGCTCTTCCTGCAGTGTGCGTTCATCCTAACCTCCGTCGTCCCTCCAGAGCTGCCCATCATCCTCTCGCTCGCAGTCAACAACTCACTCATCATGCTGCTGCGCTCGCGGATATTCTGCACAGAACCGTTCCGGCTCCCGAACGCCGGTAAGATCGGTTTCTGTTGCTTCGACAAAACCGGGACCCTCACTTCGAGTAGCATCAACTTCCTAGGTGTCACTGGCTCCCCTCAGGGGGTCCTCACCTCGGAGTTAGGCCCGATCGCGTCCGCTTCTCCGAATGCTCAGCTGGTGGTCGGGTTCTGCCACTCCCTGGTGTGCGTAAAGGGAGCGGACATGGTAGGAGACCCGCTGGAAATGGCGGCGTTCAGAGCAGCCGGTTGGACCCTGGGGAAGGAGAACAAGCCTCAGGCGCCGAAGAGTCTGCGTGCGTCGGGTGGCTACCAAGTGGCGCGAAAGTTCCACTTCAACAGCACCGTGAAGAGGATGAGCGTCATCTGCGTGAACCAGAAGAGTCGGGCTCTGGTCCTGACGAAAGGAGCGCCGGAAGCAGTGGGGGGTCTCCTAGCAGAGGTTCCGGCAGAGTTTGACAGGGTGCATCAGGAGCTGGTGTGCCTGGGCGCACGCGTGCTCGCTCTCGCTTACAAAGAGTTCCCTGCCAGCCTCAAAATGTTCTCCAGTCTCGCGAGAGAGGAAGTGGAGAGTGAGCTTCGCTTCTGCGGTTTCATTTGCTTCTCTTCCTCCGTGAAGCCGGACTCCAGGAGCTCACTGCTGGCACTCACGCGTTCCTCCCACCGCCTCATGATGATCACGGGGGACAATCCGTACACGGCCTGCTACGTAGCCAACCAGCTCAGAATGTCCAAGATAGACAGGACACTCATTCTCTCTCGGAGAGGTGAGGAGTGGCTGTGGGTGTCACCGGATATGAGTGCGTCCCTCCCTGCTGACACCTTGGGAGAGCTGGAGGAGCTGGGAGGGAAGTTTGACCTCTGTGTCACCGGAGAAGGGATGGCCCACTGCTCTAACTTATTCAGCTCAGATCAGTGGATACGGAATGTGAGAATATTCGCACGAATGAGTCCCAAGCATAAAGAGCAAGTAATCACTTCCCTCAACCGCAGCTGCTACACGCTGATGTGTGGTGACGGTACGAACGACGTGGGCGCTCTTAAACACGCTCACATCGGCGTCTCCCTCCTCTCGCGCCCTCCCACGCAGCAGCAGACTCAGCCCCCTCCCAGCCTCCTGCAGATCGCCAAGCTGGGGCGGGACAGGAGACGGGAGGAACTCATGAAACAGGCGGACATGGGGGATGCCCCGCCCCCCGTCAAGTTGGGAGACGCCTCCATCGCATCTCCATTCACGTCTCGCTCCGACAGCATCTCTGCCGTGTGCAGCATAGTGCGGTACGGGAGGGGGACCCTGGTGACCATCCTACAGATGTACAAGATCATCGCCGTGAGTGCACTCATATCTGCCTACGCGCAGAGTGCTCTCTACCTGGACGGAATCAAGTTCTCAGACCTGCAGACCATGCTGCAGGGAATGGTGATCGCGGTTAGCTTCATGGTCTTCTCGCGGATACGACCCCTCGAAGAGCTCAGCAGAGAACGGCCAATCCCTAACGTCTTCAACCTCTACACACTCTCCACTGTCTTCTCGCAATCCACGGTCCATCTGCTCTCCATCGTTCTGCTAGTGAGAGAGGCCAAGGTGCTAATGCCGGACTACGCCCCGCCAGTGGACTTGGACGGAAAGTTCGAGGCTAGCATTCTAAACACGGCCGTCTTCCTCATATCTCTGTGCATGCAACTAAATACTTGCACCATTAACTACAGCGGACGTCCTTTTATACCTAGCCTCTACGAGAATAGAATCTTGCTGGTGCTACTCTCCCTCGGCTATGCCTCTCTGTTCTCGCTGTCCCTAGGAGTCCCCGCTGACTTCTGCGAGATGATGGAGATTCTGATCCTGCCCGACCAGTTCAGAACGTTCCTGTTGCAGGTCATCGCTGCAGACATTGCAGTTAGCTGGATATTAGATTATGCTTTGTTAATTTTGTATAGGAAATTTTGGTTGAAATCATAATGATAATATTATCGAATGGCAGACAGCGTCCTGAGTTTGATTGGGTGTCACATCTAAGTGTTTCTTAGAGTGAGATGGATTCCTATCAATCCAATGCGATCAAGTCTCGGCTAGAAACGGACCGGGTGACCAAATACCTCACAGAGCGAATCGAGTCAGTGGAAGTCCACTTCTCCACTCTCTGCCAGGACATCGGAGGGATTTCCAGGAAGCACGCGCGACTGAGGGACAAGTACGACCAGTTCGCTAAAAACCTGAGACTGTATGGGGAGCAGGAGCACACGCCTGTTCGGCTGGCTATAAATAGCTACGCGGAGTGTGTAGCGGGACTTGAAGACTATAGACAGGTTTTCTTAATCTATTAATTCATTCTAACATTCCAAATTATATTCCTATTGCAATTTGCATGGAAGAAGCGTATGTCCAATCGATTTTATTGCCCACCGCTCTTATAGAATCCCCAAGGGCGTTATAGCAACAGGAGTAATCCATAGTTATGCTTATTTGAGGAACGATATGATTGCTATAGCCTTACAATATTCTGTTGACGGTATATTATTGCTAATATTTCCTAAAATCACATGTCATTTCTCCATCTTCCGGGGTACCTCTTGATATTCATTTTAAATATCCTCTGCCAAATTATGAAGATTATACAATAAACATTGCATGACTGAAAATTGCCGGAAACAGAGAGGCTGAAGGTTAACTTTTGAGAATGTTGAGGAAGTTTTTATGTGTTATAGTTGAAACCGCGAACGGAGAACTCGCGGATGGCAACAGATTCTTGTAAATATTTACGCACAAAAATATTAGTGCTCCGAAAGAGATCTAATTTTAGAATTAGACCCTGCAGAATATAATGGAAGAACTTGCTTCAGGTAATGATCGACAGACTAGAAGTGCGGTTAGTGATGCCTCTACAGAGTTACAGCAGTAATTGTAAAAAAGCGCGCGATAACTTGAAGAGTCTGCAGGTGGCGAGGGACAAAGAACTGTCAAAGCAGCAGGCGTTCGATCGCGTCAAGCTACGCGAGCCTGCGAACCGAAGCAAACTCTCTCAGCACGAGTCTGAGCTCCAAAAAGCGAAAGTCGATAGCGACCGTGTCCTGGGAGACACTCAGGAACAAGCGGAGATGTTTGAGAAGAGAAAAACCGAAGATTTGAAAAAGATATTTGGCGATTTCCTACAAACGCACATGGCTTTCCACGCTAAAGCCCTCAGTCTCTACACGAGTGCCTTCCAATTCCTGCACTCTATAGACGGAGTGGAGCAGCTGAACGCATTCAGACAGAACATCAATCCCGATTGAGCTACTCTAGCTTGTCGCTAGGCAAACCTGTCACTTGTATGTATACAAATACAAAACTGTGCATTTTGAAATGTTCAAAAAAATGTAGGAAATCCTGAAGTATTTGTTTCTACATAATTTGTCTCAAATCTGGTTTAATATACGTATGTATGATCCATGTGTTAAATAGATGTACTACAGTTAACTCCGCTTAATGGGTCACTGTTTAATCGGGTCAACCGCTTAATCGGGCTACTACTTTTGGTCGGACTGGAATAGCTCTCACACATAAAAGCTAATACAAAATATTTTCGGTTAATAGGATTCTCCGCTTAATTGGGGCAAAATGTCCTCTGACCGATGCGACCCTATTAAGCGGAGTGCACTGTATTTAGAAAAACATTTCTCGATTCAATCTGTTCTGGATTGCGCAACTTGCAATTAGCAGATCTGGTTTCGATTCATTGTCTTCTCCAGGTTGAGGTTATGCTTCTCCTAGGTATCGGTATTTTAGTTCTTCACATCTGTCGCTAATCAGTCCACACTCATGAACTAATGTTGTTATTGCGTGTAGTTTAAGAATACTGATAGGTCACGTTTGTTTAACGGCTTAATAAGGTGCTTAGCATTGAGTGTGAGGTAATAATATCCTTCAGCTTGACATATTGTTTGCTGATGCAGACCTATATAAATTATTAAACCTGTGTGAACCTGAATGTCTTACACTTAAGTATAAGAATGGATCTTCTATACGATATGGTTTCTTTATCACTATTCATAACGGCTATCATGACTTAATTACTCTCAAAGAAATATTTTTAAGGTTATGGTTACAAATTTATTACTTAATGATTACATCGTTCAACTTGTATGTTAAATGAATGTAATCTAAACTAATGACTGGGTTCGATAGATTTAGGAGTTCTGTAGCCCTTCAAATATATTCCCCTAAAATGTCCTCTCATTTTTAACCTCGTTAAGACTATATATAATATGCATGCAGTGATGATATCAAAATTTTGCAAATTTTCTTGCATACGTATATACAGTAGACCCTCGATTATCCGAACAGTGTGTTCGAGTACCACTCATTTTATCAAATACTTTTCAATCGAATTTGTGAAAATGATGTGTTCGGATAACTAAAATAATGTGTTCGGATAACTGAAATGATGTGTTCGGATAACTGAAATAATGTGTTCGGATAACTGAAATATGTGTTCGGATAACTGAAATAATGTGTTCGGATAACTGAAATATGTGTTCGGATAACTGAAATATGTGTTCGGATAACTGAAATGATGTGTTCGGATAACTGAAATAATGTGTTCGGATAACTGAAATATGTGTTCGGATAACTGAAATATGTGTTCGGATAACTGAAATGATGTGTTCGGATAACTGAAATAATGTGTTCGGATAACTGAAATATGTGTTCGGATAACTGAAATATGTGTTCGGATAACTGAAATATGTGTTCGGATAACTGAAATGATGTTTAATAAATCAATTCCTTAAAAATGTATGTTCCAAAATTGTGCGTAGCATTGTCAATTTGTTTGGCTATACATACGTGTAAGTAGTATTCAAATCATAATACGTTCTTTAATAACATCTAAGTTGGTACATGTGCATTTAAGAGCGTAAAATACGTATTTCACTTATCCGAACGATTTCACTTATCCGAACACCAATCTTTGAACTAACAAACGGAGGTGTTCGGATAACCGAGGGTGTACTGTACATATAATATTAGGTTTAACCCGCGGTTGGCTAGGAATGTTGAAAGTGAAAATGAAAGTACATTGAAAGTGAAAATGAAAGTGGGGTTTTCTCTATTTATACTTTTGAGACGTAGCCAGGCGAGGGTTAATTAAAATTAATCTATGCGTCCTAAAATCACTCCTCATCTCCCGAAATCTCAATTTGGACTTCACTGAGTATAGTTACAGATACAGTTTACAAATGGAATGATCTGATACTTCAAAGATACAATTAGCTCAGCTGATTTTTGAGTCTAGTTGTAGTAGATATAGAATGGCTTGTTCTTCTCAGAGATAAAAATCAGATTTGAAGTATTAATTGTAATGTAGCTACCTAATCTACGATACCTTTAACAGATATTCCAGTGGAATTCAGAGAGTAGACCAATGTGTGAAACCAGTTCACCAAGAAATTGCTGATTGCATCTTATAAAATACATTATCTGAATTCCTTGCATTGTGATGTTTTCTTAACAATTAATTTCTGAGAAAGAAATCTGATGTTTGCTTATGCATTTGACCGAGAGTATTCTTTACAATGTAATTAAATTCATTTATAATAATATATAACCCTTTATGTATGTGCAGTTGTAAGCGATCTAAGTATTGCCCTTTGTTGGCTTGTTGTTGTCCATATGTATATAAACCCGATATGTGTAAATACTTGAATACAACTCGCTACAACCAACTACACACGTTCGTATACAATGGATTGTCTGAAAAGAGTGTGCTTGCTCTTGATATTGTTCTCAATGCAACATGCAATTACGTTGTCACAACTTTGTGCAGAAAAAGACGTAATAGAATGCGATGGAGAGTCATCACAGGAAAAAATCAGCTGTTTCATCATTGGCTCTGATGAAGTTTCTATCGGAGAAGTTCTTGCCCAATGCAGTAGAGAGGGGAGTTATACAAAATTGGATTTGAATTTGAATGCAGAGTTGACGAACCTCAAAATAAACTTAAATATAACAGACTCTATCAATGAAATTTTAATTGAGACAGTGGAAGCGGATGTTTCTATTCAACTGACTCCTGGAATATCCCTTGCAAATGTCAGACGTATCCAAATAGGGCCTCTCACACTTAATATTACCGAAGACACTCGGAACATGTTCGACATTTTCCCCGGAATTCAAAATATTATTTGTCAAGGATGCAAATTTACGAATTTCCCCTCCCTGATAGCCCTGACGAGCCTAGAAGAAATAGAGTACTCTGGTTCTGGACAGTGTAATGGGGAGAAGAGGACTTTGGATGATTTGTTTGTTCAAGGACTAAGCACTCTAAGGTTGATCAAGTGGACGGGATTTTGTATCGAGAGTATTAGCGAAACTGCATTCAGAGGCTTGCTGTCCCTAGAGCAGTTGGATCTGAGTAAAAATCTTATCACAGGTCTACCGGAAACTTTGTTCGAACGACTAGATGCCTTGGTAACAGTTGATCTATCAAGTAATGTCATCTCACGGCTTGATAGCATAACATTTGGCGGCCTCAATAGCCTCGACGTTATTTCATTAACCCTCAACCCTCTGATCTGCGATTGCGACCTGGCATGGGTAACACAGGTGTCGAATGATTTCGGATACACACTCAGTACATCGAACTGCGTTGGAGGTGAATTATCAGTAAGTGATCCTGCAAATTATGGTACTTGTACTGAGACTCTACCGCCCTGTTTCAACGCCAAATGTGACCATGAGTGTGAGAATGTGGCTGAGAGTGAGACATTTCGATGTCTGTGTGATCCTGGATACGAATTGATGAATGACGTGAACTGTGTGGATGTGGACGAGTGCGCTACCATAACGAATGATTGCGAGCAAGTTTGCAACAACACAATAGGATCGTATTTCTGTACATGTGCAGGAGGTTATAATATGACGCAAGACGGAAGCTGTGTAGATGTCGATGAGTGCAGTCTTGGATATAGATCATGCGAACATTTTTGTAATAACATACAGGGGTCTTCTTTTTGTAGCTGTATGGCTGGATACAGTGTCACGAATAATGGATCTTGTATGGATATCGATGAATGCACAGATAATACACATTCATGTGATCAAACCTGTTCTAATTTGATAGGAACTTATTCATGCGGCTGTTATAATGGTTATAACATGAGCTCAAATGTCACTTGTGTGGATTACGACGAATGTGACAATGATGCAAACAACTGCGAGCAGTTTTGCAACAACACCCAAGGATCCTATTCCTGCAGCTGTTACGATGGATACAATTTAACCGATACATACACCTGTCAAGATATCGATGAGTGTGTGATGGAGACACATACCTGTGAACATGTGTGCGATAACACTGAAGGATCTTATAACTGTAGCTGTTATAAAGGCTACAATGTCACGAATGGTGATAATTGTGTAGATTTCGACGAATGCACTGATATCATTTCTAACGACTGTGACCAAGTCTGTAATAACATTCAAGGATCCTATTCCTGCAGCTGTTACGATGGATACAATTTAACCGATACATACACCTGTCAAGATATCGATGAGTGTGTGATGGAGACACATACCTGTGAACATGTGTGCGATAACACTGAAGGATCTTATAACTGTAGCTGTTATAAAGGCTACAATGTCACGAATGGTGATAATTGTGTAGATTTCGACGAATGCACTGATATCATTTCTAACGACTGTGACCAAGTCTGTAATAACATTCAAGGATCCTATTCCTGCAGCTGTTACGATGGATACAATTTAACCGATGCATACACCTGTCAAGATAACGATGAGTGTGTGATGGAGACACATACCTGTGAACATGTGTGCGATAACACTGAAGGATCGTATAACTGTAGCTGTTATGAAGGCTACAATGGCACTAGCGGTGGTAATTGTCTGGATTACGACGAGTGTGCCAACGCTTACAATGACTGTGACCAAGCCTGCATTAACACAGAGGGAGCCTATAACTGCAGTTGCTATGAGGGATACGATTTGACTGATGCAGGCTACTGTGAAGATATCGATGAGTGCGCTACCAATGATGCTGATTGTATGCAGAACTGTATGAATACGAACGGATCTTACGCGTGTTCCTGTGATGAAGGGTTCGATCTGGTTGATATGATATATTGTTTTCCAACAGATTACTGTTCCAGTGATCCATGTGAGCACACCTGCTCTAACGCCGGGACGAGATACTCTTGTTCTTGTAGAGTTGGGTACCTTCTCAATAGTGATGACGTGTCATGTGAAGATATTAACGAATGCGTTTCTAACAACGGCAATTGTTCTCAGGTATGCGTGAATGCTGAAGGTAGCTATTTATGCGACTGTAATCTAGGATTTATGATTGATGAAAATAATCCTAAAAACTGTGTACCTGCTGTGACTAGCTTGCCGGTTAGAGTAGAACGACAGCCAATCTTCATTGCATTCCTCACACTGGTCTTAATTCTAGTCGTTGCTGGCGTCGTGTTTCTACTGCTGATGGTAATCGTCTATTTTGTGGTAAAATCCGCACAAAATAGAAAAAATGAAGCCACACAAGGAGAAGAGGCTCCTCCCAAACTGGAAGATCAGCAGGAGAGCAGCGTGTGAAGTTAAATGCATACATGCCATTATACGCTATTTGTATCTTAAGGGAGTAGTGAACTTATGTTATTCGTCATATTATATTTTCATTTTCCATTCAATTATAGTATTACAAATTATAATGTATTTGCTTTCAATATATTAAATATAAATGAAGCTATTATTGATAGTTGTGTCCGCACTCTTTTAAACTGGTTTCGGACAATTCTGGACAATATTAGGCCAAATCTACAAAACTTAAAACACTGACCAGCGAATTGTAGAAAAATGGAATATTATACTCGAATGGTAAACCAATGTGTTTGTTTATTCTACTTTGTCATTCATGAGTTTCGAGGTTTCCACTTTGTAGTATGGAGAGTGCAAATATCAGTGTTATATGTAATTGAACGAGGTATTGAAAAGTCGAGTATGCATGCACACTCGACTTTTCATTACATGATTTAACATAGCTTTTTATTGTAATACTAGATACTAGGTATGCACCTGACTAATACAGGGGTGAAACTGACATTTCAATTTCTTCAGGCCTTCAGAGTTTCAAGGCACTTATCCATACCCGTTTCTAATCACTTGGCATTTCTCCCTCGCTTCAATCCCATTTGCTTCCAAGCCCCTATTTCTAATTTGCACACGAATCCCTACTCATCACTTGCTAACTCAAATCCATTCACTTTAAACCAACCTACTAATATCACCATCAAAACACTAAATCAAATTACAAAACGAAATTACGATTACGTCATTCCTCATTTCGTTTTCAAGGGTTGGGAGAAGAAACAGGGTTATCGCAGCGACAAATATTATCGATCTACTCGCGCCCGTAAAAGGCGACACAAAAAGTGGCTGAAAAAGACACGAGTGTTTAGATTGCATAGAAAAATTGTAAACGCGAACAAGCGGAAAAAGAAAGCAGTTAGACTTGCTGAAAAGGAAGCTGAGTTGAATGAGAGACTTCGCTTAAAAAAACTGAGAATAGCTGCACATGCAGAACTTGTGGTCAGAGATAAACTAGCAAAAGAAGAGAGAGACAAAGAGAAGTTTGCTAGGCATCAAGTTGTGCTGGCCAGGAAAAGAGCATATCGTGCTCACAAGCTTGTACTCAGCGCAGAGGAATAGCATAGGATTTAAATGTGTCTTGTTTAGTGTACGAATTTTTGTATTGTTCATGTATTGTTAAGAATGAGACTTTCGAATCGGTTTCCAATTCTAGGGAAAATTTTTATATTGCTTACTCCGCCATTATAAGGTCAAGAGTTCTCTTACTAGACATCTGACTAGACAATAACTTTTCATTCTCCAGTCACGCAATAGTTATCACAGTTTGCATTATCCAGTCACGCAATAGTTATCATAAAACTTTTCATTATCCAGTCACGTAATAGTTATCACAGAAGTTTTAAATTTTCACATGATACTGAGTGATAATTAGTTTATGAATACTTATTAAATCACTAATACTTGGAAAAAAAAAATCCTATTTCCATATTTGAACTTAAAATTATCTCTAAAGCCATACATACCATTGAGTCTGATGAATAACTGAATCTTTATAACCCAAACTACGTAGAAAATATTATGGCCAGCAGCAGTTCTTTGAATCTGATCTTTGTCTATGGAACTTTGAAGAAAGGAGAGAGGAACTATCCGCTAATTTCCAAACTGAGTCCGGGGGAACACTCAAAGTTCATCGCGGAGTGTACAATGAAGGAAAAGTACCCTCTTGCAGTGAGAGGAAATCTTCCAGTTCTGCTGCCTCGCCCTGGAGTTGGGAAGGTATACACGGAACTTATACATATTAGCCTCAAATATTTTGCTTGTTTTTCCGGACTGGGAAGAAAATGTTAGTACCAATATTAGTACCTATGCCTGGGCTAATAAAATTGAGATTTTTGAACGTAAACACATTAAAATTCTCTAAATTAAAATTCTCAGAATCAAAATGATTTTGATAGAAATCAAGAAATTTTAATTTTTTAATAATTCCATTAGATTTCCATCCTATCTAAGTTTTCCGGTGTAATTTTTTCGAAGCTACAGTCTCCATTATGATTGTTCAATCGACCTAATAGTTCATTATTATTATTATTGATCAAACGCTTTATAATTTTCAAAATTGACCTAATACCTAATAACCTAATTAGCTCTAATATAAGAATTGTCCTGTCACGAAAGTATGTAGCATCAGCAAAACTAATTTCGTGCGAAATAAGATTATTTCATTCTCGTGATTATTCTATAATTTTAAGACTTTGTTATTCATGCACACTTAGAACGTGGAGGGAGAACTCTACGAGGTAGATGATGCAGTGTTGAAGAAGCTAGACCAGCTAGAACAACACCCCGACGTCTATGCACGGAAGAAGACGGTTGTTATCAACAAAGAAGGTAAAGCTATGGTATATATGAGATTTATGAGTATAACAAACACAAATTATTTCGTATTTTAAAATATTTCTAAGTTCCCTATTATATTTGCGACTTTTCGCTGTCACTTCATGTTTGTATAATCGCTTGTCTAATAGATGGGAAGGAGATAGATTGCGAGGTCTATTTCATGTTCAAAGACATAGAAGAGTTAATTGTCCTCCCTCACTTCTCCTGTTTCAGAGAGCTAAACGAGCCGAAACATTCCAGCTAGAATTCAAGTATTCATTCATCACTCACAGCATTATTAATTCGCATAGACATGTACTATATTGAGTTATAAGTAGGTCATATTCTTTTATGAATAACTAGAAATTGAGCAATTTTTTTATTAGTTTTCAATTATTTGTAAGGGTAATAGGGAAAGAACTTATGTCGTTCTAAGATTTGAGGAAAGAATGTGGTATTTGAACCCCGTACCCCTCCCCTGGATACGCCTATTTACCTGCACATCATTAGTGGGGAGTGGTTGTATTGTATTCATTATGACGTCATGAGTGATTTATATTTATACTCAGTTGTGCGGTTCTGATTCTGTATTTAACTGTAGAATGCCTAGCACTTTTATGGCTTCAGTGCCATAGGCTGGGAGATATCCGCGATATCGGGGACACTGTGTCCCCAGTGGGCATTCTACGGTTAAATGACATAAGAATAATGCAGCAGACTGCAATAAAAAACTGGTTCATAGCAACAATAAATTCTACGATCTGTAAAATTGTAGAATTGATAATATCATAATAAAGTTGTATTTTGTCTCAATGGCAGAGATATGAACTTAATTTATTCCCGACTGGATTGAAGAGGTTGTTGATCTCAATATTGGTGAGTTTTTGTTGTTGGAATTTCGTGAAATTATTAGAATTAACAATATACATATCTATTTTAAGTATCACACATAAGATGGTAACTTTTCAACAGGGACGTGACTCTCGTAGACATTGCATAATATATACGAGACATTCATCACAATTGTGTGTTTGATATATTATCCCGTGCTTTGAAACAAATGATTTATGCCAATTGAATGAGTAATATCGTATCAGCTCATCTCTAGATTTGTATATCATTATCCTACACTTGTAATTATTCTTCTATAGATTGATAATCTATTTTCAGTCAAATAATATTATGTAATATTATAAATGATTAGAAATCTCAGATGACACAAGATCAGATATTTTTTGCACATGGTCATATAGTTTTTATTAAATTCATTAGATTACCTTTTCTCACAGACTAACTCGTAGATATGAACTTATATGAGCTTTAAGCTTAAAATTAGAGGAGGGGTAGCTTACAGTTCAAATAGTTTGATATCTTACTGCAAGTGCTGATAATTATGAATATCTGTATTCCCATATAAAGTAAAATATTTCTCAAATAATTGCGCGATATTTTGCTGAGTAGAATATTAAGGATAATATGCAATTATCTCACAAAATCATGAAATTAACTTTGATTTGATTGAGCAAGAGGATGAATGAATCATCTTACAAAATGCTGATTTTCTTATGTATGTGTATTTGAATGCTTGCCTTGGCAGAGCGGATTCAACATTGCGTTGAGTGCAGAGGGTATGCGACCTGATCTCATCATCTAATGATTACAATGATTGGGCCACCAAATAGACAATTATAATCCTAATAACTATTCTTATTCAATTCATTCAGTATTTGCGAATAAATTATATAGTAATATATAGTAGATAGAGAAATTGCATTATAATTGTAAACATGATTTAGCTTCACTGCCCGAATCAATATTTAGCAACGCATATGTTGTCATTATTGTCATTATTGCAATCAATATCATATTGTATTTCAGGTGCTCAATTTATTACAATTGATGAGTTCGATAGACTAGCATTTCAATATCTATATTGGTTAGACTTTAAACGTTCGTAGCCAATTACATATCAAATTATCAGTCTTGATTATATTAACAAATGATGAGATACCGTCCGAATGCACCCCTAATGAAGGTCTTTTTGGAGCTGAAACAAGTTTACTACAGTGGCCTGATAATTCGCTTATTACGGACATTTGACATGCTTAGGATAGACAAGCTGAGTTGGAGGCAGCACATTTAAGCATAAAGTTACTGCCGAATTTATGGTAAGATATAGCACCTAAGTGGCATTCTTTAAGGCATTCGAAAAAATAGAGAATCTCCTTTTTACGTAAACAGATATTGATTAGAATATTGTATTACTTATATCTAGACAATGCATATCAAACGTATAGGCTTGTGCCAGGTTTAATATCATGGATGCAAAGTTGTTTGATAGCCGCGAGACCAAGTTAGAATATTATGGTTGAAAATGTTTATTTCCTCAACATTACATTACGAGTACATTTAACAAACAAACAATATTATACAGATGTATAAAATTTAATATAAAATAATAAAATCCTCTATTGGTGTAGTGTGTATCAACACAGACAAAAAAGAGAGAGCAAAAGCAAATATAAAATTTATTGAGTTGAGGGTGTGATGTGGCTTCGTGCGTCCAAGCCTGAGTAGAGGCCTGGATTAAGAGGAGTGGTCATGGGTAGAATTAATCCGGGGTGGCCGAGGATATTTCCCTGGGAAATTGAAGGACTGTTGATGGTAGCGGCGGAGAGGTACCCAGTTAACCGATCATGTCCCTCTTGCTCCCCATCAAGACCTAACACGTAATGAGATAAGCACATGTCCCGAATTCATCTCGTTTGGATAAGATTGTGAACTTACCAGTATTAACAGAGCGAAGTTGTAGTGTAAATTTGCTTAATTCGTTTCTTAACAGTGTATTCTCTCTCTAAATAATAAATATTTTTTTCAACAATGTCTTTTATGAAATACTTTTTTATTCAAAATTGGGGAACTTACTTTTAAATGTTGATTTGAATCTGAAAGTTGGTTTAGCCTTTCCTCGAGACCGCTCACCCAGACCTTCTTTTTGTTCCTGCAGCGAGTAGCTGCTGCCCTGTTTCTCTCCAGATACCTCTTCCTCTTCTCGACTGGGTCTTCGTCCATTATCGGTTTACGCCCTCGCTTCCTATAATTAATGAGTAGTATTATACAACGCTAATCAATGGGAATTACCAGTTTAATAGACTCAAGGTTCCAACTCACTTTTTAATCGGAATGTCACTTGTCATCAACATGCTCGTGTCTTGTGCAGGATTAGCTGTAGTGGAAATAGAGTCGGATTGGAGTGAATCACTGCTTGATGCCTTCTGGTTAGCTTGTAACAGCCTGTTTGTAGTGATGTTTGAAACGTCCTGTTAAAAGAATTCGTTGATATCATCTTCTATCTCTCGTATTTATAGTTTTACATAGCCATTGGTAATCTCTCTCATTCGTAATATTACCTTCCCGCAATTTAATAAATATTACATAATGTGATATTAATTTCTATCGAATGATTTCTTCATATTGGGTAATGTAAGAATAAAGCTTTTGATAGCAGATTGCAACATTAGTTCTACTTTGTCCTCTGTTATTACAACACAGGATAAACACACCGAGTTTGGCCCATTCAAATTATTAGCTTGTGGAAATTAGTGGAGATCTGTTGTTATTTAGTCAAAACAAATCATTATAAGGACCATAAAAAAGTAAAATTGTATCCCCAACTCTGTATTATTGGTAATTCAATAGCAGTCAGGCAGTGAAAAAGCCTTGGCCAGATGAATCATCTTAAATAAATGCATGTACAGTACGAGACGTACGAGACCTAACTAAATACACATTAATCATCTCACCTCTCTTGTGACTACTTCAGCTCCATAATCATGGACTAGAGTTAGTTTATCATCGGTTGGTAGGTGGCAATTATGGAATGGTACATCGGTAGCTAAGTCGTTGAGACTCCCTTCCCCATTAAAGGTGCTGGTGGAGGAGGTGCTGATGTTACTCCCATATGGAGCCTCAGGGAGATTCGGGAGTGGGAGGCCATTTGGGATCATCTCATTCAAGTACTTGGCATCCTTGGCGTCTTTTGCGATAGCCAATGACAAATTGTCGTATTTGCTATCATCTGTCACCCTCCGAAATTGCTACAATTGGAAAAGAACTATCTAATATGCCTCGAGTAAAAGGAATGTGTGCTGTTATTCGTAATTATTTTTCTTTAAATCAAGTGTTTCGCAATAAATTAGAAGAATATTTGTAGGAAATTTTGAAAATAAAATCATCACATGCAAGTATTCCATTGCATTCGCATGATTATATTTAGCTAATATACTTAATTTCAAACGAGCATAATGGGAATAGGTAGAAGTCTGATAGATGTGGTGTCTCCAACCATGGAGTATATGCTCTCAATCGTTATGCATTTACAATCAATATCTGTACAGTGCTATCAATAGCATGCGTATCGTATAATGTTATAAGCAAACTTACGTGATCAAAAGGAGATACTGATACGTGCTGCTCATGATCCGGTGAGTACTCCCCTGCCTCGATGAGCTTGAGGAACCTCGTGGGGGTGGGGGTGTCATCTAAACGAGACAGTTATGTATTAAAATAACAATGGATGCAAACAAAAGCAACTTTGCTCTCAGTGCTCGTAATGTTATTATGATGCAACATTTACCTTCTTGGATTGGAGCTTTTGCGTAAGCACAGTTTGCTCTCGATTTGCCAAAATTTAAATAAGACTGGAAATCGCATAATAAATTTCTACTTGCAACTCCCACGTTGGCGAGCATGTTTTCTCTAATGGCGAGGTCAGGTGGGAGATGCGATGGACAGTCGTATGGGTAGAGGAAGCTATCCTGGTTCTGATGGCAGTATGCATATTGACTGTCGTGAGATGTGTAAAACATGTGGCTCGAGTCAATGGGGTACGGGGGCATATTAGTGCAACCAAATTGTTGATTGCAGTCCATATTTAATTTGTTTGTTTATATTTTTTGTTGTTTGTACTTAGTTAGAGTTCGTATTTATAGAGAATGAATTAATATATTTCAATCTGTACTGAATTAGTTCGAGTCCCCAAAATTATCCCTCGACATATTCCTGACATAATTGTTGTATTGTTTGTTCCTGTAAAAATTCCGAATTCCTTTCAGTGTGGTATAGACTCATTAGTTAATCCACCTAGCAGCAATGCACTAGGGCACATTGGGTGATCCTCTATACTGAAACGAATAATTGGACAATCCGGGATATAAAATATATTTCAAAACTAAATATTTTGATCCGATCCGGATCCCGGATCTCGATTCTGAAATATCAAATGTTCTAGAACTCACCTAAGAAGGTTAGCTCGCAGCCGAATCTCAGTTTCATTTCGTGCTTGTGCTTTTGCTGATGTGTCGCAAATTGATCCACTGTAAATTTCTAAAAACGTTCACATTGAAATTGAGGATATATTTCATTGGAGACATAATAGCTGAGTACAGCGTTGCGATAATTATAAAACACATTACCTAATGTTATTCAAGGCCAGACAATTTGGAGCTATTTTATTTTCACAATAAGATTACTAGTTTGAAGTAATGTATTACTATATTTGGGCACAAGGGTTCTCTACTCCCTCACATAAGCCTTATCAATCAAAAATATTTTCTTTCAACCTGACTCTGTAAATATTTGCAATAATAATAGAAATATTAGAAGCTAGAAACTGGTGTTAATGTTTTATTGAAAACTGACTTGGTACATACTACATACACGTAGCCGAAAGGTGCAACAGGAAGTAAAATTTCAAGTGTAAGGGTTTCCATCTATCGTTACGGAAGCAAGGATATTACAAGAATTACAGTGTAAGGATAGTGACATAACGAAGAATTCCAGCATTAATTACGTAAGGAATTCTTAACCATATCAAGACAACTATTTTCAGACTCCTTATATACTAGAAATTAAAGGATGGCAGATTCGAATAAATTGAAATGTAAGCATTGGGATATAAGCATAAACTCTGAGCCTCCACCAATGACCTCACGTCGTTATGATGACGAAAAAAATAGTAGTGAGTATTATGGCAGCAATAAATAAGATTATAAAACTAGTTTAAAATCGTGAAATTATCATGGAAGCTAAGATCAAATTTTACATTCTGACAAAATGATCAATTATTGTGAGTTAGAAGAATAAACTATTCCATCAGCAAGATATAACAGACGCTGAAGATATGTCCGTTAATTAATTTTGTTAGCTAAATTCCCTCAAAATAATTAGATGCTATATTCTGAAAAGGAAAAATAAAGAGAGGGAATAGCTCATAAAAATAGCCCCCAATACTGTTATACTAACCACACTGCATTCCAACTAGGCAATCCTACAACTCTGTATTGTCATAACAGTCTAGCTTAACGTAATGCTATTACGTCAGGGAAATTTCCTGTGATTAATCCAGTTCAGAGATTGAGTTTCATTAGCTAAGCCATAAGATGGATTTTGGCGAATAGAAAGTAGTGAGCGGTAGCCATACAGAGCAAGATCGTGCTGGTCACAAGAAGTTAGAACTGGGATTCAATCAGTCTGGGCAACCTTTCGTTGGAACTATGCAACAGATGACATAATCTGAAGAATGATGATTCCTGATCGTACTCTGAATGAAGCCATCCCTCACTAAGGACTTCGATATCTGTCAGATTTACAAGTTATCCTTCCCTAGCATTTCCAATTACCTCATCTGTTCTGAATTGCAAGAATCTGTGCTCTAAGCACCCATTTAAGTTGATAATGACACTCAGACAGAACTTGGACTGAGAGTCTCCATTGTACGATATAGAATTGCAAAAATATACACATAACTATCCAGAATGTTATACAGTCGACTTCGCTTAAAATTTTACCAAAAGCAGCCATTTGTGATCCGAACCAATAGACAGCAATTGTGAATAAATTTCGCGAATATGACAGACAATCAATCTTTCGGATACCATTAGAATCATGGTAGAGCCTAGCGCATCCGTAAAGTTTCTGTTCGGATAGTGATGACCAATAACTCTGGAAATGAAGTCAGTACAAGGGATGCCTGGACAATTAACTTTGAAAAGATAAAGTTTAGTTTACTGGTCTCTAACACGAAATTCGAATATTTTCAATACTAAATAAGCTGAGTCAGCATTTATAAGATACGATTCGAATACAGAGGTTTATTAGTGCAGCTCATATAGGGAGATGCCCTTATGGCATGGACGGCGTTCTACGTCCGTCTGTATGTATGTATGTAGGTATGTATGTCCGTACGCGCGCTACTGCGAAATCCAACAGTCCAATTATGAGCAAATTTCGCAAGTAGGATCTCTCTATAGTGCAGGTGTGCACTATCAATATTTTTTCAAATCCTATCACTTCCCTTTTATATGCTATATTCATATAGGCTAATGTGGGGTATTTCACTATGTGGAATCCGATTTTCGCACTTTAAAAGTAGTTATTAATATATGCATATACGTAAGTTTCACGCCTTTTAAAAAAATGCATTTTAAGTTTAAAGCGAGAAATCAACGGCTAATGTAGGATTCCACTATGTAGACTTAAAATCTCACACTTAGAAAGCTCTGAAATCAATATTTCCAGCTGTATTACGATATTCACGTTTCACGTTCCTTCGAGTCACTAGTCACTTACTGGAGCTGCGCTATCGCTCTGTCGACCGACATTTTCATTAATTGTAATGGAAATTCTATTCAGTATCGATAAAGTAATAATATAACTTTTGTACACAGAATACAGAACAGCTAACCTCTCCGCATCCGGGTTTCTGGCAGGTGATTTCTTTGTGCTCTATTTCTGAGAACGTGTTTGAGAGCTTGGTGGTAGGTGTAGGGGTGGAGGTGACATCCACGATTGAGTCATTAGAGCTAGTCGACATGATGGCTACACGGATAAATAGTCAACATCGCATCATTACAAACAAATATGTTCGCCAACTTAATTTGATTCTTAGTTCCAACCAAAATACTAAAAAGTATCTTAATATTAAAGTTTTTATAATCTCTCAGGGAATTAGCTATCTAAGCATATATAATGACAAATAATATTACGAACATTACAATTTCGAAATAAAAGTTATTACAATATCCAAATTAAGGGTATTTATATATTCGTACGCGAGAGACCACACAACGTTATCCGCACAGCATAATCCATTGCTCCCAGGCCCATCACCCTACATCAATTTATATGAATTTTATATTATGTAGTTCTATAGGAATAACTCTGTACCAAACTATATGATGATCTAATTAACTACTGAGATTATGACATCTAATAATAAGCTGAGTCACATATAAACCTTGTATGTTAATTGATGATTTAATCGTGTGAAATTAACAAATGATTGACAGCTGACGTTTAGGATGAATTAGGCATATTATCGTTAATGGAGAATAACGATAAAGGCTGTGACCGTTTTTAATCGAGCGAGTTCTTCTCATAATTTTTCCTATTCTATAGACAAACCAGAAGTATAGTCTAAAATCTTAAAATGAACACACAACAGGAAAATTTAGATAAATGCACCATACCACATGAGTCTCTATTAAATTAGCAAGGTGCTAGAGTGGAGGTTACGTGTCCTTAGCTAAGGTGAATAGTCAACTTCTGTATTAGTGAATTTGTTCCGATTAGTGAAATACCATTAATTCAATAGGGAATTGACGATAATAAATAAGTCATGTCATAATATTTGCGTTATTCGGTTCCCAATCTTACTGAAAGATATCGATTCAAAACGGAGAGGCGAATAAGTTATAGTTTTTGAGTTCGGATTCTAGGAATGAAATGTTAGGATTAGCGGGGGTGCACTGTAATATTGATAGAAATAAATTGGTTAATAACTAAAAGCCGCTGATATCGAAACAATATCTCGGCACTTGATAGCTGTCTGTTTTGTTTCAAGTTTAAAATTTCCGTAACTTAAAAACACAGGGGATCTTTGTAGTAAAGTTGTATTTGATTCCAAATAGAGAGAGGCTTTAAAAAAGAATGTATTAGCTACAATGGGAAATATTGAGGTGTCGAAATACTTCTGCCCGTTTAGTGTCTATATATACTTATCCAGGATTTTCTATGGGTGTGACACCGGTTGATTCTACTAGAAAACTGTTATCTTGTAACCGACATACATATTAAGACCTACTTGATCATTAGAATACCTATAGTTAGTTGCTGGAAAGTAATATTTACGTTTTTCTACTATACTTCAAATGGGATTATGTAAATGGATAGATGTAACTTTAACCAGAGTAGAAAGGTCTGACACCACTACGTTATATTATAACATAATCCCGTGATATAAGTTAATGAGGTGTGTAATGGATATGATCGCACAGGTAATAGAAGACTACACCTCTCTCATTACTCAGAAGTGATGCAACGGAGAGAAGAAGCAACATCGGTTCTAGGCATGTACAAAGATACTATTTGAGGGGTGGTCTTAACTGGTAATTGATGATGATATTGTGTAATCTGAAAAGCGGTTTCAAGTTATATCATCCACAGTTTTGTCTGGAGGATCTGCATCATATAATAATTGTTTTGTCAATTGCATAACTCGTGTGCTAATCAGACATTACATATTCAACTATGCAATGCTATTAGCAAAATTATTAGATCGAATTTCACTTGTTTTGAAAGGAATCAAAAAGTTTTTTCTGCGCCCTTAGTTCACGAGCATTTACCATTACTCTCTGAAATATTTGAAGTTTTATACCATATATTTATTAGGTGGCTATCAAATAAAAGTCAAAATTTCGCCAGGCATTTGAAAGGAACATTTAAAAAACTGTGAGAGTATTGTACTTTACAACTTCATAAAATATCCAATTAAAAGCATCACACTAATGAAACCTACATATTTACCGCTCGCGTGAGCTTATTGTGTGTGCTATCATCAGAGATCTCGTACATATCTATTACATTCCTTGTGGCATAAAGTGTATATCCTATTTGATTAATATCATCAAATTACAAAAATATTTGAGAACTTCGATGAGCTCATTGGATAATTAAATTGTTCAAAAGGTATTAATGCTTAAGTCATTAAAAATTGGAGTTGATTAGTACGAATAATTAAAACTTAGTCTAATCTACAATTGTTGCGTTTATTAAATAAGTATGGGAAACATGGCACCTACGCCGAAGACTTGTACAATACTAAAGCAGTGGAATCTAATCAAACAGTATTATACTACTAAATCCCACAAATCCAATTAAATACGTGTGCATTCAGAGAAATAGCAACATGGTATTGCATCACATAGACATAATTAACTGACTTTACTCTTTACTTTACTTTTTGCCGAAAAGCAGAATTTAACTACACTAACAAACAGGATGTGGTATTTATTGAGTGTGACACGAAGGAATTTCTCCATCTGAATGGACTGAATACCAAATTTGGCTTAATTATCATTCAATGTTAGCTAGAAACCAGAAATATTGAATCATGAAAATAAAACAAAAATCTAAACTTTCATGGTTGAAGATAATAACTTTATTATTAGTCTTCTTCCAATCATCAAAATCAATTTTCTACCAATAAAATGTAAGATAAATCTTACTTTCTGAGTAATTCGCTCAGAACCACTTGTGACGGCATGCTACAAAGGAAAAAGTTCAAACTCGTAATCCTGTTCGAAATCTAGAATTGGTAAGATGTTATTGAAATTTATGGGTACTGTCAACTTTCTGGTTTCGTTTCTCATGAATCAATTCAAATTAGTTTAATGAATGACGTCAATCACTCTAACTCAACTCAAAGGAATCGTGGGTATAATGTATATGGTAATTAGGACACTTAGTTGAATCTGTTCAGTAGCAACATAGTTACTACGTCTAATTCCTTTGGTAGTTTATTACATAACACCTCAGATCTTGCATTACCGTCGGATGTTAATCAAAAGTGGTAAGTCTCATCCACCTTATCGCCCATAGAACTAATAGTTTAAACTAAAAGTGCCGCTTCCTACGGCCATGTCTTGAACTATGATTGTATCATGCTTACAAATTATTTTTGGTCTAATACCGAAGGAACCAAGTAAAAATTATTGTATTACAATAATTTTCACCTTAAAAATTCTAGAGTTCTTGATATCGGTTGCGGCCTTAAGTAAAACTTTTAAGACCATGCGGCCTGGTCAGAAAGGAATTTTGCCTCTAAGCTACCGTTAGCATTTCAAGGAATGTAGACGCTATCCTAGCTACCTCGGGGTTCAAACTCTATAGGATCCAGATAATTTCCCAGTATTAGGCTAGCCACACTATTATCTAAGCTTGTTAAAGAATCATAAATTAATTCTATTACATTGTCAGATATTATCTAAGTAGTTTTATGAAATTAATATTTTAAGTTTGCTGCAATCTCCAAATAAAATTTCCTAACAACTACAATAACATAAATGCATAGAATCCCATTCAATCTAGTCAAAATCCGATATTAAGAATGAAATGTCCATACTACCACTAACTAGCTGTGATTGACTAAAATACGCATTAGTAATAACATCAAAATTAAATCATACAAAATTACGGTCAGACTCTAAAGAATTCGGAAATATTAAAATTCACTTACCTGTATTACAATCAGTGGGAAATTGTCTTCGTTAATCTTTAACACTTGGTATATCAAGGGTTGCGTCAAACAAGATGTGAATATAATTTTCTATGAGTAATGGTTAGTTGATAATCTCTCTACTTATACTATGTGCATCAGTGCTAGATCAAGTCCTACTTCATATATTACATCACCAAAGTTAGTAGAACAAAGATTAGCTCATTGTAATTCAATATGACTTCAACTCTAATTGTGCATAACACAGGATTATGTAATATCATTACTACTATTGCCTAAGTCCAGATAACCGCTAAAGAATGGTACGCATTGTCTGAAACTATAGATGCGAGAAGATAATTTATTGAATAGATTTAGGGTTGAATGTTAGCATTTTTATTGATATTATGCAATACACTTAATATGTTAAGGTTGCCAGGTGTGCAGTAGAAATAGCTGAGAATGTTTCCCACTAATTAGCACTGTTGCGTGATATCTTGAGATAGTAATATCTTGAGATCCTAGTATTAAGTAACCATGGATGATTTAGTACCGTGATGTCTTGAGATCGTAATATTTTGAGATATCGTAGCATTCTGAGAATTTGTTTGGCTTACTCAAATGGCCTTGTGGTTCGATCGGTTTCATTATGGCACTAAATTGTGGCACATGACAAAATTTAGTGGCACGCGACACAATTTAGTGGCACGCGACATAATTTACTATGGTAGAACCCCATATGGAGCAATTATCAAAATAATTAATTCACAAGATTTTAGGAAACACGGCTAAAAATAGATGGGACCGGTCAACTCTGATCGGCGGCCAGGTCCGGTCTCAGTTAGGCGAACTCGGGAGCTGCCTAAATTTAGAGGCGGCATTTTTATATAAATTGTAACACTCGAGATGTATGCGGGAGAAGATCATGTTTGCCTAGATCATAATCGCAATATTGACCACAGTCTGATTACATCTTGTTTAACTATATTCTAGTCTAAATCATCATTGAGACACTGTTCAAACATACATGTGACAACCGTGAGCTTCGCAGAATAATAATACGCGTATATACAACAGTTTAGTGTGTGTAGCTTAATTAAAATAATTCAAAGCCGTTAAATGTGTCTAAATTCGACTAAGATCATTAATTGTATTTATATTTATTCAAAATTCTAAAGAAGCAATACAGAATCACTTGGAAAGATGAATCATAAATCAGTTTGACACGGGAGAAAAGTATAGGCTAAACTGGACTATGGATATATATGATACGAGGATGTGTTGTGTTCATACTATGATATTTAAACATTTGCCTATTTAATTAAGTTGTGAGTTGTTGGTTTGAAGTATCATAAAATTTTACAGTGATTTCACACCTTGAAATTTCTCCGTATATGTATGTATGCCAGGAGTTTAGTTCCTCCAAGAACAATTTCTGATCTTTTGATTATACTACTAATTCTTATAAATATTCCTATTCTCAATTAATCTATTTACACATTATACACAATAGTCAATAAGTGAAACATTAAAACTAAAGAACTAGAAAGGATCCTCCAATCCATTTCAGCAACGCATTCGTCTGCTCTTCCCTTCCTGTTAAATCAGCTGCCTTTTCCTTCGCTAAACGATAGACGATTCTCCAGAAAAGTAGTCCAGCACGCTGGATATCAGAGGTAGGTTTGCGACAATGCTAATCACAGGCAAATTGCGGACGAATATAATCGCTGTTGGTAGGAAGGTACTGAAGAGTTTTAAAATGCCGAAGCACTCGACTATCATCCCAATAAAGGTCCATCGAATCAGAATAAGGAATAGTCCGGCGATCAGGAAGAGAGATCCGTAGATGCGTCGTCGATTGAAAAAGAAATTGGTCGTCCGTGTGAGGCCAAGAATCATGAAGATACCGGCGAGGAAAAGTAGGTTTCCGAAAGCGAGGAGAGCTCTGTCGAATAGCATGAGCATCCCGAGCACGAGGAAGAGAATACCGAACGAGACAGCTCCTATCCCGATCTTCTGGAGATCCGATATTCCCATGTAATCTCCGAACATCTTGATCTGCTGTCAGAGAGCTAGTTGCGTTTAGTCGTGTAATAAGAATGAATAAATACTAGAATGTATTCAACTATACTAATATGTTATGTATGGTTGTAGCGTAGAATTACGTATGCAAAGTTGCGTACAAGTTTTGTCTAGTCTAGTGGTATAACGATAGTTCAGCTTTGTAAATTAGTGATTACTTCAATCAGATTATCCTTATAATAAAAAGTCGAGAGAGCATGCTCGTTTGGTCTAAATAGGATGTTCTACAAATTCATCACATTTATTCAATTCCTAATGTTATTACCGTTTACAGGGCGGTCAATAATACATCAGGGCCGTAGACAAGGGGGGGGGGGCTTGGGGGGCTTAAGCCCCCCCAGTTTTTTTACCATCAGTTAGGGTTTCTTCAAGACAACCCATCATTGGTGGGGCTATCCCCTCCAAAAAAAAATTAGGTTCTCCCCTGGCTTGAATTACATTTGTAATCCCTCCGCTTGATGTTGGTGAGAAATTGGATAACCAATCTCTTGATTTAATTCTATACCGGAAGTTTTCTCGTCCTCCATAATAGAAACATCCGGAAGTTGAGATTTCTTAAGCCAGGTGAGTATTGACATTGTGCACGAATTATAGAGCTTGTGTCAAAACCAAAAACTTAGAAGTATGTATATATGTATTCGATTTAGATATAAAAACAAACAATTGAATAATTAAAATGTAGTAATTTTAAAAAGGTTAATGTCCAGGATAGTCTAAAAAATCGACAATTAAAATATTCAATAAATAAAATGGCAAATATAAATATAACTTCCACATCGATTTTTAAAGCCCCCCCACTTTCCAAAAGTTGTCTACGGCCCTGTACATGCATTCTATTGTGGTAGGAGACATCCATTGCTCAATTGTAAATTACTCCTGCCATATAGGAGTAACAAACTTTTAAAAGGCTTCCATAAACCACAGCATAATTGATAGGTTTTCTATTAGCTAATAGCCCTTGGTATAATCCATTGGGGTAAGCGGAACTTTCGTCCCTGGAATTTTCGTCTCCAGAATTTTTGTCTCATTAGAGACTAAAATAAACGGGCACTAATATGTAAGGAACGGAAAGTGAGGCTTTTGAAGTGGAGTATGTTTGAAAAAAAGGGTGAAAATGAGGCATTTTGATTTTACTTATAATAGTAGGAAGTTATTACATAGTAGTATATGAAACTTCTCGAACTAATTTAAACCAATTTTACATCAAGATTTTTATAGGTGATACTCCGTACGGGAAGTACAGTATCTAGGACGCATGTAGTAGATTCAAATCAGTAAATACTTGTACCTTTTTTGAAATAAAGAAGGTAGAAATGTAAGGAGCATGCTCTCTCGACCTAATGAGCATGCTCTCTCGACTTTTCAATACCTCAGATTATCCTAGGTAATGAATATGTAAGAGAGGCCTTTCCTCCGAATCCGATGTTTGAAAATTTTTATTAGCACATTTAAAAATATGTAGTTGGTTTATCAATTATCAACCAATTTTTGGTAGCAAGAAAGGTCAGGGAAGGGAGAATAAATCTTTATTTTATCAATCATCAATTGAATTTGAATTGGCATTATTTTCCTCTGGAGAAATGCACCACATAGCAAAACATATATATCCGTCTAACCATAATGTACTACGTAGTACCTCTCTAGTTCGGATATTTAACTTTCATAAATTCGTACAGGCGCCAAAATAAAGTTATTAAAGTGCAGTAAACTTTTTTTGAGATGTAAATTTAAGCATTCAATTATGTGCATAAGTAGATGATAAACAAGACTAAGTCCTATGCGTCAACAGGTATGAGAGTAGTGAGTAGATAATCCACCAATTCTATTCAATGCAGTTAGGACACAATGGCATTACTCAAGCAGGTTGATCGTACAATAACATACCCAAAACAGTTATTATTCTATAGTCGGGTCATATTCAAGTTCCAAGAATAAGATGTTCCAATTGATTAAAATGAATAACAAGTACTGCATCAATAGAAGTAACCTGAGCCGCAGACTGATACGAGGAAGTACTGATTGAGATGTATCAGTGCGTCGGGTTGTGTTTCAGAGTATGCGCTACTGTCTGGCCACGTAGTACACTTATAAGCTAGCGGACATTATTTCAATGTAATCCCAACATAAACCAATAGAGACTTGTGCTGATAGGATATCATTGAAATGGCGACGCTTGAAGACAAGATTCTGGGAGGTGTGCAAGAGGAGACGAATGAATTTGGCCCGCCTGAAGGCGCATCTGCCAAGCCTCGCAAAGTTATCAGTCACCAAACGGGACCTAAAGGGGTTCTGGACGATTTCTCCAAAGCCAATGACCTCAGTGAGCTATCGTTGCAGGTGGGAGGAGATGCATTTCTGGAGCTTTGGCGCCAAAAAGAAGTGAAAGATATGAAACAACTCAAAGAACAAGATGACTTGTCTCCGTCTGGCGACGTGAGAGAACTGACGGGGGATACCTACTCCAGCAGCATCGATAAGAACAAGCCTAACTCTGTGATGATAATTCACGTGTATGGGAACAATGCTAGGTGTAAGGAGATCACCAAGCACCTCGGCAATATTAGCTTCTTCTACCCGCAAGTCTCATTCTGTCAAGTCAATGCGGTGGATGCAGGTAACTAGAAATGGGTAGAACGGCAGTAATGCCATTAAGCCAGGATTTTATAGAAGGCAGTCTGGAGGAGGTGGGTAGAGCACCTGGTCGCCTCATTTTTCTCCTGTATCAATCTATTTCACCATTTTATTCTACTGTGGACTGGACTGTTATATGGTGACTTATGTGACAATCTTCGGTCTATTTACTCATCTAGTATCCTAATAGCTAAATTGCATTCTGCTGAGAAAAACTTTAATTCCCAAACATTTCGTAATGACACTGAATGTAGTGCAGCTGTAGAACGTAAGTATGAGATCCTAAACATTAATTGATCTGAGAGACCTGAGCAAGAGTAAAATTTCCATTATACTAATCCATGGTTAGAAATGGCATTGTAACATCCTATAAATAATTGCAATTTTCTGCAAACCATAGGGATCAATGAATGGGATTATTTCCCTACGTCCACCCCACTATCTCTCTGGTAATTCTACTTATGTTATTCTGTAGGTCTGAGTGATGGATTCCTGAAAGAGGGACTGCCCGCTATCATTGTGTACCGCGGATCTGAGGTGATCGGGAGCTTCCCTAACGTGGCGGTGGACATCGCAGGAGAGGGGAACGAAGTGACTTACGAAGAACTCGAATCGTTTTTCTTCGACAACAGCATTCTATTCCCGAGCGTGACCAGACATAACACTATGGAGGCCCCGTCAAAATAAATCCAACCATTTATTGTACTGATTTGGTCAGATTATTAGTTGTTTGTTTATCAAACTGTATAAACATGCATCTTTAATATAAACAACATATCATAACATACAAACAACGCTATGTTAGTACAATAGCCACAGATCTGATTTACATGTGCAACTATGTAGATTCTATTATATACAAAACTGAGTCAAGATAGGCTACTCAAGACTAGACATACACATCTGTACTATTCTGGTATAATCACGTAGTACAAAATATAATAAAAATTACCGCAAACAAGCATATGAACTATGATAGGTGCCTTGGCTACATTGGAAGAGGTGATGGAGGGATGGGTGACTAAAAAATGTGAGAGGGTTGGCCTGAGAGGATCATGTCCACGTCATCAGCGTCGAACTCCTCTGCCATGATCTCTTCCGAGTAGACCAGGCTGTTGGGCAGGTCCCTGAGCAGGGGGTGAGGCTGGTGTCGGATGGTGGGCATGTTCGTGGAGGAGGGGCTGTGGTTGGAACTGAATGTAGATATGTTCGAGGGGATATTCTGGGGCGAGTTTATGCTGCCTCGACTCTCTGACATGAACTTTCCCTAGAAATGGCCATGATAAGATGCTGTGTCTATCTGTCATAATACACTCCTATGGTATACTAACCTGCATATGCATTCCAAGGTCAGTGTAGTCCAGACTAGAAACAGAATGACAGGTTAAAATGTCAGCGAAATAGTCCCAGACACTATCATGTGATATCTCATGTTAATATTTAGAATTAGTTATGGCTAGCTTCTTAGGAGATATCAAAAAATTTAACTCTGCAAAACTGAACTCCGTAGAGACAGTAGTGAAGACTCGGTCTGGAGAAGTGTTCGTGGAGAAGAGAGAGGACGGGGAGTTGAAGATAGAGAAGAAAAGTGTTGAAGATGCTGGATTCGTTATCGACCTAACCCCCGATCTGGTGGTGGGAGTCCTCTGGCCGGACAAACTCCTCGTGAGCTCGCAAGACGTGCCACGAGACTTGGAGCTACTGAAGCAGCACAAGATAACACACGTCATCAACCTATGCTCGAACGTAGGCTTCCACACTGACGTAATCAGTTTCCTCTCCGTGATGATGTATGATACGCCGGAGTTCAAGATCAAGGACTACTTTACAAAGTGCTTCGCGTTCATGGACAGCGCTCTCAGCGAGGAGGGGAGTCGAGTGCTGGTGCATTGCAACGCAGGCCGCTCTAGATCGGTGACGGTGGGGCTCGCGTACCTGATGCTGAAGCGGGGAATCAAGTGGAGGGACGGACTAGAGTTTGTCAAGAAGACCAGACCGCAGGCTTCTCCGAATGAAGGATTCAGAGCACAGCTGGATGAGTATCAGAAGGAACTTAAGCTTGAATGAACTCAGATATGTCTTTAACTGCGAATTATTCATTCTTATCGAGTTAGTATAAACTAGATTGTAGATTTATATGTCGAATGAAATGTTTGCAATTCTCAACCCACTCACCCCATGCCTCCTTTCTCTGCGTTCTGTTTCTCCAGAGTGTTGAGGGTTATCTTCATGGAGGTAGTCACGTAGTCCAGAGGTCCCTTGTTAGCCTCCTCAGCTAAAATAATTGCATTAATATTTCAAGTTTTTTCAAAACAAAATAAAATGAAGATAATTGCATCTGTACATATGAGTGGATGATGTCAACTTACTCGGGGGACTATAGTACTTGCTGAATGCGACGTGTTTCTCTACGCACTGTCCATTCGTGGAGTAGACTAGAGAGAGCTCTGTGAGGTCCCTCAACCTGGAGTGATAGACCAATTCAAGCATCGCGTATCGTCCTACTTATTTACTTAGTGCCTATCCTAGTTAAGTATGGCAGTACCTGTCTGCGAATGGACGAATCTGTAAATCCTTGACAAACCACGGAGCCAGAAACCACACTTTCTTTTCGCCTATTTAAGATAAAAAATTGAATTAATTATTCTGAGGGGTGGGAGATAGAGGAGCTGCATCTATCAGAATATGAAGTTCTAGTAATCAGTTTTAGTAATCTTGCAACCGTGAGAATGAGTTTGGTGATGCGGAATAAGTGAATACAAGTCATTTCGTACTCTTTCCATTTTGTACTTAATTGCAATTTCGTACCTAACACAATTTCGTATTTATAAAAACACAATTACACAATTTCGTATTTATAAAAACACAATTTCGTATTTCAACTTTGGCGACGCTATCAAGACAAGATCTCCACGTCCCAGTTACTAAGAGCAGTTAGCCACCTGAACGGACCTATTTCAGAATAGATAGTTTTTTGTTTTAGTCTACAATGAATACTTTTTTGGACCTATTTCATATTGAATACCTTAATCTGAAAGAGTATGGGTACGAAAGTGTATTGGGTACGAAGTGACCGATACCCGAATAAGTGATTCTGACAAGTGAGAATCCATTCTGACAAACATACATGTATATCCCATAAATTATAATAAATTAATTCTAGTGATCCCTAGTTGTGTGAAAAGCAGGATTAGCACATGAATAATTAGTGAATACAGTCCCTAGTACTACAGATATAGCTGAGACAATATTTAATTGAATGGACCAACGAACCGTTCGCATCCTGTGTAACCCACGCAACACTGATGCCCCCCGTCTCTGTCTCGGAGAACCTGAGCAGGAAGGTCCCCACTCGCTGGCCGATCAGCACCTCTTGAGCGCGGAGCTTGCTCATGAACCCGAATATCAAGCTAAGTAAGAAAGTAATTATGCACATTCTTTTAATGGTGCATCCTCCATAACAGCACTTGCCTCTCTTTCCAGAATCCGCTGAGGTGTTTCTTCAAGAGTTCGCATATGCCGTAGAACCAGTCGAAGAATGTGAATGGCTCTCTACGTTTTCCCGGAGCCACATGGAGATTTTCCTATTGGAATAGACACGTATTATCAGCCATGCTGATTGCGTATACGTAAATTACTAATTCTCAAAATCTAAATGCGCGTTTAGTACTATCATCTGTTAATCAGGAAATACGTCTACATCGTATGATGTAGTATCATTGTGTTGATACAGGAAAAATTGTGTGAAAATGCGTCAATGAATTCATTGAAAGAAAATCAACACGGCGTCTAATAATAGATTAATGCTAATCTATCATCTATAATTACGTAGTTATATCCCCCAGAAACTCAGCAAATTCCAGCATGAATTGGAGATATCTTTCCTGCTTCGTCCATCTGGAGTCAGTTCACGAGGTGCGACACGAGATATTAATTATACACCCATGTACCATTAGGATATTCAGGTTCCATAGTAGATATATGATCTAATAGCACGAGTAATTGTGTGGAGTACCATAATCATTCATTAGTTAATGATATTTCGAATAATATAATTGTAGTGTAGACGTAGGTAAGGAGTAGATTCTGAGATAAATGTAAACAACGTTTGAGTCAAATGCTGGTTATTAATTAATGTCGCCATACTCTCCTATAATAAGATACAGTATGAGAATGGGTGACTTTTATAATAGACCTGTACGTAGGACGGAATTATATTCAATGTATGCAATACGTATATTCGTTTTGCATTTCAGTTGTTAAGCAAGCAAATTATGACTAATATGAATTGGCCTGTAAATAATAGTCCGAACCATTCACTACGACTTGTTCTATCCTCTGCATTACACTGATTTATCTTGGTCATCGGTTCATGATGCTGTCTCACAACTGATGAGATATATATGCTACGTAGTAATTAAGTGCGTACAGGGTTTGGACTTTAATTAAAACCCAAATTTAAAACTTACATTGAAACATCAATACAATTAGTCCAAATCCAAATCCTAGCTTTTCGACTTTGTTACAACAATCCACTCTCTACACGTATTGCATAGATATGCGATGGCCATAGACATAAATCAAATCCAAAGGATGTGCAAGATTTACTGTGCAGCTGAGTGTGGGAATAAACTTTATTTAAAATTATACAATTTAAAATGGTGAACAGAACAGAGTATACAGTGACAAACGGAATCAATCGTTCCATGGAACCCGTTTAGGAGGATTGGTGTATCGGAGACCGAGTGGGGCCGAATGTTTCCCACTTTGATGTTTCATTAGCTGCGTTGCGACAAAAACCGCGAGTTCTTGTTTGCATAAATCACTTAAACCCTCCAGTTTAGCTACATCAGGAGACTCCAACAGTTCAATACACTTGTTCCTGTCCATCTCTCCCTCAATCATATACCTCTCAGCTTCTTCCACACACAACCACTCCTTAACTCCCTCCAGGTCATCCTCGCTTTTAAACACGTCTCCATACCGGTGCCTAATCACCTCAAGCAACAGGAAGTTGGCCCGATTACTACCTACTTCTTCTATCACACCCCGCATCAGGATATCATCATACTTACGCACAATACTAACAGGTCCTTCATACTGACACAGGTACTCAGTGTTGTTCAGGTCGTAGCAGTAGCGAAGCACACGTTGAACGAGCCTATGCGGGAAACACCACGGGATGAGATAGGAGACCATCTTAATGGCGTCATCAAACGTTGATTCAAGTAGCAACGAGTGGATTTTTGGGAATGCAGCAGCAGCATAGCAGGCAGTGAACGCTCCAATCGAGTTACCATGTAACATGATCCGTTCTAGCGGATAGCCCAGTACTTCCACCGCGTACGACACTACTGTGAAGATCGCCTCTTTTTCCTGACGACCTGTAGGAGATCCCGAGCTGTATCCGTATCCGCAATGGTTCCAACCGATGGCGGGGTATCCCTTGTTTAGCCAACTGAAGATGCTTCCCATCTCGTAGCAACTGTAATTCCCTTTACAAGCTATGATTAGGATGTTGGAGAGTGGCTGGTTAGGCTTAGCATACATCGCATCGATGACCTGTCCACTGTTGCACTGCAAGCGAACTCGAGCGCCGTTGAATTTGGAGGTGATCTTGTAGCGACCTTCAGTGACCGCGTAAAAGGACCTGAAATAGGAGAAGCGGACGCTTCCTGGGTACACGAAGTAGGATAGAATCAGGGCCAGGCCCGTGTCGAAGGGTCTGAAAGGGGGGTTGGAAACGCTTGAGACAAGTTTCGACTGTTTCTGGTGGAATAGTGGCGGTAGGACTGAAATGTCGAAATCGTACAGCTTGGTTGAGTTGTAATGGCCCAGCTGAAGACACTGTCTCGTGTCCTGCTTCAGATCGATAAGAAAATCCCTGTAAACTGGATTGTTGAACCTTCCCAATCCGCGGAGTAAGTATGAAGTGAAGTAAAGCAATTTCAGAGGAACGAGAAAGAGAAATATCCAAGGAGCCAAAATGCTAACAATGGGAACCGAAATCAGGAAAACGATCCAGATTCGCCAAATTAAACTAATACATCTATCTGACCGCCTCTCAGTAGCATTCGGTACGTATGGAGTCATCTTTCCATTAGAATACGAGTAGTACAGATGTGGACCGCGAACGCATGGAATATACCATTTCAGCATTTCTAGTAGGTTTGAAGAACTGAATAAGTTGCTTTGTCTTGTAATGTTTCAATGACTCTGTTACTGTAGTAGTATATATCAAGCTAGCTGTAGGAGAGTGGATCAGGCGAGGCAATCAGGCTATTGAATTACTTAATGATGTGGTCTACTGATGTAGGGAAACTCATATATTGGATACTAATGCTTTATATCGCAACCAAATTATATACATAAGTTAATAACGATGTAGTGTAGATTAGTTGAGGGTGGAAAGTGCAATATAAGAGCGATATACGAATCGGAATAAAAGTACTACCGTGGAGATTGTGCAATTAGAAACAACAAATTAAAATAGAATGAAATGCTCTTATTATTGATGTTTGTGAAGTATTCCCTCCACATTTCGCCGCAGTAAAATGAGTTAATTATGCACATAGTTAGGTTGGTGATTTATTAATTTACAAATTACTTTATTTAATCATTCAGTTTTGAACAAATACATCAAACATTTCTTCGAAGCCACGCGGTGGTTTAGACATTGTTCTCAAATTTTCTCCGTAATGATCTTTCAAGGAAATATGATAATCCGTTTTCTACTCTTACAATTTTTTTAATTTACAACAATATCTCAATATTGATTATAAAACCACTTTCCAGACTAACTCAAATCAGCAAACAGCTGCTTCTGAATGTGCTCAATACTCTAATGATAATCCTGGTTTTAAATCGGCTGGATATTTGACTATTTATTAACAGCGGAATTCGTATAGTAATAGCTTGACTCGGATGAACCTGCATAATCCGATACTCGATAGGACAAGTGTCAAATTAATATTGCCGGATTATGCCGCATAGTTTGCACTATAAACTCTAACTGTGGGAGGAAACAACGTCGGAATGTAGAAAGTCTTTAGAAATTAAATAAATGAAAGTTTAACAAATAGTTTTTACCAGACACACTAAGGCTACTGAATGAAGATATATAAAGTCTGACTCGATTATCTCTGTCCAATATCAATTTTGGTAACTTAGCAAATAATTGAGCATACAAGTTATAAGGCTATTAGGTAATATCTGAAGAATGTCTAGAGTCTAGGTTTCCATTACTGAGGCAAACAGAATGCAAATGTTACCTTGTTGAAGCTTTGCCAAGTGATTACACAGTTCCCGTTATCTTCTATGAGAGTGAATAAAAAGAATAAATACAAACGCATTGTCGTATGGGTTATTAATAATGATCATGACTTACCAGGGTTGACGTTGGGGATCTTCTTCCAGAGGTACTCAATGCAGGCCTCGGGGAGAGCGCCGCCCGTCGTGTTGAAGAAGTAGGCGTTCAGAGCTTTCGCAAGCGCGTGCCAGGACACTTGGTTTGGGACGACAAAAGGCTCTCGATTCTAAAATAAATGTAATGTCTAACAATACCTGTGTACAGACTTCAGCCCTTGATACTATTAATATTCTAATAATTGTACGATATTTAATCATTATACAAAACTACTATAATCGTAATTTTGATAAAAAGTAAGAAGTTGAGAATAATGTCATATGGTTGTGCTTGCTTCTGATGCGTCGGGAGCAAGCTGTTTCTGCTCCATGATATTAGAATACTCTGGGGGATCTCCTTCCTTCAGTTTCAGGTCGAGTTGGGAGTAAGTGGGGGGGCTAGCCTCTGCCACACTTGTCTCTCTAGCTGGTGGTGCTGGGATGTGATCGTTCACTTTTTTCAAAACACAGCAAAAGAAACAGCAGAACAAACAAATGGTGGATACTACTGGCAGGATAACGATGGATGTTACTGAAGAAAATATAGAAGTGGAGAATTTACTATCAGCGGCATCGTTTCTATTATTTCTATTTTGTGCTGCGACGAAAGTGATGGTGAAGAGGAATAGGAGAGAGAGGATGTTCATTTCGATGTAATGCAGTGTCAACTCTGTACTCAGCGTAGATTAGAGGAAATAGAAAGTTTTGAGGTTTGTGGGAGTATTATAAATTACACGGACTCTTATCGATGGGTAACGCAAATTCAATTTCATATAATGTTATAACGAAGCAAGGGTATCATATAATTATCAAAATTAAAAACAAAAACAAAAAAACAAAAAAAGATTTAAAATGTATTAAAATGCTCAGGGAGATTTGGGATTAGTGTCAACTTGATTCTGCGAAAAAGAAAGGGCAAGAGAGGTGTATTGAGGAGGTTCCTCGGTGTGTGGATTTTCAAGAGTTTCCACAGAGGAATAAGGGGGCGGCTCTGCGTCAGTAACACTGCAAGAAGACATCCTTGAGTTGCAGGGAGTGTTATTGCAAGGTGCGGTGTCCTCCCGAGTATTCGCATACAAGCGATGGCATTTCACTACGTAAACAGTGATCCCGCATATACACACTACAGTCACTACGACAAACAGCATAGGAATGATGGCAGAGAGAACTGCGGTAAGACCTTCGTCAGAAAGACTGGAACTCTGGCTACGAAAATCCCGTTCGCTTCCAGAATTGATCGAGTCACAATGACTCCTGAAAACCATTCCGTAGAGAAGCGTAATAATAAATCCATTACAGAGTTTTATGATTGTATGCAAATGGATCATTTTAGTTAGAATCGGATGATGACGTTGATTCCTTTTATACTATTGAATCTGAAATGTCTGTGGCAGTACCATTCACAAACAATCTCATCTTAGTTTCATATTATTTCTTTCACACATTAGGTAGTATTGTGTTGCGTCAAGTGTTAATCACCAACACATTGAATATCAGGTTAGCTCGTATGTTGAAACAATTTCTAAACAATTAGGGTAATTATACTGAAATTGGGAATGCCATTATGCTACAGTGTCTGTCTTATATTGAATAACATTCCAAATGAGATGTTTTACTAGTTGGAACACGAGTTTACAACATTATTATATATACTGATGATATCGATATATCATTAGTTTTGGAGTGGTTTGATGTTAGAGAACCGCGATAGCCCAAGACAAGTCACAGTTCAGATTAGAATAGCTAGGGTGACATACTGTGGTCGTAGAGCAAATTCAAATAAGATCAAATAATCAAATAATTTAATTGATCTCTTTGTTACAGTTGCAGATATGAGCTTTTAGGCGTATCACAATAGTTCTAATTTATTTGCAATTCAATACCGTCCTTAGATGTACTCAAGTTATAGGAGAGAAATATAATTTGGAAGTTTTTATGTAAATAATGCATTAAAACTCTATTCCTGTTCATGCTTGCTTCAATAGTGAAGCATCGATGTTCTATCTTGCATTGTACAAACTATATCGTAGAGGAAATATCTCAGTCATACAAATATTCATTGACAAATGTGGGGTTTTCAAGTGGACAAGAAATTCCTTTCACTAATCTCGAAAATGATTTCCTTTCCAATCTTCTTTTTCGGTTGGAGAAAAAAGATGGAAATAATCTGTCAAAAAAACTTCTAGATCGGCTCAATCTTTTCCTTTTGGACAGCGGCAGCTCATCCGGAATAGAAATACAGGTGTCACCAGCTGGGTCCTCATCAGATAGGAAAATACTGTCTGAATCAGAATCATACACCGAGAACTGTAGCGAGCGCACACTGCTGTCGAAAGAAGATACCGATTGGTTATGTTGGCGAGGATCTGCAGTATCGGAACATTGCGGATTCACTTGGCTGGGAGTGTAGGGTGTTCTCTCTGGATTCATAAGATTCGAAATCAGAAGACACATGTCGAGTGTGGTATCAACTTCGAATGACTCAGACATATCGTTTTGCAGAATAAGAACGGTAGACATTGTAATAGTAAGTCTTAATTAGTAGGGTCGAATTACTTCGAGTGGAAGTTGAGTCTATTTATACGAACGCAGAAGTATGTAACAGTAGAAGGGTAAGTCTACTTGAGCAGGGAATCAATCGTTCAGTTAAGAATTTAGCAGACCAATTAACATTACCTGGATAAATATTTAAATGTCTATTAATCAAATGATCTACTAATCAAATGATTTTGGGAGATAAATATTTGTATTACATTATAAAACATTGTTAAGTTCACGAGTAAATGAATAAAAAATTAGCTAAAAGTTAATAACTCACCACATCGGAGAATGCCTTGTCCCAGAACATAGTTCCTTCTGCACTGCTCAATTGACTTCCGTGTACCACGACTGCAACTGGAAGACTGATTGTCTAGCAAGAATTACTCGGTAAACACGGGTAGCCGTATTGAGTCGGGTCGGGCGGACAACTTACTGAGACGTGGAAGTAGACATCGCTCCCAGGCAGGATGATGTTTGATCTCAGTAAAATGGCGCATTTCTCATCCGTCACAGTCTAACAGAAAGTCAATGACGCAACTGTGCATATAATGAGTAATTAATTTTAAAAATAGAAGTCTTACCTCAGATCCTTTCTTTTCTAACCGCTTGATATTCTTCACTGACTAAACACAAATTTATTTAAATGGTGAAAATACTAAATGGAAACTTTACTATCGTTGGGTTTATCTAGGATTTTCAAGTCCGGAACTTTTTGTGAAGGTGGTAGGTTATATGGCACCCAGGCACTAAAATCAAATCACCCTGCAAGCACCTTGGCTAATCGAACGATGCCAGACTGGCAACTATAAGTGTGGTCCGAGCTCCTATATAAACCCCTGATCGTAGGTATAGGACACTCAGTTCCTGCGAGTGAATAAGCTGATCCCACAATCCACACTTGTCCCATAACCTTGCATAGATACACTCACCATATTGCTGAAGGTAGCACTGAGTATCTGAGAATTAGGATTATACTCCATCGCCTAAAATTCAGTGATAATCATTCATTATTTTTCTCAGTAATATTGCATATAGTATAATCATGGTCAATAACAGTGTACGTATGTGTAATGATACATTGCAATTTAGATTTTCCCTAATCCTAATTAACCGATAATTAGATATTACTCACTCGTTTGTTATTCAGCATCTGTCCACATGATATATCAGAAGTGCTAGACAACAAATCATACATAATATTCCCTGACAAATCGTATGCCCTACTCAGTATGGAGGATTGTGTGCAGGGCTCTGTAGCAGCTCTGTAACGAGTGCCAGTACACTAAACTAGCAGTCGGCTTTGAAGCTGCATGTCGGACTGAATAGGAATACTATCTGAATATTTACGTAATAACTTACTGGACTGAGTCTGGATTGGCTACGATGCCTTTAGCTTGCTTTTCACTATAAAATAGAATTTTAAATAAACCTCAAAGCTACTCCATATGAGCTAACTAGCATAGAGCGCTCCTCAAGTATGGACCCAGTCATTCTCTCAAATATTTTGAGAGCGAAAAAACGGTCTCTCTCTCCCAAAATCTAGGAATTGAACTAGTTCCGATTGAATGACGTTACAATACATTGCAAAAACCAATGTGAAAGGTTTGAGGAAGGAGTCAGCAAATTATGGCACGCGAGCATAAATTGATGGCACGCGGGTTGAAAATATATGTGGGCCGGTAACCCTAGGCAGGCGTGCCACTGGCACACAAGGTCATAAATATATTGATATTATAGGTAAACTGGCACACTTCATTTCAAAAGGTTGCCGGCCTCTGGTTTGAGGCATGTCATCCTCAATGGAGTGTAGAGTCAACAGACCTGATGATTGTAGCGATGACCTCAGGAGGATTCATGTGAATATTCAGTTTCCCTCCAACCATCAACCTAGAAATATAAACAAATATCACATATGAGAAACACACAAGATTGATAGAAGTAGACAAAATGGAGTTGTGTGTGATCCATAGTTCCATTTTGATTAGCTACTGCTGAGTATTGAGAAGTACCATGCATCAGAACTAACCTCACTGTACAAGAAAATCTTGTGTTTGTCTTCAAGACTTGAGGCGGTTGCTTTTCTACCACGAACGAGCTAGAATATTTGGGATACAAATAAATACACACAGCAGTGCAGTGTTTGATTGCAATGCATTTAGTCATTACTTTCTCAACATGAACACGATGAGGTTGTCTACTGTTTGGTTGTAATCCTCTGGGATTTCAGCTCCGTTCATTGGCAACTGACTCTTCAATCTGTAATACTAAATACACATACAAATATTTCAATTAATTAAGCAGATCGACTTGCAGTGGTGGTGAATATAAGTAATCAATCCATGGTTCTATTCAGCGGATCTAGGAGGATAGGGATGTGGAGATCAGGGATTATCTTGGAGCGCGAGACGCTCCTTTAGGCGTATGATTTTAATCCCGAAAATGTTTAGGAGCGTGAAAATTTAGATTATAATCCAATTTACCTTATATTATAATGTTATTTATCGATTTTTTAAAACTTATGGATTTGAGAGTAGGAGTGCTGTATAATACCCTGGACTGGAGATGTCGGACTTTATTTTTGTCAAAAATTGATGGCTTCGAACCATATAACCCACCATAAATGTATAATCATTTCCCTTGCACTATTAGAAGAGAACAGAAACTATTGTGTCGCTATCATACGTGTACTGACTTGCTTAATGAATTGTTTATTCCTCCAGAGAAGCTCAGCTAAGTTCTCGAACCATCCTTGCAGCACGATGAGAAGCTCATCAGCTGGAGGGGAACTGTCCAGCCCCAGAGCTTGGTTCTGCATCCGCTTCCACCCCACCAGCTCATCATTGATAACCAAGTTAATGATCGTACTCAGGTCTGTCAGCAACATGTGAAACTGCTGCGTTAAACTCTACAAAGGGAAACCGTCATTAGTAAAGTAAACCTGAATAAATATTTTTCCGACGAATCTTATGTGTGATATTATCTGCGATGGCATTTTTAAAGTTTCATCTCCTAGGTGTAAAGGAGAAAGGATTACATAGTAGCATGTCAGTGCTAATAAAATTAATTTTGATATACGAAGAATTACATAGCAGATAGCTATATAAGGAGCACAGGGTGTAGTTGCTAGTTTATCTACGGACTTCATTACTGTGTAATGTTCATGAACAGTTGAAGAGAGTGTAATGGAAAATAAATAATTATCAGACACCTCATCTAATCAACTAATTATCTGATATACTGGTGTAACATTCTTAGAAATCAGAATTTGAGAATTCCATTAGATCTAGAGCAATGATTCAGGCATGAGGCAAACGACATTGCAATAGCGCCAACAGTGAGTAGCTAAGCATGATCAATGCACCGCGATATTTTGGGTGTTAACCTGTGACCAAGGGCGACAAGGAAATAACAATACAGCCTTAAATGGTATCAGTCCTCGAGATAGGTTTCATTTCAGTCAAGTGGAGTTTAGATAAAATTTGAGTTTTTGGGATTAAAAATACTGCGTCTATATGCAAAAAATTCAATCTGATTGAAATTTCGAACTATTTGATCTCAAAGAAACTAGAATGAATGTACCTTTGACTCTCTTAAGGAGCATATAAGGAAAGAGTTAAATTTTATGAAAGTACTCACAATTCTGTTCTGTTGAAGAGCCTCTACTTCTTTATTGAGCGCTAACTCCGTTTCTTGTAATTTCAGTCTTAAAGCTTGAACCTGGATTTTGAATAAAATAGAAATTAAAACATTCATATCAACAAACCACTTCCGGAGTATAATGGAGCACTGACCAGTTGTGGATTAACAGGGTGTTGTGAATGATGAGTGACCATTGCTATTAAAGAGAAACAAATGAGATGGATCATTAAGATTTTAAAAATTAGAGAGTTGGATTCGCTCTTCAGCAAGATACATACTATTGTCCAATTTCTAACAAGATCAATTGTTCTTACACGAATTCATTATATCTTTAAATTTATCATTAAAAAGTGCTGGAAATTTTAATTGGAATAGGATGAACTCTGATCTGGGAAATAAAGAGAGCAACTGCAACTGCCCCGAGTTTATGAAATTTTATATAAACAAAGAAAATGTCAATTTAAGTTGGGTCAATGTTTGTTCTATCGCTGAGCTCAAGCAATGCTAAGCCAAACAATCTTGTGTATTCCCTAAATTAATATATTTGAGCTGTTGAAACAGCTGTAAATAATGAAGCAACAAATTATACAGATGTAGTGGAGTTTCTCTCTCCAAAATAAAATGAAAAACGCTGAAATAGCCAAAACAAATTAGAATCATATCGTTGCGAAATATTTAACTAATTCTATGAAAGATCGAAATGACGAGATAAATTACATTTTGAATTAGTATTGGTTCGTAGACTGGGAATCTTACCTTGTAATTTGTGACTTTCATTAATGTGAATGATAAAATATTCTTGTTGGTGTTCGAGGGATTTGAGTAACCCTTCTGCGTCCTAATTGGATATGAAGATTTAAAACCAACGAAATTACTAATAAGCCAAGCCAAACAAGGCATCAAAGCCTGTTAGCAAAGCTTCACCAAATGTTCGACCATTCTTCAAGGATGACGAATATGAGAAACACTTGTCAATGCCAGTATTGGTGAAGTGAATGAGGAATGATAGAGAAAAGCAGAAGTCAAGCTTACATGAGTCATGACGCAGATCTTCTGTATTGTCTGATTGATTGCTTCGTGTGAGTTGCCGGTTGAAATCTGGGAGCCGGGAGGGGAGTGCACGAGTTTGGAGGGGTCCGGAGAGTTGGTGCTGGGGTGAGAGGCAGCCGGACTGGGCTGTGGACTCATGTTCCCACCCTACGAGAAAACAAAATATAATTTTTTAAATCTTAAAAATGCAAAAATTACAAGTATTTTTGGAGATCTGACAACAACGTGAATCAACATCACAACGCAGCTAATCAATAATAAAATGCGTAAATCTAATCGGATCAACTCCAATTGAAACCATCCAACCTGAAAATTACCAAGAAATACTTGTAACGTTGAAATTTTACAAATTCTTTCCTAGGTGATTGCAAAAGGCATAAAAATTGAACGAAGAGAATGAACTTAAAATAGACATGCAATGATTCTACAATGATAAGATTGGGCGGTTTTATCTGAAACATTTGAAGGAGCTACATTAAACACGTTAATTACTCTTTTCGAAGTTTTCCCTCTTCGCACAGTTTGAACGATTTTCAAACTAACGAATGTGAGACAATAAAAGTTAATTGCAAAGATTAAGATATGAGATTAGGAATTAGTATCATTTAATTACCTCTATTATAAAAAAATGCAAAATAAAAAAGTGAAAAGTAAGCTATTAAGATTAAATTTCGCTAAGGAGTCAGCATGTAAATGGAAAAAATCAAATTAACTAACATGAGCAAAAAAAATACTAGAAAGCGTAAATATTAAACTTTCAGAAAATTTTACATATCCTTCAAACCGGTGTGACTCAAAAACGGCTGAAAATACACTGAAATTCAAATCACGATTGGAGGCCGAATTTACAAGTTTAATGCAGAAGCAGCCAAAATTCAAAACTCTTAATCTTGTAAATCCTCCAACTGAAAGTCCTTCAACTGAAATCCAATGGAATGTAAGTTCTGTTAAAAAGGAATTCATTAAGCCTCATACGCCTTTATAAAATGCACTTTTCTAATATTTTTTTAATACAGCCCTTCAGTGAAATTAAAGTTTTGTAAAGATAGTTCATAACTCCGTAACTTCACAGTTAATTCTGAATGGAGGTGCGCTATAGTAAGATGATGTCACAGGATGGAATGACGATCGCACGTACTTATTACTTAAAATGAAATAACACTTAAATTTCAATGATTAAAGCAAGTGCTTACTATTCACTTCCTAAATTCTAACACTAACGTGTTCATTGCTGTGTTTAATTATTCGTGCAGTGTTTACAAAAAGTAAATTCCATCTAAAAATTCCTCTTTAAAAGTGTCCTAACCCATTCTCCTTACTCTGTATCTGCGGTATTCAAAATTACATCGCTTAAATTCATTTTGAAAAAACGGTTTAAAAGGGATGTATAGGATTGTACTACTCCCTTCCTCTCTGAAGCATCAAATACACTGTCAGAATATCGAGACGGAATTGAGTACCAAAAAAGGTGCTATGAACACCAGTTCGATAAATACCTCTCTAGACAATCTAATTTCACATATATTCTAAATATATTACAAAAAGCTTGCAACCTCAAAATTCGGCACTTTTCACACTGGTATGCAAACAAGTGTTTTCACTCCAGAAAATGAAACGGAAAATTCAAAATATTTGCAATTCAATTATCGATGAAATTTGCATTTCAGGAATAAACACAACTAACCTGGTACTCTTTCAGATACTGCCGCTCCGTTTTGAGAATGCTCTGCATCAGTTCCACTAAGTTGAATGGATTGGAATCGAAGTTTGCCTAACGTAACACACCAGCAAATTGATAAAAAGATCAAATAGTTCGAATACACCACTCTCTAATGAACTAGCACAGCATTCAACTAGCTATATACTATTAGTATCATAGATCACGAAAGTACGGTTTATTCTTAGTAAGCCTATATATACGCATATGTACTATATATAGAAGGAGCCGCTTAGTATTAATATTAGCAAAAAATTCATTGTATCACGCTGGGCTTTTATACGAATGATTTGGTGCATACAAAGACACAAATCGCGGCACTTTACAGGTCTCTGACAATTACAACGCCACAGAACACCAAACCATAATAAAAGTTGAACGAGTACCATCTCAACTGATAACGTTCAGACGTAATAAGGTATAAAATGTCATAATATGTCTTACCTGCACTTTGTCTAAGATGTCTCCCCACTTCATTTTCTCTGTAAAGTCCATCGGGAGCTGCATACATAGGAAAGAAGCCTCAACCATGAAACCAACTAATATTAGTGGTTAATAGTGAATGGTGATTAGCACCATTCACTACTAGCTGTCCTATGGAGCCCTGAAATTGTATATCTCATTGAGTGAGCAATTTATGAGAACTTCGCCTTTGTACTGTCTTCGCATTCTTTCGTACTATTTGAATGCTAGGACAAGATTTTTATTCAAACTGGAAAAGGAATTGTCACATACAAGCTAAGTATTAGTAATTGTTTGAATTACAATACTTGAGACATGCTAAGAACAATTCTGCATATTATCAGACGGAACACAAAACCGAGCATTTGAAGTCTTTGAATATACTTATTACATACTTATATTTCTTTTCATATATTAGAGTGCAAAACTAATGATTCTACACTACTAACGTTATCCTATTAGCTTCACCGGTCTGATAATTCCCAATTGAAATGCGGTTTCCAATTATTGCATGACATAACAGTGAATGAGAATGAAAAGGCAGAATGAGGTAGCACAATAGGCGATTGATGGTGGGTTAGTAACATCTGTCCAACTATTTCGTACTAAATCGAAGCCAACTCCGCAGAAATAGCACTTCACACGAGTCAATCACAATAATCAAATCCATTATTGAAGTTGGTTGTGTGATATTGTACGGATGCGGTATTATGCGGTACGTGAATAAGATAAACGTATTCTATTCGTTAGAGTTCGATCAGACAAGAGGAAGTTAAGGAGAATGAATGGGGTATCAAATCCGCGGAAATTAGTATTGAACATTCAAACCAATCAAAGGCTGAGTAGATTAACATTTTCAAATCTCATTTCATGATTGATAGCATTTATAATACTGAGTAACAGCTGCTAATGCTATGTGGAGAAAAACGGAAAAACTTTAGGATTACCATCATTTTGGCAACTGAATTGTGTTCTTTTGGCAAAAAAACCTTCAAGTATCAATATTTTGGCACTCAAGATAGGTGTCACAATACAAATTATTCGCCAAAAACACCAATCTAATTGCCAGAATAATATTACATCCAAAAATTTTAGTAGATTTCTTAATCGAGTACCTCTTGATAAAATAGTTATGTAACATATGGGCACTTGCTATAATATTTTATATATGTACGTTCTCAGCATGAATGTGCATAACTAACTTCCTTCATGTTGCTAATCTGAGCGATGAGATCTGAGTAGAGTTGTTGGGACTCTTGGATGTGTGCGGGAATGGATGGATCCAGCTCGTGCCTGTGAATGGAACGCAGCAGATACGCAATAGTCAGGCTTACTATAAGGAATGTGTAATAGCGAATTAACTGAAACAACATTGTTCTTTTTCATGATTCACGATTTTTAAAATTTTCTTTAGAATCCTGGGGTTTTAGTTTCGAATAAAAGAATCTCTAAAGTAATTATTTTAGGAATTTTTGTCTTTTCAATAGATTAATTATAAAAGTCTCTATTCTTAGAGACATTATATGGAAAATGAGAAATATGTCTTGAGTTTTTTCACTTATAGAAGTTCCACTACAGTTCTAAAAGTGATTATTAGATCGGACGGATCAGGCTTTCATCCAGGCGTACTGGGCGCGCCTAGAGGTGCGTATTTGATTCCATGGATCATAATTAGGCGTATGATTTAGGCGCGCAGCATAAAACATATATAAAAATGCTATATAAAAGTGAGTCTAGGCGCGTAGAAAAATGGTGGCGCCATTTAGGCGTATGACTTCGGAAAGCTGGATGAAACCCTGGGACGGATAATATTTTTCTACAAGATAAGACCGGTCCGCTCCTTAGAGATTCCGGTTCCATTCATGAGCGGGGTACCTATCCTCACTCACCATCTCTGACTCTCAATCCATTCAGCTAGCTGGTCCCGTATCTCCAGAGGGAAGTGCTTCCCGTACAGCGCCCTAATGTTCCCCAGGATCCTCTGGTCGCCGATGTTCTTGATACTCTGCCAGAGAGATCCAGGAGGACTGCCAATGTACCTGCAGCATTGAGTCAATGAAATAATGCATTGCACTAACTCACGATATTCAGACAATACACAAGGTTTACTAAAACCTGAACACAATAGAACCTCATTAATATGAAAATCCTGTAATACGAACAGATATTTTATCCCCCACCTAGGAAGATAATGTAAATTACTCCGGCTAAAACGAATTCGGGATAATACGATCAGATTTCGACCGTTCCCTGGTATTCATATTAACGAGGTTCTACTGTAACAGTAAATTTAGTGCTAATGAACCGTCTTCTTTCACTAGCCTATCAAATCCTATATTTGAGTAAAATAATTGTTTTGCGAATAGAATATATCTCACAACCAAATGTATTGACAAATGAAATCCTATCAACATACTATACTAAACTTACGCCATGTGTATCTGTATTCAGCTAAGTTCTGTTTAAAATATGTATCTAATCTTTGTTCATTAAAACAATTCTATATTAGGAATAATAAACCCAAAGCCTGAGACAAACATTTATATCAGTCTGCATGATATACTTCACATTTTGAAAATAGTTTGAAAACCTTGGATGCTGAATAAAACTGAAAAAGTGAGAAATCAACTAATAGAGTCATTCGGTGGAACATGGATATTCATGAAGTTCTCTTAGAAGGAGGAACGAATGGGATGCCTATGACCTCGAATACATCCTCCTCACTCGATACCGGAATGGACTCTCCCGGCACTCCGGTGATACCCAGTCTCCGGATGCAGTATTCGTTCAGAGTGAAGTCCTCCTTCAAGCACTTCTGCCTCATGGTCTGATTGAAGGTGTCGCTTCCTGTGAAGTACAGGAGTCCGCAGGGGTACTGGTCCCTGGGTATCAGGCGGATGTCGACGCGTCTGTGCAGGGGGGAGGGGATGCTCTCCGAGGGGGGCAGACAGCACACACCCATGTACTTGGTGTCTCCTTGCGATATCGTGTCGGTTAGGATACCGGTTTCTAGTCTCTCCACGACTCGCTTGAGGAGGGACCGAGACTCCTCTTTCAGGTTTGGAGTGTCGGATTTGTGGTCAGGGTGTGTGAGGAGGATATCCACATCTCCACAGGTGGCCGCCCCTCTACGGAAGGACCCGCAAGCTTTAAAGTCTAGTTTAGGATCTTCCTCCTTGATACCCTCCCCTAACACCTCTAGGATCGACTCCACTTCGCTCCTGGGAATGCGCTTGTCGAACTCTGAGAAGTAGCGCACCCCTATCTGCTGGTGATGGTTCAGCTTGTGGCTGTTAGCTCGCAGGTCTTCTAGCGTCGTGATCCCCTCCTGCGCTAGCTTCTGGGCGGCGACAGGGCCGATCCCTGTCACCCGGGTGAGGAAACTCATCGCTACGTGTGTGTCGTCCGCGCGGATTTTCTCGAGTTTGTCTAGCTTTCCGCTCGTAATGAATTCATCTATTTTTTCTGCGGTTTTGTCGCCGATCCCTTCCAGCTTCTTAGCCTCTCTTCCGCTCTGCAGCTTGGTTGGGTAGCTGGCGATCGCTTGGGAGGCTTTCTTGTAAATTTTGAACTTGGGTAGCGACCTGTTCACATTCTTCTCGTACTCAGCTAGCTCATTGAGCATGTCGCATATCTCCTTGTTAGGACTGTCATCTGCTAGCTTCCTCTTTGCCATCACCACTAAGCACTGCTGTCCACTCCTACCTACCTACAGAGTCAGTCAGAAGTATTGGAACTGTCACGAAAAAAATGGTCCGGTTAAATTTTGTGTCATATTTTTCCTTCGCCTGGCTACGTCTCAAAAGTATAAATAGAGAAAACCCCACTTTCATTTTCACTTTCAGTTCACTTTCAATGTACTTTCATTTTCACTTTCAACATTCCTAGCCAACCGCGGGTTAATTACGTACACTAAAGTAGTCCTCTCCTCATAGGATGTGATGACATTACAACAAGTATGTAGAAGTTTTACTATTGCGTCCCGCCATTTCCCGCAAACTACAACGCTGCGCCCCGATTTTATCATGGCTCAAGTTGGCATTATTCATGTTAAAAAATGTCTGTCGGTAGACCGATAGTGCAGCTGACTTGGCACGTGAGATATGAATATTGTAATACATCGGGACTACGAAATTTTTGATAACTAAAATTTCGCAGCGTACGGAGATACATACATACATATGGACGGTACACCGTCCTTGCCATAGGGGCATCTTTCTGCAGAAAACTCCCTGGACCAATTTTGGCGACCAAAACTGGTCCGGGGGGGACCAAATTTAGCCAGGGGGGACCAATTTTGTCTGCAAAAACTGGACCCCGGACCAATTTTGGCGACCAAATCTGGTCCCCCGGACCAATTTTGGCGACCAAAACTAGTCCCCCGGACCAATTTTGGCCTGACAGAACTCAAGGTTACAGCTAAGGAGCGAGAGATACCCATTTAGGCGTAGGATTCTAGTTTGATCGTATTTTGTGTGTAATATTCTAACTCCGTTACCATAACATGGTTGAGTGAGTATCCAGAATCGCTCAGCTATATGGCGCCACCTTGGTAAGAAAAATAGGCATATGCCCACCTAGGGATCAGAATATAGTTACGCATATGTATCATAATGATACTTATCGATTTAGGCGTATGGAAATCTATGAGATTAATATTAATGTAGTAGCACCTCATCGGGTTTGGGGGGGAGACAACCTAGTTCGAAGTAACACGTCCGAGACCATATACAGAGCTATTTAAAAGTAAGTAGCGCATGCGCTGCATTTGAACTTAGGCATTTTTACTAAATGAAGGTGAAATAAATTAATGTGAAGGCGGAACAATCCTAGATATAAAGTTGAATTAAAGAGACTTATATTTCCTAGTTGATTTTGACAAGACGGGTGAAAAGGCTGGTTAAATAATAGTCTGCAAATTAAAAGCCTATTCTGTTATTAAATTGCATTCATTCATCACATTTATGCCAAACAACAATTTTGCATACCTTCCCACTAGCAATGCGCTGCATGCGCTACTCAAATGCAGCGCATGCGCTACTTACTTTTTAAATATATGGATATACAATATGTATAGGGGAACGTTACGTAACGCTTCCAAGGGGGTACGGGGTAGCAATGCCAAAGTGTGACAGCCCTATCATTGTTGTACTACAAGATGGTAAAAAACAATGGCATAGGTAGGGGGTTTCTAAAATCAGATAATTTTGCGTTACGTAGCGTTTGAACTGCACATATGACTCCAGAGTGTAGATTGCTGACAGTTTACTACGCATGGCCGTAGGAAGCGGTACGACTGGTAAGGTCATGGCATTATTACCACTGCTTGTATAAACTGTCTTAGTGCTATGGGAGATAAGGTGGATGAGTGATCTCTAATCGAAACAGATAACATGGAATAATATTTCATCCTTTACCTAATTTAGTACCAGTTTTGCAGAATTTTTGAAATTATCTTTAAAATTTAAACATACCTAAATACTGATATTTTTGAAATAAATTATTAAGTTTAAGTTCTCTTTTAAATTTAAAATTTATTTTATTCTGAGTAAAAGCCTTAGTAATAAGTTTATAATAGCTAAGCTATCAAGTCACAGTAGTTAAAACCCGTGCATGCCTATGTCAAAGTGAAAGTAAATTGAAAATGAACTGAAAGTGAAAATGAAATTGGGGTCATTTCTATTTATACCTTTGACCCCACAGGCATTGCCGGGTTAACATTTGGGCATGCCTAATTTACTGGACGGGACGAGTCAAGATGCCTAATTTACGGGACGGGACAGAAAAGGTGCCTAATTTACTGGACGGGACGAGTTAAGATGACTAATTTACGGGACGGGATGCCGTCCCGTCCCGTAAATTAGGCATCTAGATTTTCCGGGACTGTCCCGTCCCGTAAATTAGGCATGCCCCTAACATTTTGAAGTAAAGGTTAGGTGTGTCCTGTGATAATATATCTCCACTAATATAACATATTTTTGATTTTAATTGTTGAAAGAAAGGAACAGATCAATTCAAATGGCTACGCGAGAGGGTGCAGGGATGGGATTGGAGGGAGTGGATCAGTTCGAAGCTATCTCACAAGAAATTGAAGAGAGATTCTCTCACTTCCACTCTCTCCTCGAAACACAGAAAGCTGTGCTTCTTGAGAGAGTGAAGAGGATGAGAGAACTCTTCCAGAAACATCGGGACATGGACGAAGCGATCGGAGAACTGGAAAGAATCAGAAAAGCAACTAATGAAATGTTGAGTGAGAATATGAATGCTGGAAACAAGGATGAAGTTACCAAATTATGGGATGAAAAGATTTCAGATCTGAAGAAGCGAAAATGTGAACTTGATCGTGTGTCTGAGTTGAAGTTTGTAGAGAATGTAGAAGAGTTTTTACATTGTGTGAAACACATTCATGTGAGGGAAACAGAAGCAGTGTCGTACAGAGAGAGGAGAGAACCTCTTGTCATGAAGGGGAAGAGAGGGATTGGAGATGGAGAGTTTATGAACCCTGCAGGCTTATCTGTCGATAAAGCGACAAATCAAATATTTGTAAATGAAAATATGAAGGGATTCGTGTCCATCTATTCTGCTGAAGGAAAATTCATTAGATCTTTTGGTGGAAAACAACTTATTCGCCCTTATGGTATCTGTGTATTTGGAGAATTTGTGTTTGTTGCAGATTTATTCAACCAATCTGTATTCAAGTTTGGTAAAACCGGTGAGTTTGTGAAGCAAACTATTTCTGAAGGTAGAGGAGCTGTTAAGTTTAATAATCCCACTGGTTTGTGTGTACTCAATGAACACGTGTATGTTTGTGATCAAGGGAGTAACTCCATTAAAGTATTGAATAAGAATTTAAAGTTCGTTAAGAGTTTCGGAGAAGAAGTTCTAAAATCTCCACGAGATATCAAATACAAATATGACAAGTTATTTGTACTCACAAAGCGTAAAAATATAATTCATGCATTCAACACACAGCACATTTACCTCCGACCTATTCCTCTCACTGGACAGAAGAATAAGATTTCTGAGAGCTTTTTCTTCACTATAGATCTTGAAGAGAACTTTATTATCAGTGATTCAGACGGTGATTGTTTGAAAGTGTTCAATGATTCAGGTGAGTATGTACAGTCACTAGGAGATGGATTCTTACTGTTCCCTAATGGAATTGATACAGACAACTACCAGCATATCGTAGCTTGTTCAGATTCACCCTACAACTCTCTTCAACTCTACTAATTTAAAAATTAACCCTACTTGGACTTGGGGTCAAAGGTATAAATAGAAAATTCCCACTTTCATTTTCACTTTCAGTTCACTTTCAATTAACTTTCACTTTCACTTCAACATTCCAAGTCCAATTAGGGTTAATCATTGAGTTTATATGATTTAAAAATCAAGAGATCTGTAATACCTCCAGCTTTTGCTTGTTAATACCTCGTATAATTAATCTTTTATTCCAAGTATTTGAGAAGTTTTTCATTTTGAGAAATGTATTTAATAACATTTTTGTATCAGCTAAAACATCTGTATTTATAGTGTAGATTATGGAGTTGTCTGGTCTATACACATGTCCATTAGTCGCGTCAATGCAACCGAAATAATCGTATCAATTAATCATAGCTGTAGTTGATGGTGGAGTTTGAACCCAGGCTTCGTGTTGAAGGTTTGTCATGACAATTAGCTGCCACTGTTTTCGGGGTAATTACCAGTTCAAAATGTTCATAAAAACAAAAGCGTTCAATATAACTGGTTAATATGGATTATACCTAACTCAATGCATGTGTAAACAAGTCATAATTACTTTTTAGTGTGCTTCCTATAGTATTAGTATAGTAGCATAGCTACTATACTAATAGTATAGGATGCACAGTACTAAAATGAGGATGTTCCGGCCGGCCGTCCGAAATTCGTGTCCTGACCAGAGTTTAAGAGATATCGTCTTGAAATTTTTACAGGAGGTGCAAAGTGATATGGAGATGTGCACCTCGGTGTTCACACCTCGCCGAGTTCACACCTCTTCGAGATAGGTGACAAAATGTGCTGGCCAATCAAATTCGATTATTTTATAGTGCAAATACATTGGAATAAAATAGTATTGACTTATGCATACAATCAAAAGAACTATTTGTGATTGAAATTCATTGGTTCATGTGACAACCAATCAATTATCAGCCTTTTATAATGCCATTCACACGATTCTATTTCATATAAATGATTGAATACTGCTATTTTGAGTCTATAATTTGATCGTTAACAACAATTAAAGTGTGTTATATGCTACGATTAATCAATTCGATCATAAAATAACTTTTAACGACATGGACTGGAATTGATTATTTAAGTATAATAAAGGTGACTTAAGGTGACTTATGAGATTTGGAAGCACACTTCCATCCCGTCTGTGGGGGGGTTTTAAACTTGAAATCTAACTGGCGGAAATGAAAAAGTGTCGCCCAATAAAATTGCAGCATTTTAATTTTCGAATAAAATTCAAAATAATTGGTTAATATCAATTATAGCTAATTCAATGCATGTAAACAAGTTATAATTACTCTCTAAACTTGAAATTTGATGGTTGAAATTAAAAAAATGTTTACAAAACATAACTCTGCTGAAACAATGAAAGAGCAATGTTTTAATATTATAGTTGGCTTTGATTTTATTGACCATTATGGATTACACTTAATTAACTCAATACATAAACAGGTTTGAATCACACTAAACTTAAAATTTGATTGCCTGAAATGAAAAAAACCCTCAATTAATTAAGGATGTACTTGCAAATGCCTTACGAGTCACTTAATGGCGCTGCACTCACAGTCTGCCGACTGACATTTTTTATAGCAAGCAAAACTGGTGCTCCGGACCAATTTTGGCGTTACAGCGACGCCTCCCTCCGCCATTCACGCACTCATGTCCTACACCCACTTCCCTGACTACCTAGATGGAGATATGGTATTCCGAGAGGAGAATCTGTCTTCCACTAAGTTTACTTTTGGAAGGAAACAAAATTTAAGTTTAAGTTTTCCCAAAATCAAAATTTATTAAATTACTTGTATTAGTATAAGTAGTATTCATTGCCAAGTAATTAAGTCTGCAGTAAGTTTAAGATTTTTAATGTGAATAAGACTGCTGATAATACACATCTCGACTAATATAGCATATTTTTTATTTTAATTGTTGAAAGAAAGGAACAGATCAATTCAAATGGCTACGCGAGAGGGTGCAGGGATGGGATTGGAGGGAGTGGATCAGTTCGAAGCCATCTCACAAGAAATTGAAGAGAGATTCTCTCACTTCCACTCTCTCCTCGAAACACAGAAAGCTGTGCTTCTTGAGAGAGTGAAGAGGATGAGAGAACTCTTCCAGAAACATCGGGACATGGACAAAGCGATCGGAGAACTGGAAAGAATCAGAAAAGCAACCAATGAAATGTTGAGTGAGAATATGAATGTTGGAAACAAGGATGAAGTAACCAAATTATGGGATGGAAAGATTTCAGATCTGAAGAAGCGAAAATGTGAACTTGATCGAGTGTCTGAGTTGAAGTTTGTAGAGAATGCAGAAGAGTTTTCACATTGTGTGAAACACATTCATGTGAGGGAAACAGAAGCAGTGTCGTACAGAGAGAGGAGAGAACCTCTTGTCATGAAGGGGAAGAGAGGGATTGGTGATGGAGAGTTTATTCGTCCTATCGGCTTATCTGTCGATAAAGCGACAAATCAAATATTTGTAAATGAAAATATGAAGGGATTCGTGTCCATCTATTCTGCTGAAGGAAAATTCATTAAAAGCTTCGGTGGAGAACAACTCAAAAATCCATGCGGTATCTGTGTATCTGGAGTGTTTGTGTTTGTTACAGATGTAGGCAACAAATCTGTATTCAAGTTTGATAAAACCGGTGAGTTTGTGAAGCAAACTATTTCTGAAGGTAGAGGAGCTGTTAAGTTTAATATACCCTTTGGTTTGTGTGAACTCAATAAACACGTGTATGTTTGTGATGGAGGGAGTAACTCCATTAAAGTATTGAATGGAGATTTAGAGTTCGTTAAGAGTTTCGGAAAAGAATTTCTAGAATCTCCACGAGATATCAAATACAAAGATGACAAGTTATTTGTTCTCACACAGAGTGAAAATACAATTCATACATTCAACACACAGCACATTTACCTCCGACCTATTCTTTTCACTGGACAGAAGAATGAGATTTCTGTGAGTTTTTTCTTCACTATAGATCTTGAAGGGAACTTTATTATATGTGATACAATTGGTAATTGTTTGAAAGTGTTCAATCATTCAGGTGAGTATGTACAGTCACTAGGAGATGGATTCTTATTGGCTCCTACTGGAATTGATACAGACAACTCCCAGCATATCGTAACTTGTTCAGATTCAAACTACAACTCTATTCAACTCTACTAATTTTAAAATGTCTACAAATTAGTCCTTTTCACGATTTTATCTGATTTTAGTATCAAGAGAACCTGTGAAACCTCTAGTTTTCGCTTGGTATCAACTTGTATAATTAATCTTTTATTCCATGCATTTCAGAAATTGTTCATTTTGAGACCAAATGTATTTAATAATTTATGTATCAGCTAAAATATTTGTATTCAGTCTAGACTATGGACATGTCTGGTATATATGATAGGTGACAAAATGTGCTGACCAATCAAATTCGATTATTTTATAATGCAAATACATTGGAATAAAATAGTATTGACTTATGCATACAATCAAAATAACTATTTGTGATTGAAATTCATTGGTTTATGTGAACCAATCAATTATCAGCCTTTTATAATGGCATTCACACGATTCTATTTCATATAAATGATTGAATACTGCTATTTTGAGTCTATAATTTGATTATTAACAACATTTAAAGTGTGTTATATGCTACGATCAATCAATTCGATCATAAAATAACTTTTAACGACATGGACTGGAATTGATTATTTAAGTATAATAATCTTTAGCAATGTGAACTTTGTGTATTCAAATTGAGCTTACATTCAGGATTAGTTGACTTAATACGAAGTAAATTATATTTATCACGAAACAAAATTTATGCTACAGTTCTGATTTCATTAATGTAACCGTAGACAAATGACAATCCAGCGTGCTTAGTATAAAACAAGAAAGCGACGTATTGTTTCTCTAATATCCCCAAGCTCCCACTGGGTAAATCTGCGGACACGCAGTGTCCGCAAGCCGCGCAGCGCAAGCAAGCGAAGCGCGCTTGTATATATATATATATATATGTCTATTGTTATGTCCATAAACTCCAGCATCTAATACCCGAAATCAGTGGCTGCGTGAGGGTGGGGCCCACTGAGGCACTGCCTCTGCCAGAAATAATCATATTAATCATAGCTGTAGTTGCTGGTGGAGTTACCCAGACTTCGTGTTGAAGGTTTGTCATGACAATAAGCTTCCACTGTTTCGGGTTAATACTCCAGTCTAAAATGTTCAGAAGAACAGTAACTTGGACGCATGCGTATGATACGAATACGTATAGTAAAACAGAACTCTCTGTACTTGCTCTGTACTTTATGCCTTAGCATGGAGACAGATGAGAGGAACTCTCCCTCCACACAAGCAGAGCCTATCGACATCCTGGGGTCAGACGAGGAGGAAGCGAAGCTGTCCTACCTCACACAGCTGAAGCACACCGTGATCGGGAACAAGGCGCGCAAGCTCAGCTCTCTCTCCGACCTCCCACGCATCATCAGCCTGGCTCTGAGTCCCAGCTGCGGCGACCTGCTGCTGGGCGAGTGTCTGGTGGTGCTAGCCAGCTACTGCCACCTGTCTCTGGAGGCCAGGACTTTCTTCAAGAACCGCGACCTGCCCTCCCTCTTCCTCTCCCAGCTGAGAGGAGGGGCCGCCTCCCTCCGCACCACTCACTACGCCATCTACGCACTCATGTCCTACTGCACCCACTTCCCTGACTACCTGGATGCAGAGCTGGTATTCCGAGAGGAGAATCTGCTCCCTCTCACCTCCCACTTGGACGGGGCCCTGCGTCCCAGCCAGCAAGTGGCGGTCATCCTCCGCACCACCTGCTCCTCCCAGCAGCACCAGCTGAGACTCCTCGGCTGTGACGTCATCCCTCGCCTGGCCGCGAGGCTGCGGAGCATCAACTCCGTGCGGCAGCCGTTCCTGGACCTGCTGGCCCGCCTGCTGGAGGGGAGCCCGGAGGTCGCCAAGACTGTGAGTCGGTTCGTCTATCCGGACGGGACGAGCATTCCTGACTGTCTGAGCGAGATGGTGGTGAAGGAGACACACGCAGCCATCAAACTGTCCGCGTCTGCGTGCCTCGTGAGTCTCTTCCTCTCCTGCCCCAGCCCCCCGGACAAGGAGAGGCACGGACGGACGCTCAAGTTCAAACTGCTGCCTCGTCTGGTCGCGCTGAGCAGACCGGAAGCGGACAGCTCATTCCTGGTGCAGAAACGGGCGATAGGAATTCTCTCGCGCGCAGTGGAGGGGAACTCGGAGCTGCAGCAGGTGCTCGCCATCACGGACCAGTTCCTGACCGTCCTCACGGACTACCTGAAGCAGGCCAGCGAGCAGGAAGGGGACAGCAAGGAGGGAGAGGCCATGGACGTGGACGTGTTCCTAGAGTCCCCACCCGAACTGACCCCGGAGAAGACGGCGCTTAAGGCGGTCATATTCCAGATCCTGTCCCTCCTCTGCGCGAAAGAGGAGGCCGTGCGGAGGTGCGTCACGGAGAACAAGGGGTACGTGATGGAGCAGCTCGTCCGCGGACTGCTCTACGACAACCACGACATCAAGCTCTCCAGCCTCAACTGCCTTCTCAGCCTCTCTCGCTCCGTCAAGCAGCAGAGAACTTCATTCATGGACTACCCCGCCTGGAGACACGTGTTGAAAACCGCAGATCCCACGACACAGCCTGAGGACATCGTGATGGCTTCCTACTCTCTCCTCGCCAACCTCGTGCTCGACTTCTCACCCTCAAAGGATGACCTCATCAAAGCTGACGTCATCACCAAGTTCCACTCAGGGCTACAGGGTAGCAACCATGCCCTGACAGAGCTATGCTACTGGGGACTCATGAACGCGACGTACCAGGCACCTCTCCCCGTGAGGAAAGCGGTCAGAGCGCTGGACTCGTATCCGCAGTTCCTCTTCACGCACTTCAGCAATCCCGTCTCTCAGGAGCTGACCCTCCGCAGCCTGGCCATCCTGCGCAACCTGCTCTGCAGCGACTCGGACATAGACGAGTTCTTACGCGTGGAGGAGGAGAGCGGACTGGAGATCGTCTTCACCGTCACGCAGAACCAGGAGCTGAGCGAGGAGGTGAGGGAGCAGGCGCTCTGTGTGATGGGGAACATCAGCAGCGGCTCTACCTCCGCCAAGAAGAAGGTTAGTGGACACAGTATTGACATCTTCTTTATACAGCTACTTATCTCCACCATGATATGATGATGTGTTACATTGATGTTAGTGGTAATTTTAGTTAAGATATCGTTAAGTACGCACATTGCATTATGATTATTTTGTAATCATGAGATCTTTTTTGTACAAGCAAGCTTTCCTTGTCTGAGCTGCGTGACTTGCGGACAATACAGGGTGGCTCATAAGTTCTGTGACAAGCTCCATTAGGTATAAATTTCTTATACTCAAACAATCTTAGTTATTATGGTATTTAGAGATTGTAATTCTAATATTTCCAATGGTATTAAAAGATTTTTCGAGTCTAAGACCTGGAACTGTGTTTTGTCTTGGCCAGCGAAAATCGCGAAACAGGGCCCACTGCTTCTGTAAAAATGTATTCATAATCGATGTTCCATGACGATTTAGCACCAGATACCTTTCATTCACCATGGAAATATTTCACGAATCCATTGAATTATCAGAAACGAGAGCAAATTTTTATTTCACGAGCTCAAATTAGGTACATTTTGCAAAATCACACAAAATTGCAAAAAATCTGATCTAAACATCCTATATTTCCACAAATTTAGAGTGTTCGAGGAAAATGTGATTATGAGCCACCCTGTATTGTAGAATAATTAAACTATTATGTGCACTGTAGATGTGCGAGGACGATCAGATCAGAGATTTCCTGAGGGACGTTCTCACGGACGGACCTGACAGGTTCCTGGATCCGGCTGTCTCCATCGTCGCGAACCTCGTGGATAAAGACCGCCAGCTGTTCATGGACAGACAGACGCTGCTGGAGGGGTCCGGCGTGAGGGCGGCCCTGGAGAGGCTAGCCGCCCCCGGGTCCAGACCCGTGTCTGAGAATGTTAAGGATGCTTTGGAGGGATTCTCCACTGACATTATCTCATGAGAGTAGAACCAACTCATGCATGCAAGCATTAATGTTTCTTAATTGTTGAATTATCCTAAAATGCAATTAACTTCTTAGCTGCTATGACTGATGACACCACTAACAAGAGTGCAGATCTGACAACAGACACAATCCAATTCCTCGACTCCAGTCAGCTCCATCTCCTCTACAAGAGAAGGGAGGAGACGGGTGAGGGGTCTTCTCTCGGAGCCGTGTTCATCATCGTCAACGCGGCAGTGGGGGCGGGACTGCTCTCCTTCCCGCAGGCGTTCGTTTTCGCGGGGGGAGTTCTGGGCGGGCTAATCCTAGAGGCGGCGCTGGCCGTGGTGATGACACTCAACCTGTTGGTGGTGGCGTATGCCACTGACGTCACCAAGAGTGACTCCTATCAGCTGATGATCAAGAAACTGTTCGGACTACCTCCTGCAGTATTTATCCAGGTCTGCACTCGCATTCATTAATGACTGTAACAGCGCTAATGCTAGCCTCCCATAGGTCTGTATTGCGGTGTATACATTCGGTTCTTGCGTGACGTACATCGTCATAATCGGAGATCAAGTGGAGAAACTGTTCGAGCTGTTACCCAATGGGCTTAATTCGCGATGGTACTTCGATAGGAAAATATGGATGGCAGCGATCGCTATCTTGATAGTGTTTCCGCTCTGTCTATTCAGGAATATTCGGTTTCTGAACTGGCCCAGTGTGGTCGGAGTCATTTGCTGTTTCTATATCAGCCTAATGGCCTTTGTTGTCTACTTCATTCGAGGCAAGGAAGGGAGAACTGAAAACCAGTTTGATGTCTCACGCGACCCTTCCTGGAGTTTCTATACCTTCTTCTCTGCTCTCCCGATCTTCTGTTTCGGGTACCAGTGCCACCTAGCAACCGTCCCTGTCTACTCGGAGTTGAAGTGAGTTAGATACACTTGAATCTCTGTTCTATCCTCAATCATTCTAGAATCTAGAGAAAAGACAATTCCCATTGGTTTATTCAGGAACGTTGCCAAGATTTTTCCTCTACGAGGGGCAAACCACAAACAAATTTTCTGATGGGGGAGCACAATATCCAACTGGGGTCTGGAGGTGCTGTAAGTCCCACAATGGGATCCATTTGCCCCCCTGGATCCCATTATTCGTCATAATATGCCCAGACTGCCTAAATCTGGACCAAATAAATGCAATATTTTTCCAAAATTTAGTTTATTAAACTCTGATGGGAGTAGGAAATGCTAGAAACTATAAATACTTTTTTTACCAGGCCTTTTCCCCTCATGTCTACGTCCCTGGTTTTTGTGAATAATTCCTCCTAAACTAGGAAGCGATCAATCGGGAAGTTTGTGTTCATTGCAATCGCGGCTATCAGCATCTGTTTCACGGTCTACACCCTGACAGGTCTGTTCGGATTTCTCACATTCGGGATCGGAGCTAATGCAGACATCATTCTCAGCTACGATGCAGGAAATGGTTTCGTTATCGTTGCAAGAATCGGTAATTACAAATGTATATTGTGCTGTAGGGTTCGCTCATTTGCATATTTTACGATACTAAGTTAATTTGTTAGTTAAGCTTCATATTCTCACTGTTACGTACATTAGTTTAATTTAGTTGTATTAATATTAGGTCTCCTCATCGCGATGACCACCTCCTACCCAGTGCTAGCCTTCCTCGGCCGCTCAGCTGTTGACGGGTTCGTAGTTCAGACCATCAGACTATTGGCAAAGAAATGGTCATGGCTGACCAAGTTATCTGCCAATATCGGGAAAACCCAGCTATTTCGCCTCCAGCTGATAGCTCTGTGCTGGTTTGCTGTCAGTCTAATATTGGGAATATTCGTCCCGAGCATAGAAATAGTCATCACGCCAATCGGAGGCGTTGCTGCTGTCTTCTCCATCGTATTTCCAGGTTTTATTTTTGTTAACATCGCGATGGGCGGTATTGAGAATAAGCGGCCGAACATCTGGGAGCAGGTAGCATTCTCTGTCTACGGAACCATGCTCGTATTCATTGGCAGCTTTATTGGGGCCTACAGCGCGAGCAGGGGAGTTCTTAACTTTATTTATGGGAAATAGGCACAGTTTTATATATTAAAATCCGTTTGTAGTAGAATATCGCATATGCTTTGTACTTGAGTTGTATCAATTATTCACATTAATATTGCTGGCAGCTTCATATACACATTTCCTTCATCTAAATGAGTCTATTATTCGATCCGGTTTTGAAAAAATATCGTTTATCTACGGTGAATCATGAATTCAGAACTGAGAAGAAAATAAGGCCAGGATAAAAGGTATTCGAAATCTACACCGCTAAAAACCCCACATCCAAAGTTGAAAGCTAGTTTCTAGCGTATTGTTGAGATTTGTTTACTTGATATATCTATTGTAAACAAAAGTAAACAAATTATTTATCATATAATTTCAAAAATATGATATTCGAAATCTACACACCTAAAAAACCAATGTCAAACGTTGAAAGCTATACACAATTATCAATATTTAATACGAATAAAGATATCCAACATAAACTAATTAACTTTAAAATCTCGAATTCCCGCTCATAATTCACAACGAACTGATGCGAGAAGAGATTAAAGTTGCTTTCACCACGGCTCCCTTCTGAATCTTGTCTCCGTCATGTTCGTCTCTCGCGGGAATGTGCATCAGCGCCTCAGCCTTCCTCATGCTGAGAATCCGACTGCTCTGTTGTCCCCCTGTCCCCGTCCCCACCAGCTTCCCATCCTCCCACTTAAGCGCCACACGTCTGAAGATAGCACGCTCATCTAACTCTACGTCGCTACCTACAGACACGGGGACCTCCGAGTTAGGAGCTCGCTCCATTCCGCTCAGCTTAGCGAGACAAGTGCGGACGAAGAGGAGGTACGTCACGATGGCTGAGGCAGGATTGCCCGGGAGTCCAAATATGTACTTCCGTTTCCCGTTTGAAGTGAAAGTAGCGAAACAGGTCGGTTTTCCAGGTTTAAGCTTTGCCTTTCCAAACCAGATCTTACAGCCAATCGATTCGAGGCAGGGCTTAATGAAGTCTCGATTTCCCATCGACATTCCTCCAGTCGAAACGATGACGTCACACAGAGACAGACTCTTCAGCAGGGCCTGGCGTATCTTGTCTGGTTCATCCCGAACGATCCCGAAGTCCTGGCTGCTGTATCCGTCGTTCCGGAGCAAGGAGAGGAGGGTGATGCGATTCGAGTCGATCACGTCCCCCTCGGAGATTTGCGGCAGGTCCCGGATGTCCTGGATCTCGTCCCCAGTGGAGAACACGCCCACATGCGGCGACGCATACACTTCCACTTCACCCACCCCCGCGGCCGCTAGGATCCCCATGTCCAGGGGGCCAATGGGAGACCCGGCCTCCATGATCGGTTCACCCTTCTTCATATCAGACCCTGGTTCCCTTACATCCGTCCCTTTTTTCGGTAGAACAGATATGTTTACCTTCTTCTTCCCGTCTTCCTCAACCAGAGTTGTATTCTCAACCATCACAACTGAGTCAGATCCCCGGGGAAGGTATCCGCCTGTCGTTATGTAGCTCGCCTGGTTCTCTCCTAGCTCTACGTCCGACTTTACTCCGGCCAGACAGTCACTCACAACTTCTCGTGTGAGAGTGACGTCACAATATCTGAGCGCATAGCCGTCCTTGACTGAGGCTGGGAATGCTGGGATATCGAATCTTGCGTCAACACTGCTGCTGAGTGTTTTATTCAGAGCAGAGTGTAGAGGTACTTTCTGAACGCGAAGTGGAGAGGATTGCTCTCGTATATGCTTCAAGCATTCTTCTACAGTCAGCATTGGAAAGCGCCTAAACTCCAAATCTTCAGGTTTCATAGCTGGTGCATTGGAATGACATTTATCTACCTCTGCTAGCTCGTCTTTTAATAGATTGATTGCGTGCTTGAGTAAAGGTTGTACAGCAGAGAAACATTCCTTTACAGCCTTGTTGCTACCAGGGAAATTCAGCAACAACGTCCTACCTCGGTTACCACAGACCTGTCTCGACAATGCAGCGAACTGTGTGTGCTTTAGTCCCTCCACCAGCATGAGCGTAGAGAGGTGTGGCAGTTCTCTGTCCAATAGAGGACGCGTAGCCTCAGGCGTCACGTCTCGAGGGGCCAACCCAGTGCCGCCGGTCGTGATGATGAGATCTAACTTCTCTTGGTCGCACCAGCGCTTGAGCTGAGAAGAAATCAACTCTCTCTCGTCCGGGACTAGGCCGCGAGTCACATGGCAAGGCGACAGAGAGGAAGCGATCAGATCCTGGAGACTCTCTCCACTCACGTCGTACTTCCGACCTGCAAAGCAGCTGTCGCTCACTGTGAGTACCCCAGTGAGCAGCATCTGGACCAATCAACTAGTCACTCAATTTATGGATTGAAAGTACGTAAAAAATTAAAAATCATGGATAATTGATTTATAATAAGTAAATATTGCTTTCTTGTGCTGTGTGGCATGCAGAGTTTGTCCACCGAAGTAGTGAGATACCTATGCTCGCAAATTTTAATGAATAATTGAAAATATAACAAAACAGCATAATTCCATGAGTCACAGTTTTCTCAGGTCACACGTACATATATATAATCAGTTAAATATAAACAGACCAATGTTAATATGAATGCCTGTAAAATGTGGTTCGCGATTTGGTTTTGATCGTAGACTGTTTTTATGAACTTTTGAGACATTTCATTATGTTGCATTTTATTTTATTTATTTTTTTCGATCTTTGAATATCTATTTTTAGATATATTACATGGTTTGGAAACCCTCCCGAAACTATGACAGCAATCTTTCAAACTGGAATACTTTTGAGGAAAGCTAGCATTTATAGTTTTCACACGTGTGTGGACTCTCAGATGTGTAACTAGTCGCTGTGAATCCGTCGTACGAAATGTTACATCTAAAGTGTCAGGTTTGCAATGCCACTTTGCTCAGTTCACTGCCACGGCAATTCATCGGTGTCGTTTTCGCACTTTATGGATAATTCAGTTGTTTTAGAGTATTAGTAATGATGATACCGTTTTATGGGAATTCCTTTATAAAGAACCATAAGTTAGGAAAAGTATCCTTGAAAGAGAATTGGAACTGAACCAACTGGTGTCTGAGGTCTCGAGAGAAACATTCGTTCCCGACAAACTGTATCAAATGTGTCGCATTCAAAGACAACAAAGGCGTAGTCACAGTGATTGTCAGAATGTGACGAATCTAATCAAGGTTTCTCAAGATTTGGTGAAATACCGAAATTGCCCTTCATGCTACTACGAAACTAGACTAGATGGTTTCAAATCTACTGTGCGAGTCCGGACGTAGCTTAGAGCTTCTGTGTTCAAACCCATCTTGTAAGTCATCTCAGAGGTGCACTTCGTTGATATAATTATTGTTGTTGGACGCCTTTTTTGACTACAGATCAGCTGTTCAGACTATTGTCCTTCTTGTGAGGTCCATATTACTTCATAGCAAGTAATTGCGGTGAATTTGATGGATTGTGTCGAATAAATAACAATTGCGACACAATCCAGAAGAGTAAACCGGACTCCACAGCAGTTATTGGAGCAAATCATATCTGGTTGTAAAGGAGAATTCATGAGCTTTCGCAAATGGTTTGTCAATCACGAGAGCCGTCATTGACAACCCATTTGCGAAAGCTCATGAGTTTAGGTATGTTCAACTGGAGCCAAATATGATAGGATAATCTCTAACCTGGTTTGCCTGCTCGCTCGACACCACTGAAGAAATATGTCAGGTCGGTGTAGAATCAGCTGGGATGGATCCCCGCCTTAACAGTTCGGTCCTTCATTAGTTTTACGCGCCAGATAGTGACGGCACATATGTATGCATCGAATTCTACACTTGGAGTGGATTGTTTCTTTATTTTCTAAATTTTATTTACTTAATTTGTTATTTGTTTACTTCTGTTCATTTGTTTTTATTTCCCCTACTCTAAAAATTAAATTTATGCTTGCATTTTATACCCGACTATTAATGGTAATTACATAATTACAATCCTGTATAATTATGTAAAATACTTAAGACAACTGAAATGGTTTTAAGACAAACAAAATCGAGGAAAATTTGAACTTTCTACAACTAATTGAGATACACTATACACTAATCCAAATTTATCAATCCAACAATCATAAAAATATTAATGAATACAGCCACTACAAACAAAATACTGGTGCTCTATACTAACTAGACTGAGCAAGTAGCTATATGCAGTACTGCTGTGTATGACAATTACTTGCCAAGTAATTGATAGTAAAGTAAAAGCTGAGGATCGCACGGAAGCAGGAACGTAATCAGTTATAAAGTTATCACATTTTAAGAGTGTTGATCCATTCTGCCATATGCTGCTCTGCGGGCTTGTAGTCCAGGAGGAAGGGGTCCTCCAGGAGCATTTGGTACTTGGGTCGCTCGTTCTGGTCCTTCTTGAGGCAGGACCTGATGAATTGCTTGAAGGCCTCGGAGTACGGAATGTCGTCTGGGAGTGCAGGAGCTGCTCCTTCCACCACGCGTGTCACCTGTTCGAATGCGTTATTGAAGTGTGCATACGGGAATTTGCCGGTAACCATCTCGTAGAGGGAGATGCCGAAGCTCCAAACGTCCGAGAGAACCGTATACTCGGGGTACCGGTCCGGCTGCAACCGCTCTGGCGCCATGTAAGGCCGGCAGCCGACATCGTGAGTCTTCGCGATCGAGTCGATTAGTTTCCCGGAAATGCCGAAATCGCAAATTTTAACATCTCCCGATAGCCCGATGAGCATGTTGGAGGGCTTGACGTCTCTGTGGATGTAGTTGAGCTCCTTCTTCACGTAGTGCAGGCCCTTTATAATGGAGTAGGAAATGTGCTTCATGTGCTCTTCCGGGATGTGATCAGGGATCGCGATCACGTGCTCGGTGATCTTGTCCATCGAGTACTTCATCAGCTCCATGCAGATGAACACCTCCCCCTCGCACTTGAGACTGCCGTAGAAAGCTACGATGTATTGGCACTTCCCTTTCTTCATCGCATCTTCCATCACAGACAGTTCCCCGAATAGGAGATAGTCCATGTTGATGCGCACCTGTTTCACTGCCACCATGTTCTTGGAGGGTTTGTGGTAGTACTGGACAACTTTCCCGTAGGCCCCCTTTCCCAGGATTCCCTTCTCCTCCAGATCGTCCATATCGAAAGCGTACTGTTTGGAGTTAATGTTGAGCATGCACGTCACTACGGGAGAAGGGAGGCAACCGAAACTGGACTGACTGCTGTCTTCCTTCGTAACAACTTTATTCGCCCGGTCCTTGAACTTTATTTTCGGGAGGTTGGGCCGTGCCTTCGAGGCTGAAGTTCCAGGTGCTCCGTTCGTTGCCATCTGTAGCTAATAACTTCTGTAGCTAATAGCTAATCATTACGAAAAGAATTCATATTAACTCAGTTTAAACGAGCTAGGAATTTGTTCTAGCTGCACTGCATTACACAGCGAATGCAGTGGTACTTATAGTATGGAGCTAACTACCATCTGTGTTCGATATTAAATTTTAATTAAAGTGTGAGTTTATATGTAAGAGTGTGATTAAGCTGAACAGCAGGCATTTCAAGAGAATTTTAATTTTCAGATGCTATTCGTGTTTTGCTAAAACTTCTCGAAAATAGTTGTAAGGCTACAATTACACTTCAACGGTAGAACACACACATTTAGTGAAGATGATTCGCTACTTGACTACCTTCATTCCCATGCTCCTGCAGCTCCCTATGATGCACTTGCAGACGTTCTCAAGGGAGATATTCGCAAGGTTCGTATCGGCATGCTTCACTTTCGCAATCTCGTAGATCTGTTTCAGATTGACTTGGCCCACCCAGACAGAGCCAGGGGCGTAGCTGCCCCTCCTCAGCCCAGCGGCCTGCTTCAGGAAGTGAGAAGCCGGGGGGGTAGAGGCGTTTATCTTGAAACTGCGGTCTCCTTTGATGGTCACCGACACAGGGATGGGGGTGCCGGGTTTGATGTGCTGAGTCATGTCGTTGAACTGCTTCACGAATATTCCGCTCTGAATGCCGCGGGCGCCGAGGGTCGGGCCTAGTGGCGGGGCGTTAGAAGCCTCTCCCGCAGGCAGATTCAGCCTCAACTTCTCTACCGTGTCTGTGGAGCGTATGTTCTTTGCCAGCTTCGAAGCTCGGAGCATTTTCCCTCCGAATTTCTTTGACATGAGTTCGTAGCTATGAGCTGGTGCGGACTAGTTAATGAAATTCTACAAAACTGCTTTGTGAAATATTGTCCCAAAACTGCTGGCAATGTCTCCGGGAAATATAATTAAGGAATAAACTACAGTCCTTTTTGAATAGTAATTCATCTTCTATCGTTTGTGGTTGTACTTTGTAAAGATCGTATCACTTCAGTGGTACTGGTTCACTAATGAATTTCCAAGTATGATGACAAACAAGGATGAATCGCTATAGAGCAGCCCTCGCCCATTACTCCTGACTACAAACTGTATACTAATAACATTGAATTCGCCTGCTTAACATTAAGTAAGGTTTTGGACGCTATCTTCTGGGTGAACTGCTGGTTCGTCATCCACTTCGAAGCTACCATCCACCATTATGTCTGTTATCCGGAATAAGCTTACTAACTGTCTGTGAATTTTCGTCTTTTTATAGTTTTTCCGCTTCCTCGTTTTGAATATAATAACGGGATCAATGTTCCTATGCTCTAACGTATTCGCCGTAACCTTAACCATCCCCTTCGGTAACAGCGGTCTCCCAATAAGGGACCAGTTTAGACTCCCGACCAATAGCACCTTATCCAACGAGATATCAGAAAATACCTCCAGAGAAGGTATCTGGTTAACCAGTAGAAAGTCTTCCGCCGTTATTTTGTGCTGCTTTCCTTGAATGAAGATGACAGCGAACAGGTCTCTACTCGGTGTTCCAGACATCTCCAGCAGGGCAGACCCCAGGTCCTCCTGCCCCATGACCCTCGCCTCCCCTAGGTCAGGGGGGTGGTAGAGAACTGTGGGGGCAGGGTAGAAGAATCGGTTGTAGAAATCTGACGCGTTCCTTCTTTGTGAGAGGAAATTAGGTAAACAGATCGCTCTCTTGGATAATTGGAGAATACTAGGTGTTAACTTTCGCATTTCTTTTCTGGTAATTTTTATCTAATTATCAAATATAGTGAATTCAATGGGATTCAACTTTAGCTAATAACGTTTGTAAACGGAAAAATTTAATTCACTTCAAAATAAAATAAACCTAGAGAAAGAACTTTACAATTGGAATGCTAGCAAAGAATGAAATCACGTTGCTTTCCCTAAATCTATTTTCTTCTGCAGAGCCTTATTGGATTGGTAAATCAGTGCATCGATCATTCCCGCAACCGTGAAAATCCCCCCGATGATGGCGCACACGCCGGTCAGGAAGTGGAGGAAGGATTTCCTGCCCTCTTTCAGCTGGATCATCATCGGGTTGATGTCGTAAACGAAGAAAACCCCGGGCAACCCATTCTCTGACAGAGTCAGCTTGACTTGTCGCCTGTGCTTGGTAACTGAGTATTGGTTGGTTTTCAGAATGGTTCCGTTAGATTTCCAATACTGTGTTGGTACTATTTTCACGAAATACTGAAACATCGAGTTCCCCTCTCGCTTATCGCTATCTCCATCTACCTCCAGATGTCCATCCAGAGGATTATCCATTCCGGGGTATTCGAATCCGAACGAGAGCTTATTAACTTTGTGAGTTATGTTAAATTTCGCGTTTTTACCGAACAGGTGCATATCGTGCACATGCACACTCTGCTGCTGGTAGCTACTCCCAGGGGCGAAGTGGAAGTTCCCCGCCACCTTACTCACGTCCAGGTACCCGCGCACGTTGCAGCCCTCGTTGGCCTGCGAGTCGAACTGCTGCTTCCATCCCTCGCTAGCGCACTGCTCGATCTGGTCGTGGTCCGAGATGGCCCAGCCTTTCCTCCGGTACGCCTCCCTCACCTCCTCGCAGGTGTTGCAGCAGGGAAGATCGTCCGTCTCCGCACCGTAGCAGCTCATGCAGCGGACTCCGGTCTCCTCTGGAGTTTTTTCCGTCTCGGCCTCAGTCTCAGTTCGGTTCTCCTGTTCAGAGATCGCTTCTAGATCGAGCTTGCCCTCTCCGGGCTCTGTCTTCTCCCCCTCCTCGTTCTCACTGATGCTCCTCCCCTCTGTGTCGATGCGGGTCTTGTAGATGGAGTGGTGCAGGTCGAACTGCTGCTCTCCACTGATGTCCATCGCGTCTATGCTCAGGTAGGCGCACGGCCATCGCGGAAAGGTCACGTCGATATTGATTCGCAACCTTTCCCCGCTCGACCTTCCGGTGTCAACGAATAACTCCTGCCGCACGTCTACTGTGAGGAAGTAGGAGAGCTCGGAGAGAAATAGGCCTAGCATGATGAGCGAGCTCAGGATGGTGACTGCTGCGCCATGCACCGTTTTGACCCGGAAACTATCCATGGTTTTTGGGTAAGCGTCGAAGTTCTTGAGCCTCACCCAGACACTGGGACTCCCGTAATTGGCCATCTCTTTGGCTTGTCAAGTTAGTCGCTGTATATGTATTAGCTGGGAAATTCAGTCATACTCGCTAGTTCATTAGGATTAATGGGATTTTAACATAAATGCGGTTACGTAGTTTTATAGAATAATTTCTGCATCGAATATTCAGTCGGATTTGGAAGTTATATACATATATCACTAGACCCAATAATAAAATAAATATGTCTACAACACATTCATACGTGATAGCTGTCAGCTTACCAAATTAAGCAGAGAGAGTATCCGAGACATCAGTTAAAACCTCTACAAGTTCTAAGACGATAGGGAAGTTTATCTGTGTCATGCTAGTGAGGACTGTTAGCAGGTGGGAACACCAGTGAGTAATGCAGTAGGATAGATCGTCCTCTAGTTTCTGGATGGAGAAGGCTTTCATGTCGCGACAGATGTTTTCGTGGATGTGTTTCGGACGGTACCAATCCTCTAGCCATGACACGAGTTTAGCCAGGTACGCATCCAGGTCAGCTGGAGTGTCTAATCCTGAGTGGAGATATGAATAACTCAAACTCTGTACGTACGTACAAGTATGTTCCAATTAATTAGCTAAAACTCACCGTTTTCTGCATATTTGAGATTTTCAGGGTTGGCTGAATTAGAAAAATTCTTATGTCTGAGGAACCAAGGGAGAGGAACAGCTGGCACATAGTCTTGTCTCTTCATCTATAAATAAATTAATTAATTAAAATGGAGATAATTTCAAATAATTTTTAAATAATTATATAATACTTATTCTAAAGACTAATGGAAAATGAGATTTTTGCAAGCGAGCAAAGCGGTGTATAAGAATAAAGCTAAAGACCAACGAAAGGAACTTTTTATCAGTATGCCTTGTAGGCTGTCTTTTTATTATGTTAATTCATTTCAAATTTCAGTTTTAAATAAGATCATTTAATAATTATTCGCCTAATTTCACACCACTGGCTTAACATCTGGAATTTATAAAGTCTTATAACATGCGATAGGGAGGAGTATTCTACCTCACAGGCTGCATCCACGTTGGCGTAGAAGTTGAGTAGCATCCTGTGCACGTTAGATCGGAGAGAGAGGTAGAGCAGACTCTCCCCGGACGTGCACGCCACCACGATACGCATCAGCTCCCTCTCGTCTTCCAGGGCCTGCCGGAACGTTTCTCTCTTCCAGTCGGACATTTTCTCTTTCTTCTTCTTCTCGTACTGAGCTACGTGTTTCTAGAGTATTTATAGATATGAGAACTCTGAAGGGAATTGAAGTATCATGACGCTTTAGGCTAGAATACACTGCAAAATTAAGTGCTAGAATTTCAGAGGAGATATTTTCATAATCTGCAAACTCTTATATCACATTTCTGACTGGTTTGTGTGGGCCTAGCACGTTTGCGTACTTCACAGTTGCGTACAATTTTATCATTCACAGTTGCGTACAATTTTATCATTCACAGTTGCGTACATCTCATTTGCGTACATTAGTTACTTTTTCACACAAACTTATTATACTAATTAATTTTAAAATGGAAGTTGTAATTAATTATCATAACCAGAAGTATAAATGTGTTGATGGAAGGGATAATTAAAATATAGATTTGGTCCTCCAACGAGGCAATGAACTGTCTACAGTTGGCAGAAGAGAGCAGGTCAGTACCCTTCTCAGATTCGACAAATCTGAATGATGAATAGATATCGGTAGCCATATGGTATTTTCATAAACTTCCTCTCCAAATGTATTTATAGATCTCAAAATACGTAGTTTGGTAGTTACAGTTAATTGCAGTTTATTTATCTTTAACAGTTCTAATGAATTATTAGTTACAGTTGTATGAATCTGTCAAATATTGATTTAATTGTACGCAAATGTGCGGCTCCCGGTTTGCGTATATCAATTTTTTTAAAAAATCGATAGTTCAGAGGCTATAGCTGAGAACATAGCAGGTTTATATTTAGAACAGAAAAATGGGAACTGCTGCTAATACTCAATGGATTTCTAAATCAATAAAACAACACCTATAGCATACTACACTATGTACATTCAGACTACTATAATAGTGTTATCTTGTTACTAGTAACTTTTTTAGCAAATGAAAAAATCAACAAGTATCGCCTAAATTTAACAAACATACCGAGTAATATGCTTCCAGTAATTCCTCGGAGGCTTCTATCACAGGAGCATTGTTGGAGTCCATGAACACCACACGCAGCGCGCATCCATCCGACCTGCTGCAATTCTCTGAAGAATCTGTGAAGAGTAAGGTATATACGTAAGAGCGAAGAGTGAGGTATATAAGAGCGAAGAGTGAGGTATATAATAGCGAGGAGAGAGGTATATAAGAGCGAGGAGTGAGGTATATAAGAGCGAAGAGTGGGGTATATAAGAGCGAAGAGTGAGGTATATAAGAGCGAAGAGTGAGGTATATAAGAGCGAAGAGTGAGGTATATAAGAGCGAGGAGTGAGGTATATAAGAGCGAAGAGTGGGGTATATAAGAGCGAAGAGTGAGGTATATAAGAGCGAAGAGTGAGGTATATAAGAGCGAAGAGTGAGGTATATAATAGCGAGGAGAGAGGTATATAATAGCGAGGAGAGAGGTATATAAGAGCGAGGAGTGGGGTATATAAGAGCGAAGAGTGAGGTATATAATAGCGAGGAGAGAGGTATATAAGAGCGAAGAGTGAGGTATATAATAGCGAAGAGTGAGGTATATAAGAGCGAGGAGTGAGGTATGTAAGAGCGAAGAGTGAGGTATATAATAGCGAGGAGAGAGGTATATAAGAGCGAAGAGTGAGGTATATAATAGCGAGGAGAGAGGTATATAAGAGCGAAGAGTGAGGTATATAATAGCGAGGAGAGAGGTATATAAGAGCGAGGAGTGGGGTATATAAGAGCGAAGAGTGAGGTATATAATAGCGAGGAGAGAGGTATATAAGAGCGAAGAGTGAGGTATATAATAGCGAAGAGTGAGGTATATAAGAGCGAGGAGTGAGGTATGTAAGAGCGAAGAGTGAGGTATATAATAGCGAGGAGAGAGGTATATAAGAGCGAAGAGTGAGGTATATAATAGCGAGGAGAGAGGTATATAAGAGCGAAGAGTGAGGTATATAATAGCGAGGAGAGAGGTATATAAGAGCGAGGAGTGGGGTATATAAGAGCGAAGAGTGAGGTATATAATAGCGAGGAGAGAGGTATATAAGAGCGAAGAGTGAGGTATATAATAGCGAAGAGTGAGGTATATAAGAGCGAGGAGTGAGGTATGTAAGAGCGAAGAGTGAGGTATATAATAGCGAGGAGAGAGGTATATAAGAGCGAAGAGTGAGGTATATAATAGCGAGGAGTGAGGTATATAAGAGCGAAGAGTGAGGTATATAATAGCGAGGAGAGAGGTATATAAGAGCGAAGAGTGAGGTATATAATAGCGAGGAGTGAGGTATATAAGAGCGAAGAGTGAGGTATATAATAGCGAGGAGAGAGGTATATAAGAGCGAAGAGTGAGGTATATAATAGCGAAGAGTGAGGTATATAAGAGCGAGGAGTGAGGTATGTAAGAGCGAAGAGTGAGGTATATAATAGCGAGGAGAGAGGTATATAAGAGCGAAGAGTGAGGTATATAATAGCGAGGAGAGAGGTATATAAGAGCGAAGAGTGAGGTATATAATAGCGAGGAGAGAGGTATATAATAGCGAGGAGTGAGGTATATAAGAGCGAAGAGTGAGGTATATAATAGCGAGGAGAGAGGTATATAAGAGCGAAGAGTGAGGTATATAATAGCGAAGAGTGAGGTATATAAGAGCGAGGAGTGAGGTATGTAAGAGCGAAGAGTGAGGTATATAATAGCGAAGAGTGAGGTATATAATAGCGAGGAGAGAGGTATATAATAGCGAGGAGTGAGGTATATAAGAGCGAAGAGTGAGGTATATAATAGCGAGGAGTGAGGTATGTAAGAGCGAAGAGTGAGGTATATAATAGCGAGGAGAGAGGTATATAAGAGCGAAGAGTGAGGTATATAAGAGCGAAGAGTGAGGTATATAAGAGCGAGGAGTGAGGTATGTAAGAGCGAAGAGTGAGGTATATAATAGCGAGGAGAGAGGTATATAAGAGCGAGGAGAGAGGTATATAATAGCGAAGAGTGAGGTATATAATAGCGAGGAGAGATATATATAAGAGCGAGGAGTGAGGTATATAATAGCGAGGAGAGAGGTATATAAGAGCGAGGAGTGGGGTATATAAGAGCGAAGAGTGAGGTATATAATAGCGAGGAGAGATATATATAAGAGCGAGGAGTGGGGTATATAAGAGCGAAGAGTGAGGTATATAATAGCGAGGAGTGGGGTATATAATAGCGAAAAGTAGGGTATATAAGAGCAGGGAAAATGCTGGAATCTCCAGTCCAGTTATTATTAGAAAATAAACTCTCAACTGAACCTCATTACCATTACCACACGATACTTTTATGATAATGAATTAGTCCACCAATTAGTTCTAATTTTAACATTACAACGTAATATATTCTACCAAAATTAACCAATGTAATCTTACACTTAGAAATGTGACTCAGTGTAAGCAGAATTGCTAGAGTGCAGTAGACAGTATGTACGCTACCTGTTTCACTTTCTCCTGACAGAGCTTGCTTAGTCCAGGATTCTTCTACAGGAGTAACTGAATACACGACTGCGGCTAACCAATGGTTCGTCACTCCCAAGATGATGGCTAGACTCGTGCACTGTTGAGTGCGCAGAGCTTGGAAGGAAGAGTGGAGCTGGAAGAGATCTGACTTTGGAGATTGAATGCTCCCGAATCCGAACTAAGAGAGTTTGTGAAAAGGGTTGGATATAAACTGTGGAGAGGTTATTACCTGTAAGACGTGGACTTTCCCGTTAAGCTGGAGGAGAGTAGGATCTGAAGTGAGGAGGTAGGACATGTACGTTCTCTCCACACCTCCCCTCTCTATGTCCTTAACCACCCACGGCCAGTGCTCCCCAATGAGGACGGCATACGAACTCAGTATGCGTATTGTGTCCCAATACCTGTGAGGTAGATTGTATCATTTCCCACCTCAAATTGATGGCGATATGCGCAGTTATTAACTAGGAGGGTTTCGACTTTTAATCTGTTTACAGACAGAGTTTACAGGCGGTTTTAAATTTTTAAAAATCATTGATGAAAAGACTTTTAGAATCATTATACAATAATTGTATAATGTGTGTGGTTTTTCAAAATATTTCGAAGTCATTAATGAAAAATTTTGACAGAAGGTTCCCCTTAATTCTTGCGATTATCAAACATTTGATGTTTGGAGCTAACCTCTTCCAGTAGGCCAGTCTCTGTCCGGTCAAGAAGAGCCAGGTGAGGGCGAGCTGGGGGTCCCGTGCGGACACGGCGCTGAGCAGAGTGAGTCCGTTGAAGAAGGCGTGGTGTCCGCAGTAGCCCCCTACGTGCTGCTTCAGCACCTTGATCTGCTGCAGACGCACCCCGGACCTGAAGCTGACGTCCTTCTTGACGGAGAGACCAGGGATGTGGTAGGAGAACTGGACGATATCCAGTCGCCGTTCTGAAGAGCGGAATGTGTCAGTCCAGCGAAAGAACTCGTCGAATCTGTGGCAGATATAGAACACGTCCATCTCCTTCGAGATTGGGAGTGGGATCGAGATCCTCTCGTTTTTCTCAGTTCGGAGTAGTGACCTTTTCTCACTGACTAGTTGGTCTGGGGGCGTGAGATAGGATTCGTGTGTGGCGTAGTCTATGAGCTCTGCCACCAAATCTGTCACCAGTTTAGGAGGCGCCGCATTCTCTAGTCTGAGTTTGCTAATATCAGTTGCTACTCTCTCAGATTGAGAAGCCATACTTAAACACCTCAATGATTTATAATAGATGCAATCAACTGCATTAAACCCCGCCTATACCAGGAATGTGTAACGTCATTTCCTGTTTAAGCCATTTTGGGCGGGGAAACCATATAAATTTGGGGTCCAGACTATAAATAGAACCCAGGTAAAAGTGGCATTAAACCAAATGAAAGCATTCCACACATAATTTCATTCCTATTTAGCTTTAAATGAAGTTCTGTATGGCTCTATAGTCAGAGCAAAAATTAATTCCTTATAAGTATCCTTATATTATACGTCAGTTGGCTAAAGCTATTCAGAAGTATTAGTGACAGCTGATTCGTTTCTATTAATCATATTTCACACTTCTACAACACCATGAAAGGAGACGACAATTCAAACAATATATTACAATCAGTGCGGCTCAATATACACAGACGTACCGCACCAGGGATCAGTCGATAGACTCTAGAGGGTGGCTGGGGGACTGGTTCTGTCCTGTGAGATCAGGAGAGTGCCGCATATCCACCATTTCAGCCTCGCTTGTGATAGGCTGAGAGGTGTTAGTGAAGAGGTCGAGTGAGTCATCCAGCTGGGCTTCTTTGAGGAGGCCCTTAGGCGGGTCTTTGTCTCCTGAGGGGGCAGGGGGCTGATCTTCTGTGAGACTCGAGTTGCTCTCCCGCAGGTACATGTACATGCTGGAGTCCAGTCCGAATGAAGACTCTCCCAACTCCAGCTGTCCCTTCAGCACGTCACGCACCTACACAATGTATTATCAAATCATATCAAACCATTATAATGCAGTCATATCTATATATTAAAACTCAAAAAGCAAGCAAAGCACGCTTTATAAAATTAATATATAATTATTATAATGATGAGTCTACGATTAAGTTCTCATTTGGCGAAATGTTCACACTTCTTCAAAAAAATGGAAAACATTTTTGCACCTTTACCTGTTTAATCCCAGCCACAGCCAGGAATGCGAAGTCTTCTTTATCTTTGTTTTCAAACTTGCACTCATAGAGAATATCTTGCAGATGATCTGTAGTGAATAAAAATAATACACTTGGAAGTAGCAACTAGATATGATGAGTGGAATGTGAAGGATGGAGTGCAAGCTTACCGACATAAGCTGTGAGTTTCCCGACGCAATAGTCTGACTTGACACGGAGCAGCTCGACCTCTTTCTGAAGATTGTTGATTTGGTTCTAGTCGCACATAACAGCATTTAATTAATAGCATTCCATTAGTACGTAACGTTACCAAGGTGTTACCTCGCTAGATTTGCTCACAGGAGGAGATGTGGGTACTGATTCAGGGTGGCTCTTGATTGGGGAGGGGATGGTCACTCCCAGATGTGAGTTCTTCCCTATGCGTATTCGGCCGGGCAGGGATATATGTTTGTGGAGGAGAGTATTGTGTTGTGCTAGAGAAGAGAGGGTGTTGGATTTGGAACGCGATGCCTTGTGTCCCATGCTAGGTTTCCCAACCTCCATCTCACTCCACAGGGAAGGGTCGTCTGCAGGAGTTGAGTTGGAGTCTGCCTATAGGAATAGATCACCTCTCTCCAATCATGTTTCAATGTTACTAACCGAACTGATTAGCGAGATAACACTAGTTCAATGGGAATGGAGAATTAAGGGATATTATACACTTAAAATTATAAACGTCGATTCAAAATGTAGAGGTGAATAAGAATATATTTTTAGTGTTCGAATTAGCGAAGGGTCTGCATTTAGAAGTTTAATAACCAGGTGTTTGAACAAGAAATATTTTTACCACTAATTGGGTCTTTCATCATAAACGTATAATAATGGTATATTCTTACCACAACATTCTCTCTTGGCGGAGGCATCACGGGTTTCTCGACAATGATCGGAGGAGAGATAGCTGGAGGTGTGTATGGCCAGGACTAAATAACAATAACATCAACAATGAACAATCCCACCACTCAAGAGCTAGACTAGACTAACTGGGTTTTTGAGGTGCAGCGCGTGGTTAATAACATTCCTAATCGCCATGTCTTGAGGGTACTTCATCAGTCTCAGAAGACAGTCCCCTTGATCCTGATCCAGCACTAAGGAGATTTCATTAATGCATCATCAATGTATACCTGCAAACTGTCCCGCTTTTCAGTGTATAGGACTAATTCAAAAATACTATGTCCCACTAAATACTACAGTCGAAACCGGTTTTTTCTTACTATTTCTTTACAGTTTCAAACAGTAAGAAAAATCCGATAGAAATTAATAGAGATTTGGAATTTTTTACATAATTAAGATTCTGAAATAGTAAGAAAAACCGATAAGTAAGGATAAACCGGAGTGAGAAAAAACCGGTTTTGACTGTACTTATGTCCAGTTTTTTTCCTTGCAGAGGTTGGCAAGTATGTCAATGAGTTTAGCTGGTAATGGCTTACATGAGTCCCTCATCGCAGTTAGGATGGCGATAGCGATGTAGTCTATGAGGTCCAGAGAAGTCCCATGAGCGAACAGCACATCCCACAACAGGAGGATGTCCTTCAAGACGAACTCACGGCCGAACAGCAGTCGTACCCAGCGACTACAAGGATTGAGGTATATTAATGACGTCATGTGACACAGGAAGAATTCTGAGAGTAGCTATCACGTACATGCCGTATACTTGAGGAGAAATGCCCTGAGAATCCAAATATTCTGCTAACTCCAAGTCGAATTTCTTGAGGAGAGTGCCTTGTATCTTGTTCAACTTCTTGGAGAGAGCCGTGTACTAAAGGAGACGTAATCAAATCTGAACAAAAATTAATAAACAGCCTTCACTCACCCCAAGGACTATGCCCTCTTTCTCGAAAGGAGTCTCGACTCTGATATTAGTTCTAGCCTGATACAATGTGATAAAGTAGATGTTATAGTGTGTATTGAATTGATATTCGAACTATCAACTACAAATCAACTCTACACAAACCTTATAGCAGCCTTCTTCTCCTCCATCATACCACACATCGCAGTACTCCATCAGTTCAGAGAATAAGGTGCTGTACAGTACGAAATACATAAATAAAATATGTAAGATTGTTCCAATTTCTTACCGAGAAACGAATTAATAATAAATAGGTTTTATCGCCAACTTTCAAATTATATATTATAACCACTACTCACTATGAATCTTCTTCCAGATATTCTGGATCTAGCACATGTCTAAGGTACCTGCAAAGTATGGACATAGAATAACTCAGTTTGCATCATTGTGTCATGCATAATTCTATCGTCACTCACTCAGGGAGGTCTGAAGAAACAGGACATTTGTCACTCTCCACACACATCATGTAGATGATATTAGCGAGTAGTTCGTGCATTCCCTACAGCCAATACCGTAACTACCGTGCTACATGACAATACACGCTGTAAGTGAGAGACACTACCTGCCTGTATTCAAGCTTGGACTGAGCTTTAGCGTGAGTGAACAGTATCTTCCCCATCATGCTCCTACAAACAACATCATCATATCCACTAGCATTCAATCAGGGATGAGTAGTAGGGTGTATTTGAATACCTGATACTGACTTTAGAGAATATCTCTTCTTCAGGCCAGCTAGAAACGGATATGTAGGAGTGGAATGTGAGTGAGGAGATTCTAGTGTGATAAGGTAGCACTTACGTTCTGGTGACATCCTGATCCACAATCTGCCACAGATCCTGATCCTGGAAATATTGATTCCACGCACTCTGATAAAGAATTGAGTAAATAAGTTACTTCTCTACTACTACGAGTGCATACAGCCAACTTGAGCCATGATAAAAGCGGGACGCAATGGAAAGGTATTATACAACATTGAATTTAAAAATGCGGACATAATGAGAAAATTTCATGTAAAAACCGGACGGTTGGCATATATGCGAGTATACAGTATAGTGAAACCATCTTTGGCAATCTCACATATAATTAAAATAGTGAGTGAAAAGATTATTATAATAGTTAGTACACAAATGAAATCCTCACAGATGATTCGTTGGAGAGGGGGTGAGATGAGATTTCAGCCATTTTGTGTGGGTCTATATTAACCTAAGAATTGGATTGGTAGAATGAGACACTAGACTACAGTGGTGTGAACCATGGACACGTCTAGCCATACCTTCCTTTCATGTGCATGGTAGCTTTCTCTCTGCTTGTTAACTATCTCCACCCACTCACTGGTATCAGGAGGAAGCACTCCTAGGAAAAGCTGAAAATAGTATAAATCAATAATTAAGTAAATAATATTCTGTTCAATTCGTAACTAACTCTCCAAGCGATGCTTCTCAGTGGATACGAGTCTAGCTTGAGGCTCATCGCCAACTCTTTCAACTAAATGAAATAAAATATCATCAAATACTCCTATAATAAAATACAACCACTTCACTCTTTCAATCTTCAGTCGTAGACATGAGATTGTATATACAAAATGGCCCCAATTCTACAGAATAGGATTTGTCTTCCATCTAGTTCACATAATCAATATGAAATTGAATGAACAGATTTATTTTAACCTGAACCTGGACATCATATTTTATTTTTTTAAAAGGGACTTTCCGGCACACCGTATAAAATAACTGAACTGTCCAGAGCAAACAATGTCATCAGGACAACAGGATGACATTGTTTGCTCTGGACAGTTCATTTATTTTATACGGTGTGCCGGAAAGTCCTCTTAAAAAATAAAATATGATGTCCAGGTCCAGGTTCAGGTTAAAATAAATCTGTTCACGCTGAATATGAAGGTTCAGAATAAAGCACACTCGATTGGCTGCATCCCTACCCATCATAGTGCACCGTTATGAATTAATTCTGAGTATAAAGTTTGGTGCTACAACTAACAAAGTACAATCAGAGTAAGGAGTACAAAAATTACATTTGTGAGCATATCTCCCTGCTCCAAGACTTTCATTGCACGATTCCTAAACAGAAGCATACAGTGCATTAACATAATCAGGTAAACTTCCAGTCTGATCTCCGTCGTGACTAACCAATCCTGCTTAACTCTCTCCAAGCACGCCTGACTCCTCTGCCTGGAAAGTCCCCGCTCCTCTCCGTTACAAGCCCCCGTCTCCTCCTTCCCACCCTTGGACTCTCCCACTCCGTTAGTCTCCCCGCTGCCCTCCACTGGGTGCAGACGGGTGATGTGTATCGGGGTGCTGAGAGAGTTGTCGTCAGAGGACAGGTCGATGGGGGAGGGGAGACCTGTCTTGGTGAAGAGGACCGCATTCCCGGAAGTGGAGACGTAGAGAGACTTGTCGGGTTTGTGAGAAGCTTGCACCATCTGCTATCTGCTGTGTGACGTCACCGGAGTAAAGCTAACAGGAATAGTAATGCACTGAACTGTCTATGCAATAGTTCAATCAGTTCTTTGTTAAGTGTCCATTCTGAATGTATGGAACCGTCAAATTGGAAATGGATACAATTGAAATATTAAATATCAGCAAATATCTCAAGAAGTGAGATATTATCTACAGTATGTCTATATCAGTAATAATGAATAATACACACAAGTAAACTACACAATTCATAAACACCTCGAAAGATAATGCTCGAGATTAAAATGCCTAATATGTAATTCAATTGTAACTGTGTAGAATCTCTATCAATTAGTAGAGTTGAATAGAGGAACAGTCAGAATGTGAACAAGCTACGATATGCTGGTAGTTGTCTGTATCAATTCCAGTAGGGACCAATAAGAATCCATCTCCTAGTGACTGTACATACTCACCTGAATGATTGAACACTTTCAAACAATTACCGATTGGATCACAGATAATAAAGTTCCCTTCAAGATCTATAGTGAAGAATAAACTCTCAGGAATCTCATTCTTCTGTCCAGTGAGAGGAATAGGTCGGAGGTAAATGTGCTGTGTGTTGAATGTATGAATTGTATTTTCACTCTGTGTGAGAACAAATAACTTTTCATCTTTGTATTTGATATCTTGTGGAGATTCTAGAAATTCTTTTCCGAAACTCTTAACGAACTCTAAATCTCCATTCAATACTTTAATGGAGTTACTTCCTTTATCACAAACATACACGTGTTCATTGAGTACACACAAACCAGTGGGATCATTAAACTTAACAGCTCCTCTACCTTCAGAAATAGTTTGCTTCATAAACTCACCGGTTTTATCAAACTTGAATACAGATTTATTGCCTTCATCTGTAACAAACACAAATTCTCCAGATACACAGATACCATAAGGACAATTGAGTTGTTCTCCACCGAAGCTTTTAATGAATTCTCCTTCAGCAGAATAGATGGACACGTATCCCTTAACAGATTCATTTACAAATATTTGATTTGTCGCTTTATCGACAGATAAGCACATAGGAAAAATAAACTCTCCATCACCAAGCCCTCTCTTCCCCTTCATGACAAGAGGTTCTCTCCTCTCTCTGTACGACACTGCTTCTGTTTCCCTCACATGAATGTGTTTCACACAATGTGAAAACTCTTCTGCATTCTCTACAAACTTCAACTCAGACACACGATCAAGTTCACATTTTCTCTTCTTCAGATCTGAAATCTTTCCATCCCATAATTTGGTTACTTCATCCTTGTTTCCAACATTCATATTCTCACTCAACATTTCATTGGTTGCTTTTCTGATTTTTTCCAGTTCTCCGATCGCGTTGTCCATGTCCCGATGTTTCTGGTAGAGTTCTCTCATCCTCTTCACTCTCTCAAGAAGCACAGATTTCTGTGTTTCGAGGAGATAGTGGAAGTGAGAGAATCTCTCTTCAATTTCTTGTGAGATAGCTTCGAACTGATCCACTCCCTCCAATCCTATCCCTGCACCCTCTCGCGTAGCCATTTCTTGATTTAACTTCTCTACTACTAAATTATTGAATAAACGTAAATATAGATTTTAGAATCCAGTAGAAACTGTTGCGACTAAATCTGGGACAGGAGACTACAATAAATTGCAGACATCCCAAGTCCCAGCCTAATCCCAAACAAAACCTGCATGATCAGAGTGACTACAAAAATTATTTTACTCAACTGTAGCTTAGTTTACTTATTCAATATCGTGAATATGTTTACAATAAAATAATCAATTTGATAGCAATTTATTGCCTAATTCCATTAATATATACATTTTTGTTTAGTGACTACGTCACGACCAGTATTTAGATCCTGCCAAGTTGGGATCTATGAAATTGGGGTTAAACTTCAAAGTAATCTTATACCATGTAAATTTTCATATTACTATCATCACCAAAATGATATCATATGTTGTTTTCACACCTTTTAGCGAATTTTTCAAAACATGCTAGGGACTAGCGTTCAGCGGTTGGTCTAATCATTTTTAGGAATATAGAATTCAAGTATTTCCCTGGATTTTAACAGAAAATTCCCACAGGCTAATCATTTTACAATTCTATCCGTTAATGACTAAAGTCTGGTATATTTTATTGGAATCTTTGTAAATTAATTAATCAATTATATTTAGGTTTTTAATAAAGTCGAATAAACAATTTGGTTTAGTTATAGAGCCGCCAATATCCAATATTTCCGGGACGTTATAACCATTCCGGCATTGAAGCAGACTATTAATATTTCTCATCTTTATTACACATAAAAGTGATTGGTGCAAGGTTGGCGCATAAATTGACTCAAAGTCCCTGGATTCAATGTAAAATCCAGGAATGGTTGGCAAGTATGGTATTCTAACATTACAAATTTATTATCGTTCGTTCCCATTGAATTCTTTCACTAATCGGAACAAATGCACTTCTACCCAAAATCCCAAATTATTTTTTAGATTATAGGTACAGAGCTGTTCGGAATCGCGGCTGTAGCTACTCTAAATGAGATAATCTCATAACGAACTGTAAACCATCGAGTGTCTCATGTGACAGTATAAAATCATAAACAAATATTTAAATTATTCGGAACAAATTGTAATGATTAATATTTATAATTTCAGATAGCAATGGATCTTGAATGAATATTTCAAGCAAGTATTCAATCTGAATTTGTATCAACCCACACGCACAACAAGCAATAACGAAGAGTCAAGTCAGTAGCGTACTTGCATTGAATGGGGAATTAGTACTAGACTTGATCTAGCAAGCGAATCAGACTCAGGAGACAATCCAACAGCATCTGAGATTCGTAATTGGATGGTTCAAGTGGAACAACTCAGGAAATATCCTGAGAAGAGGATAGAGCTCAATACCTCACACTATGTAATCTCCCCTCATCATCTCGTAATGATAGCATATTCTGATGGATGCAGGGAATCACAGGACAGGACTACTCTGTCTCAGAAGTTGCTTGCCAGGATAGTCTGCTATGTTCTGAGAGTAGAATTGGATTGGTAATGTAATGGATGAGCTGTAGGTGCATACAGCCTTGTTGTTCTTAAGAGCTCTATAAATAACAGACTTTTTTTCTCAAATATATTAACTAGTAACATCACACATTCAGTTATACTATTATCTTGAGTATATTGCTATGTAAAAGTTGACTAATTCATGAATTCATTAATATTATTCGAATAACTCATTCTGAATTCTGAATTATTCGAATTATCTTCATGAATTCATGAATTAGTCAACTTAGTATTAGTGATTTCTAAAATGAATTATAGTAAGAAAATGTTGGTGTGAGACTTTGGTCTTTACTCGTTTCTTTCTGGGAACGAGACAAACTCATGGTTGACTAGTTCATGATTCTTTACGCCATTTTCTGGTGAGTTAGTCAGCTGATAATGCAGATGAAAAACATGCATCAACTAAACATATTGCGGAAATTATCATATTTATAATTCTGTTAGATTTTGTATACATGTGTATATCTAAATGCTTTGTTCTTAATGTATAGATTTCTTACGTGTATGTACCATTATGATTTGACCCTTCCTTTATCTTACTGGAGCCGCACAATCGGTTATCTACTGACATGTTTAGTATATTCATTTTCCCTCAGATGTATTTATAAGTTCATAAAGCTTGTTTGTTATATTTAGAGAGTGTATACTAATGAATAGGAAGGTATACTATATCGCCAGTCATATGGCACCATTTATTGGTTTGAAGCATTTGCATGTTCGAGATATATATCGCCTTAGTTAATTTTCAAATAACATTTCCCTATCAACACAGGAATGTACATTCCGATGAAAATCTCCACATTTTTCTAAGCAACTGGCCCATAGTGAGAATTCCTGCATTTTAAGGTGAATAAATTCTCCTCTTTCACCCCCTTTGAGTTAAATATCGTAGGTACTTGCACATAACAGTCAAGTATAGCAATACAGTCTCTCGAAGTACATACATCAGGGAGTCCCATCGACATGTGTATGTCTTATCTTCGGTTGGCTTAGTGTTTTTTCTATTTATTCTAAGACCCCAAACTTGTATGGCTTCCCCGCCCAAACTGGATTAAACCAGAAATTACGCAACTAAACACCTCGCAAAGCGCGGGTTAAACCGGGTAATATAAATTATATTATTAAATCCGTAATTCTAGGTTCATATACAGCAGTTTGACGAGTGTACTTCAAATCCATAAGTTATGTCTTACCCGGTTTGTACAAGTACTAGCGAGTCGAATGTAAGAGGCGAATTGCTTCAATCTTTTATCCACAGTAGATAGCAATTTCCTAATCGATATACTATTTTAATCAAGAAAGCTAGCATCAAGGAATGGCTACGCGAGAGGGTGCAGGGATAGGATTGGAGGGAGTGGATCAGTTCGAAACTATCTCACAAGAAATTGAAGAGAGATTCTCTCACTTCCACTCTCTCCTCGAAACACAGAAAGCTGTGCTTCTTGAGAGAGTGAAGAGGATGAGAGAACTCTTCCAGAAACATCGGGACATGGACGAAGCGATCGGAGAACTGGAAAGAATCAGAAAAGCAACCAATGAAATGTTGCAGAAGAACATGAATGTTGGAAACAAGGATGAAGTTACCAAATTATGGGATGGGAAGATTTCAGACCTGAAGAAGAGAAAATCTGAACTTGATCGAGTGTCTGAGTTGAAGTTTGTAGAGAATGCAGAAGAGTTTTCACATTGTGTGAAGCACATTCATGTGAGGGAAACAGAAACAGTGTCATACAGAGAGAGGAGAGAACCTCTTGTCATGAAGGGGAAGAGAGGGATTGGAGATGGAGAGTTTATGAGTCCTGCAGGCTTATCTGTCGATAAAGCGACAAATCAATTTTTTGTAAATGAATCTGTTAAGGGATACGTGTACATCTATTCTGCTGAAGGAGAACTCATTAAAAGCTTCGGTGGAAAACAACTCAATAATCCATGCGGTATCTGTGTATCTGGAGAATTTGTGTTTGTTACAGATGTAGGCAACAATTCTGTATTCAAGTTTAGTAAAACCGGTGATTTTGTGAAGCAAACTACTTCTGAAGGTAGAGGAGCTGTTGAGTTTAATAATCAAAGTGGTTTGTGTGTACTCAATGAACACGTGTATGTTTGTGATGGAAGGAGTAACTCCATTAAAGTATTGAATGGAGATTTAGAGTTCGTTAAGAGTTTCGGAGAAGAAGTTCTAAAATCTCCACGAGATATCAAATACAAAGATGACAAGTTATTTGTTCTCACACAGAGTGAAAATAAAATTCATTCATTCAACACACAGCACATTTACCTCCGACCTATTCCTCTCACTGGACAGAAGAATGAGATTTCTGTGAGTGTATTCTTCACTATAGATCTTGAAGGGAACTTTATTATCTGTGATTTGATCGGTAATTGTTTGAAAGTGTTCAATCATTCAGGTGAGTATGTACAGTCACTAGGAGATGGATTCTTATTGGTCCCTACTGGAATTGATACAGACAACTACCAGCATATCGTAACTTGTTCATGTTCTAACTATTCCTCTATTCAAATATATTGAACGATACATGCTACACAGTTCAAAAATTTACCTGAAATTTCTTTGTATTATCCTAATGTTTGCTAATGATTCTTGATAACGTTTATTGATACTTTTATTATCGATTATTGATTTTTCTAGTCCAGTGTTTTTTTAAGCTAAATTAGAGGGGCCAAAAGGACATCTAATTTCTTAACATTCGTAATGTACTGATTATCATAAAATGTAGTAACCAGGTAAGGGACCTCTAATCTTTTCCAGGGCCCTCTGAGCAAATGCTTAAAAAAACCCTGCTCTAGTCGATGTAATTTCTGTGTGAGAGTGAAAATTTTGTTTCGATTTTATTCTTATTTTCGAATACCAGTCAACTAATTCTAAGTTAATTCGTGTCAGTTATTATTTCTATTGGTGGTAATAATGGCATACTTGCCAACTGTTTCGTTTTTGGCGGGACGTCCCGTTTTGTCACTAATTTACTCGAGTGTCCCGCTTTTATACATGAAATTTGCCAATTATATCCCGCTTTTTGTATTATATGTATAGTACTTTTCTATTGCATCCCGCCAATCCCGCAAAATTCAACAATGATTCCCGATTTATCATGGCTCAAGTTGGCATATATGAAATATTCCATTTTTACAACTAGAGCACCCAAAATAGGGCCGAATTAGTATTTGAGAGGAGTTGACTGTTCCATTCTTATTCCTTAACTAAGTTTACTTGTGATTTGAGTCTGCAGTGGTTCGATGGAGAATGAGAGCAATCGGCTGTTAGGAGACGCATCGACTGGTGGGAAGCGGCAGAACTGGTTCCTCCGCGAGTTCTCGCACCCCCTGGACCCCACCACCCTCCTCCACAGACTGTTCGTCCTCTTCTTCATCTGCACTCTCTCCTTCGGCTCCTACTTCTGCTTCGACAACCCAGCTGCCCTGGAGGGCCCCCTGCTGAAGACGCTGAGCGTGGACAAGACGCGCTACGAGCTGTTCTACTCGCTCTACTCCTGGCCCAACGTGCTCCTCTCCGTGCTCGGCGGATACCTGCTGGACAGGGTGTTCGGACACAGACTGGGCGCGCTGATATTCGGCGCCTTCATCTGTGTGGGACAGGTGGTGTTCGCGCTGGGTGGTCACTTGGGTTCGTTCTGGCTGATGTGTGTGGGTCGGTTCGTGTTCGGTCTGGGCGGGGAGAGTCTGGCCGTGACTCAGAATACCTACGCCGTGATCTGGTTCAAGGGCAAGGAGCTCAACCTCGTGTTCGGCCTCCTGCTCAGTGTGTCCCGTCTCGGCTCTACCCTGAACATGGTCACCCTAGGCCCCGCCTTCCAAGCCATGAAGGACGCGGGACTGAGCGGGGCTACTTCTCTCGGCTTCTGTCTGGACATCGGCATCGTCATGTGTGTTCTCTCGCTTCTAGGCGCGCTTCTCCTCGCCCTGATCGACAAGCGAGCAGAGCGGTTGGTGGAGAACAGGACTGTGAAGTCTGAAGAGCCGATCAAGATCCGGGATATCCTCCACTTCCCTCTGTCGCTGTGGGTGGTCTTCTTCATCTGCGTGTTCTACTACGTCACCGTGTTCCCCTTCATCTCCCTGGGGCTGGTCTTCTTCCAGCAGAAGTACGGAGAGAGCTCCTACCTCGCCTCCACCACCAACTCCGTGGTCTACCTGATCTCCGCGGTCGCCTCCCCCGTCTGCGGGATCCTCATCGACAGGGTGGGGCTGTCCCTCTTCTGGGTCATCCTCGGGACGCTCCTGACGCTCGCTGCCCACTCCATCCTGGCCTTCACGTTCCTGCTGCCGCTGTCCGCCATGATCATCATGGGGCTGGCCTACTCCGTGCTGGCCTCCTCCCTCTGGCCGCTGGTGGGGTACCTGGTGCCGGAGAAGGCGCTGGGCACGGCCTACGGGATCATGCAGGCCATCCAGAACGCCGGCCTGGCCATCATTTCTGAGGTGGCCGGGGTGCTCCTGGACCGCTACGGCTATCTGGTGCTGGAGCTGTTCTTCTGCATCTGTCTCTGCGTGACGCTGCTGCTGGGCATCCTCCTCTACTTCCTGGACCTGGGGAGGGGCGGAGTGCTCAACAGAACTTCCTGCGCCAAGAAGAAGGCCGAGGAGCTGGAGCAGGTGAAGGAGGATCTGTACGGAAGTCCTGATGACGACGAGAGTCCACTGGGGAGCGATGAATTCCTGCGGAAGAGGGGCACTCTGAATTCAAACCCCAATGATTCTCTCCTTGCGCAGAACATAAACTAACTAACTGCTATATTACTAGTAGCCTGTACATTTCCCTACTGTAACTACCACACACTACTTTCTCTGTGTTAAGGCTAGAGTTAATGATTTTTTCATGTGTATTAATTAAGTAACTCGCGAACAGAGTGCAATCTCCTTTCCCAAATACCAGTTTTGATCTCTCAAACGTAAAGTTGAAACTATGCTAACTTTTGTTACAGTTTTAATTTGTTCATTGCATCTAATTTCTATACTTAATGAAAAGTCACATGTTACAGACAGACATAGAGAGACTTAGTTATAATGGTTGTGGCCATATTTCTAATTATACTTAGAACTGAGATTGGAGTTCGCATAGTTAGGTATTCGAATGCCGGATCAAGAGAGTTCTGACATAGAAGCTCCTAGCGACTCAGACTCATCCCCTGCGACCTCCGTGCCTAGGCAGCCCAAGGTGGTGAGGATCCACCTGGACAGAGCCTGCCAGGTGCGGACAGTCTCGCTCACGGGTCTCCGCTGGACCAAGCCGGACTATCTGAGCGAGAGGGTGCGGGGGCTGTTCGAGGTGGGGAACTACGGGGAACTGCTGGAGGAGGCGATGGAAGTGAGGGATGAGCTCACTCAGCTGGGGATCTTCAAGAATGTGAGTGCAACAGTCTGTCTGCATGGAAGTACAATCGACTCCGCTTAATTGGGTCACATCGGTCAGAGGACATTTTGACCCGATTAAGCGGAGAACCCTATTAACCGAAAATATTTGTATTAGCTTCTATGTGAGAGCTGTTGCGGTCGTGCCAAAAGTGACCCGATTAAGCAGAGTCAACTGTATTGCACTCTAACTCCTATGTTAACTGATTGGCTGGTCATAGAGTAGCAGAGTGATTAATTGAGTTCCCTTATTTTGATAAAGTTGGTGAAAGCTTACATTAGAAATCAGATTTTAGTAAAAAGCGACTTGCAATTAGAGCAGTGCTGTAGAAGCAGCTGCTACGAGTGCACCAATAAATATTTGCTTCCTACGACCGTTGCTAGGGAACTCCGCAATTAGTGATTGACAGATTATCCTCCAGGTGGACGTGATTCTGGACAGAGGGAGAGGGCTGAAGAACATTCGCGTGCGGCTGGACGTCGAGGAGAAGAACCTGACTGCTAAGGTGGGTGTAGAGGTGGGGAACAATGCGGCCACTGGCACCATGTCCCTCTCCCTCCCCAACCTGATGGGGCGGGGAGAGAAGCTGTCTCTCCAGTGCGCCACGCCCAATCCAGGCTCCGACCGCTCCCGGGACTACAGACTCACCCTCTCCAAGCCCTTCCCGCAGGGACCCGTGGACGCCGTAGAGGCGTCCCTCTCCCGCACCGACTACGAACTCCCTCACTTCAAGTCCTCCAGTCTCTCCAACCGAGCTGAAGCCAGCTGCTCCCTCTCCTCCCCCTTAGGTCAGTCCTAGCTAGGCGTTAGGATCGCAATCCTATTTTGACTTTTTCCCGATCGACTAATCCCTAGTCCTAACTAGTGACTTTTCAAGCTTACATTAATGTTAATCCACGACTGTGCATGCATATACAACGCGCTCAATCTTTCTTGTACTTATATGGCAGCGTGACATTATTCCGTCTGCTCAATAATATCGTATTTATCTACATATATCATTTTACATCTCATCTATCTAAATTCTGACCACAGATTTTACTGTAGAATCTGATAGTCTTCTATCAGGATTATCTATTGTATCAAGTCTATTTAGGGAATTAAGATATGAGGACATTCTTATAGAGCATCTGTGTATCTAGGCAAGCACACCTTCTCCATGGACTGGGACTGGAGACAGCTGCGAGCCAATGAAATGGGGACGAGCATCTACCTGAGGGAGCATTCCGGCCACTCACTCAAGTCCTCTCTCAGACACTGCCTCCTGCTGGACACGAGAGACCCCAGCGAGGTGGTCAGCCCTGGAATGTTGGTCTCCACATCCCAGGTAGCTAAGTCCGTCATGGCGTGGTGGATCATAAGGGCAATCTTGGTGTCAAAATTCCACCACGATTTTTCTTACCATATTAAACACAGTTCACCATTATTCTATTTTATTGGTGGTCAACGCCATGGTTAAGCTGAGTTAAACCAACGTCTCATCCAAAACCTGTGTTAGATAAATACGTCCAACTTCTCTATCCAACTCTCTAAACCCATGTCTCTCCTAGGAATATTCTGGACTCCTCCCGAACAGCTCTAAATACCTCAAAGCCGATCTCATCACAGAAGCGAATGTACCTTTGTTTGCCGGTTTAATTTTCTCCCTGACCGGTCGCACCGGGTACCTGCACTCCCTCAGCGACCAGACCAACCCCCTGGACCGATTCTTGCTGGGTGGTCCCACCACCTTGAGGGGATTCAGCTTGTGGGGTCTCGATCCACAGGACAGGGGCTGCTCGCTGGGCGGGAACAGCTACTGGGCGTGCGGGGCTCACCTCTTCTCCCCCCTCCCCCTCTGGACGGAGGGGATCGGGAGCTACTTCCGGCTGCACGCGTTCGCCACGGCCGGGAACCTGGTCAATCTCGAGAGGGGCGCGTCCGCTCGGTCCGCTCTCGAGGACCTGCGGGAGGGGATGCGGCTGTCCGTGGGGCTCGGGGTATTCTGGAGGATCAGTTACATCCGCGTGGAGCTCAACTGGTGCCAGGTGCTGCTCAGCTCCAGACAGGACTGCCTGCAGCCAGGGCTCCAGTTCGGAGTGGGCATGGACTTCCTGTAGCAGCGTGAGTAGTGTTGTAGCTATTTTTATACGAATAATCGATTTCTCACTTATTTTAATTGTTTAATAAAATTACTCAAATAATTGTTAGCTTTATCGTTTCAGGTATGAATCGGAATTAATTATTTTCTGATCTTGAAACTGTTAATCGCTCTTAACCTTCTTTGCTTTGCTGTCACTGTTCGCGTGTTTGGAGAGAATATTATCGATGTCTGCGTCTAACTGTCCCGTCTCCTCATTCTCTGATCCAGACCCCTCCCCTTCCTCTCCCTCCGACACCTTCCTCTTCTTCCGCACCTCCCCTGTCTTCCCCCCCTCCTCCTTCTCCCTTTCTACCCACACACTCAGCTGCTCGTTGGACTTCTCCCTCAGCTCCCGGATCCCCTCTATCAGAGAGGAGACGCTGGGGTCGGGGACTTCTACGCTCAGCTGGATGTCCGGCTTGATGGAGCGGTGAGTGCCTGAGAAGGAGAGTTTGCTGCTCTCACTCGTAATGCTTGCCATTTAATATCTTTATTAATAAAACTCTCTTTAGTACAGATTTCAAAAGGAACGCAAATTCGAATTAGACAATGGAATTGGTTAGATTTCCTTTACAATATTTTAGGTAGTGAATTGTTCTAAAAATTGCATTAGGTTCTTCAGTTAACAATTTACTCTAGGACCCACTGATTAATTTATGAATTTTATTCCGCCATCTCCCTTAACTCCAAACACAGCTTTTTACTGCATTTGTATATCAGCTTTTTTTTGTTCAAATGACTTCCAAGATCTGTACAGTCAGCAGAATCAAATCTATAATAGTAAAAAAGCAATGTATGTACTTGTATTCTGGGAATAATTGCCTTGTTGTTGGTTGTTATTTGTGAATTTTTCCATTCAGTCAATGAGCAGAATCCAAATTAACACAGCCAGCCTTGATAACATCTTCAATGATTTCTTCATTCAGATTATTATTCATTCAGAATTAGGCATACATATAAACACAGGCTATTCCAATTGAACAATGAACCATCAGAAGCGAATGTAGTGGACCAAATCAATCATAGTAAAATTATAAGTTTGCTATCATAGATCATTTCTGCTATGATTATTACATAATATTATTTGGTATTTATCCATGGAAACTTACCCACATCATAATATACTCAGTAATACTTAGCATATATTATTCACAGTTCGAGCAGCAGTGGATTTGTATAAATGCTTTTATCTCTTCTCTTGTGTAACTAGCCAATATATATTTATACTCTAATGTCCACCACTCCCACTCCCGCCGAATCATCTCCCGAACTGCCCCCTCCCCCCTACACTGAGAGCGACCCGGACCCCAGTAGCACCCCTGAGGCCGCCGCCCCCTCCGGGCCAGAGGAGGCCGCCCCTAAGACGGTGCAGCCGCCCGTGACAGCTTCCGCCTCCGTCCGGATCCAAGAGAAGCCGAGCTTTCCCCCTCCCGCCTACTCAGAGACGCCCATCATCATCACGGACGACGCTGAATCCCAGCGCAGAGAAGAAGAAGGAGCTCAGTTCCAGTCCGCAGTGTCCCCGCTGCTGTGGCTGGTGGTCATCATCTCCATTCTCATGTTCAGCCCCTGCGGCTATCTGGCGTTCGCCTTCACCTGCTTCGCTTTCTGGACGGAGACCGGAGGGAACGTCCGCGCTGCTCGCTACCTCAGTTCAGTCGCGAGGATTTGCGCTCTCGCCGCTTTCCTGATGGGACTGCTGATCCTACTGGGCCCCCACGTGACCAATGGGAACAGAGAGCCCTACTGCCTGTTTGAGAAAGAGTACTATCAAATCTGTGTCTAGTGTTTCCCGAACTGTCTTACTAACTCCCTTGTCTAAGTTCCTATTACCTAATAACATTGCTACTGGTAAGGTACTTGTTTGTCTGAGTGTTACAGTAGATATGTCTTTTGATAGTTATTTGATTGGGATACGGAGTGGGACTACTAACGAATTCAGTTAGAAATGTCGCCTGTCTTAATTATAGATAACGTAAGCAAGTCACATCCTAACAGAAGGATATTAGATTGATTAAATTCCGCAATTGCTAAACGGCGAATATCATTTAACAATTCTTGTACAGGAATCAAAGTGTCATTTATTATTATCAGTAACTATGCAGAATATAAGATTGAATAAATTTGATAAAAGTGACGATTTTTTAAAATTTCATGTCTGTTGCTTGCATAAGAAGGTGGATCAATTAATTTTCAAACTAATAACTTGCTTAAATAATGATGAATAAAACTAAAATGTGACAAAAACCGCGAATAGTCGAGGGAATATGTCGCGAACGGCAAAGCTACAAAATATTTTTCGTGAATAGTCGAAACCGCGAACGGCGAAGCACCTATCTTCAATTAGACTCAGTTCTACACAATTCTATTTGCATTTATTAGTGTTTAGTAAGGGGTGTGTAGTTGGAGAAGGAGCTAATCCATTGAATATGGTTATTAACTTTCAATTCTACTCATTAGTGGTGCTGGAATAGACTAGCAATCCAAGCATTCGCAACTCCAGAAAGTTAAGTGAATCGGAATAGAATTCCGATTCTACGAACTGACCAGCTCATAATTATTACCCGCCACAATTCTTAAGAAAATATTTTAAACCTTCTAGTGACTATAGTATCTGATAATATTACAATCACATTAACGAATACAAACACATACGTACTAACACGGTATCAAATCTAAACTAAAGGTGTCACGTGGATAAGTGGGTTACTTAATGTATTTGAACAGGTGCTTCGAGACGCAGAGATCTACACAGCCCATAAAATCGAACAATTCCTGCGCACACTTCTCATGCGTGCCAGGATGTGACTCCACTCTCTCCGTGCACTGGTCCATTATGTCTTTGAGCCCCTTGCACTTTGTGGTTTCGCTGCATTTCTCTGTTAGGACTTCTTTAGGGTCGATGGGATCTTCTTCGTCCTCATCATCCCCGCTGCCGCCTTCCCCGCTCGATCCTGGAGGTGGGTCCTAGAGCGAAAGCTTTTCATAGCATTGCAATTGAAAACAGAAAAATCTGATTTTCTGAAATCATTAAACGAATCGAAATCGATAGTTGAGTGTGTCTATAGGCATTGTCTAGGACTAATTTCTTTTGATACTTCAATTCACAATGTCGCAGTTGAATTGAATAAATGGAAGTACCTAGACCACTAAACCTATTTCTGTAAATGCTAGGCAGTTCTTTGTAAGAGATGAAACTAAAAAGTCTTACATACGCCACTAGTTTTATTGTGCAAGATCCACTCACTGATAAAGTATACGTAATTCCTGTAAGGGTTTAATAAGGGAAATCCATATTCCCATCTGGTTGAGATCACTGTTAAAATGACCAAAGTCTGGAAATTCTGATTAGCTTAGACCAGAGGGTTGGGTTACAGTCACTAATTTATCCTTTCTACGAGATGGGGGATTGGGTAGCGGACAGCTCCAAGTGCTAACCACACACGATTGTATTTTCTAAAAATTTGTTCTTTGTGATATCGTATCTCGATTGCTAGTGCTTAAATAGGAGATGAATAAGCGCAAATAGTAATACATTGCAACTATAAAGTATGTGGGAATCTGAATTTGTAAGTATAATATGCTCATCACTTGAATTTTTATCCAATTAAGCAATTTTTTAAAGTTTATCGAGTAATTATTACTCATCATTCTTCAAAGGTTCAAAACTAAATTCGTGGAGAAATCGTGAAATCATATGTATACAAAATGAAAATGGCATTAATACTCGAACACAGCCAATCAACTGGTTAGTTAGAAGCATTGTCTATCTCAAGACATCTGTTGTGACTTAAAAGATGTCTCGTTAGTAACCATATGCCACAGTTAGAATGTAAGAGCATACTAACCGATCAAATGTCAAAACACTTCCCCGTGTATGGCATCAATAGTGTAAGGCTGCTAGTCAGACTTTTCACCACATGGTATACAGTATGTAGATCTCTGTAGGCAAGTTAGATACGATTATGTCACAAGTAACAGATCAGCTCGCACGCTTAAAAATAGCTTACCCCACCCCTAGCAATGAGCCGAGGAACGAAATCTTAGTCAAGTTTGAATACGCCAGTGAGAAGCGGGCTTTCTACGTGAAATGGCCGATCAGGTACAACGAAATCGAACGGTTTGTGAACGAAAAGTTCGGACCCAATCTCTCCATTGTGTGGATACAAGGGAAGAGCAAGTGTCCTCTCTTCTCGCAAGCGGAGATCGACAACCTGACGAGTCGGATGAGTCCGGAAGAATTAACCTCTGCCCCGTCTATCGTTTTAACTCCGCGAATGCCAGATGCTCTCGAGATCTGTCAAACCATTAAAGCCCACTCACCCCGGCACTCACTCCCCATCATCCCGTCCCAGGCAGGGTTCAACGATCCCATCTACGTCACCTGTCCCAACCAGGTGCGGCGCTCCAACACGGACGAGTACGCACGAAGCAAAATATCGTTCACCGGATTCACGGCCCCCACGAACCTGAACAACCCCTTCAAGGTGCAAGGCCAGTTCATCCCGGACATGGACACCACCCCGAACCCTCGTGTGCGGGGGTTTACGCCGAGCAGCGAGGCGGACACCGGCGGGAGATTTGTCCCGGAGAACATCGCGGCGAGGGACTCGGGAGGCTCGTTCGGATCGGACAGCACCACGAACAGCTCGGGGCTGTCGGAGCAAGAGCTGGACGGGACCTACAAGGAGTTGGTGTCGTTCTCCTACGCGCCGGGGAAAGGCGCCGCTCCCATCTCCGTGACAAAATCGGAAGAGCCATCTTTCAGTCCTGCCCCTAAGCCCATGCTGGGGGTACCCAACCACTGGACCAAGGGGGTGTTCCTTGGATCAGGTTAGTCACTCATAATGATAAGGTAGCAGTCACGGCCGTTATGCGTACTATTCAAGACCATATTAATATTGATAGGTTAGATGACTGAAGAATTCAGTCTCTTAGGATTCTTATCCTGTTGCTTTTTGGCCTTAGATTCAGCAGCAAAATTACCCTAATTCAGTAGGCTGGCAATACCTCACACAACGAAAATAAACTCTAGAATGTATGCGGTCAATTTCGGAAAAAATAACTATTGCTATGGTCAATCCCCGCATATTATGGAAATCTACTCTATCAATTGTGAATTCAAAACCCAAAATATTGCCATAAATTCGGCGGGAAATTAACTGGTAAGCAAATACAACGGTACTTTCTTGTAGGTGGATTCGGGAGTGTCTTCACTGCCACCTGCAACCAGACACGCCGTGAGCTGGCGGTGAAGCAGATTCCCTTCTGCGAGGAGTCCATCAACAAAGAGGAAGTCCAATCGTTCGAGAGAGAAATCCAAGCCCTACAGACCCTGAACAGTCCCAGGATAATCACCTACTTCGGAATCGAGAAGACAGACACTTGCATTTCGATATTCATGGAGTACATGCCGGGAGGATCTCTTCACACCTATATCAGGCGGGTAGGGGCCTTGAATGAGAAGGCAACTTTAAGATTCAGCGTGCAGATCCTGGAAGGGATCCACTACCTCCACTCAAAGTCAATCGTACATCGGGACATCAAGGGCGCCAATGTCCTCATGTCAGGTAACGATATCAAGCTGGGGGACTTTGGCGCCAGCAAGCGGCTAGGCACACTACTCTCGAGCTTCGGGAAGCATACGAACATAAAGTCTATCCACGGGACGTCTTACTGGATGGCTCCGGAGGTGATTAAAGGGGAGGGGTACGGGCGCCGGGCGGACATCTGGAGCCTGGGGTGCACGGTGGTGGAGATGCTGACCACCTCGCCGCCCTGGTTCAAACTCGAGCCGATGGCGGCCATGTTCAAAATCGCGTCCGAAAAAACGGACCCTGCTCTACCGAAGGAAATCTCACACGAGTGTAGAACTTTTGTAAAGACTTGTTTGACTCATGACAAGACAGCTCGCCCCTACGCTAACGAATTGTTATACCACCCTTTCGTTGCTAAGGAAATTAACCACAATCAGGCATTATTGATACATTAGCAATACTTAAATAGAGTGCAGGGACTTTCACTGTGTGTTGGTGTATATATATATAAATAATTCCAATGTCTCTTGTCATGTATTAGTCTCATGTAACTGTCATATTTTTAACTGCGTGTTGAATACTACATTAATAATTTATGTGGATGATGCTGCTATAGATACTGATATTAAACGGGCAAGAAAAGAACGAATGTGTAAAATGTTATCATAAGCGTATATGTATGAGTTACTAGTACAGTTGGCTCTGCTTAATAGGGTCACATCGGTCAGAGGACATTTTGCCCCGATTGAGCGGAGAACCCTATTAACCGAAATTGGTTGACTCGATTAAACAGCGGCCCTATTAAGCGGAGTCGACTGTATTTATTCTAAACCCTACTCGTAAAATTACAGTTTTTCATCCAATTCGTATATGATAAGAATGTACAAAATAGAATGCAATGTTAGAAGAATGGGAACTTAATAAACTATAGAACATGTACCTACATTGCATTGTACCACTATCAATTTAAGCCAGTATAAACTGCCGTGCTAATATGTACAGTATGCCAGAGATGAGTTGACTTAGAATGGCGGTGATATGGCTATATTACACTAACAGAAAGTCAGGAGGACGCATCCCAGTGATAGTAGAGTGGGATTGGAATGTTCTCCGACTGAAAGAGGCAATTTTTACTGAGTTATGCCGCACACCGGTCAAACTAATATTCGCTGGAAGAGAGTTGGATGACAGTGAGATCCTAAGCACCCTGGACATAGAGGAGTTCAGTACAGTATACTGTGTACTGGCTTCTTCATGTTCCCCTAGCAGTAGGGCAGCTGACGTAATGTATGGCAGCAGTGCATGTACCTACGAAACACACTCTGAGAGTAAAGGTGTGAGACAGCTTCCTTCCTTGCTACCGAGGAGACCAGTGCAAGCGGAGCAGAGGACAGATATTCCAGCCACCCCCGGGGCAGAACCAGTCGACACCTCTGACATCCACGTAGAAGTGAAGGGGGAGTACTATGTACCGATGGGGATGAGTCCCGAGCACTACTACCTGCTGATGAACCCTGATAAGACCAGGGACAGGACTTTCCTCAACACATCTTTTAGGTCTGAGAATAGGATAGTGCCCCTCCTACACAATTGGAGAGAGAGCGACCATTTCCATTGATACACAAATGATCATTTCATGAGGTTGCATTCTCTCTCAGGTCTGATACGGAGTCCACAGCGAGTGAGGAGCACACGTATGAACGTTTAGATTCGTTCGCACTGCACTCTTCTCATCTCAGCGAGGCTCGGAGATTCTTCTCCGTGTATTGCAGTGACATTTGTTGTGAGGTCACCAGAGGTAAATTACACAGATTAAACGATGAATCACATGTGCATATGCTATCTTAGTTACATTCGTTGTTTGCAGGGAAGCTGCGAGTTCGCTGTTGTAGATGCAAGTCCGGACAGTTCGTACTCAGCAGGGACCCTTGCTGCTGGGATGACGTCACAGGGGGCGGTATCACGGGGGTCTGCTGCTCTTGTGGGAGGGAAGGGGAGCGAGCAGAGTTCTATTTTAAGTGCACGAACCATCAACAGGACAGCACAGCAATCCCTCTGAAACAGGCAAATTACGATTGCATGAACAGTGCATTAACACATGGCAGTATCGAATGGCGGACACTTCGTCCCCTGAAATGTCCCTTTCGCACTTACTGATTTCTCAATCAAAATGCCTCATTTTCACCCTTTTTTTCAAACATACTCCACTCCAAAAGCCTCACTTTCCGTTCCTTACATATTAACTTAATGCCTCTTTTTTTTAGTCTCTAATGAGACAAAAGTTCGGGGACGAAAATTCCAGGGACGAAAGTTCCGGCGACGAAATGTCCGAGCGACGAAATATCCGATTACCGGCAGTATCTTTAGGTCGTGTAGCATATCCCTGGTTGACTAATGCATTGATATATGACAGGTGAGGATGAATGAGAAGGGATTGGAGTGCATCATCTGTGGGGACTGCCCAGATAGGCTGATGGTGTTTGAGTGCATCAGTGGACACGTGACCTGTCTCCCTTGCTTCATGGAGTATGCCAGGGTCAACTTGCTGTCAAGACAATTCAGGTACTTCCACCTTACTCGCAGATACTACACTACACTTATGTATAACCTCTACAAACTTAAATATACATCTTCGTACTCAACTTTGCATGCGTTGCACGATTCGATAGTTCGTAAAGTTAGGATCTTAAGATGGAGGTTCCTATTATTGAGAGGCACAATGAGATTCGCTTATTAGCAAGTCACATGCTAATAACATTAGTTTGCTTGAAGTCTGAGAGTATCTATTAATAGAGCATTCGTGTTTATGTCTAACGATGCATTCCTCCTAAGCTACGACAGGAGCATCGGGTACAGCCTAGGGTGTCCTGCGGGCTGTGAGGACTCTCTCCTGTCAGACCAGCAGCACTTCAGACCGCTGGGGCCGCAGCTGTATGAGACGCTGCAGAGGTTTGCCGCGGAGGAGTACGTGCTGGCAGAGGGAGGGGTGCTCTGTCCGGCCCCTGGGTGCGGGGAGGGGGTGATTCTCACTGGCGCGAACAGATTAGTCACCTGTGAAGCCTGCTGCCACATGTTCTGCAGACGCTGCATGCTGAGGGCACACTTCGGAGCCTGTGAGGAGACCCTGTCTGTCAGGGGGGGCGCGGCCCGAGTGAAAATGAAGGGGGACATGCGTCGCGGGAGCTGGAGATTGGGCGGGACAAGATGCGAGACTCAGAAAAATGGAGAAAACGAACCCGGCGGTGGTGAGAATTCAGAACTGACAAGGATTCGGACTCAGTGGAATTAATTAAAAGAAATTGGTCTTCCTTTTGTTTCTAGGATGGACAGAGACCTCTGGACTGAAGAGCTGTCCCAATTGTAACTCGCCTGTGCAGAGGGACGGAGGGTGCACACACATGAAGTGCGCCATGGGCGTGTGCCACTTTGAGTGGTGCTGGGTCTGTGAGAAGCAATGGACTCTGGAGTGTCGGGAAGACCACTGGTTCGACTGAGCCACTCATTGGTGGACCGAGGCAACAATGGCACTTACGTAAATATTTTAAACAGTTTTAACATCAAATTTTTTTTTCATAATCAGAGGTGTTGGTTGTTGTTGTGTTTTAGAAAATATATTAAGTTATTTACAAAATAAATACGAATGTTTACACAAAATCTCACCTCGCTTGAGTCGGATCGGAGAATGGTTGGCATTGGCAGCTCACTCTTTCCTTCAGTCGAACTACTCAGTTCTAAACTTGACATTCTGTGCTAGCTAGTAGTGAGTAAGCATTTAGTAATTCTCTATCAAAATACGTATGACTTCTGACATAAAATTGAGTGTCTAGACTCTAAATGAACCGTTTGAAGCTAGACGGAGTTTCAAAGGAAGCGATCATATGAAACTGCTTCCAGATGAAACTAGCGATAGCGACTAAGGCAAAGCTCTCGAAATGAAGGCGTATCGGTCTTCTTTTAATCCCCGTATACCATACTCGAATAGTAGCCACCCTAAAGATGGTAATAAATGTTTGCTACCTCATAGAATATTTTCAGTAAATTCTTCTCTCCTACCTAGGGTTTCATCCAGATTTCTAGGATGTACGTCTAGAACAGAGTATTATGCAGCCCTCCAGAGATACGCTCCTGGTCTCAAACCCATAAATTACGCCTAATCGACAAATAACATTATAAAATAGAGTAAATTGGATAATATTCTAAATTTTCACGCTCCTAAACACTTTCGGGCTTAAAATCATGCGCCTAAAGGAGCGTCTCGCGCTCCTAGATAATCCCTTGGTCTATAACATCCCTCTGATTATCTTGTGCCTAGCCTATGCATCTAATATTACGAGATAGGAGTTCAGCCAAATTTTCGCGCGCCTGGATCAATATTGGTTTAAATTTACTCGCCTGGGTACCTCCTAACATTTATCTAAACATTCGTGCGGTTATATTCATTGAGAAGAATCTTATATCTGAAATATTGCTTTTTCTTAGGTGTTAAATAGGGATATTATTAATACTCGCCCCGGCTACTATTCGAGGATGCTACTACAATAACAAGAGCTCGAACACACAGAAGGAATTAATAAATAAGCTTAACACCATCACCATCAAGCAAACAGTAAGACTAATAGAGTACAATACTTCAGATCTGACACTTAAACTTGATATACAGAGCATGACGAACAGAGCAGTTTACCATACAAAAGTACAAAAGTGGTTAGGACTTGAGCTGAGCTAGCATTCGCTCTATGTCTGCGTCCGTTATATCCTTCTTCCCCGCTTTCTCGGCCTCCGGCACGCCCTGGGGGGCCGCGGCCAGTTTGCCGGTCATTTCTATCCCGATCTCGTCCAGGATTCCGGCCACCACTGTGTCCGTTTCCGCCTCGTCGTCAGACCCGGCGAGCGCGGAATCGATGGTGTCGCTCATCATCTCCTCGCTCATCTCCATCTTGGTGCTCTCCCGCTCGAACTCCTGCATGGTCTTCTGCACTTTGACTGGGTCGAACTGGGCGTTCATCTTCCCCATGGTCTTCGCGGTGGCGCCCATGGTTTGCGCCATCTTGGCGGTGCTGGCCATTGTCTTGGTCTGGTGGTTGAGTGCCGTCATCTTCCCGCTCATGGCCATGCTCTTGGTCTTCTGGTTCCGCACTTGGATCAGCTGTTTGGCTAGAGTGGTGGCTGCTTGCTTGTTCCCTTGCTTGGCGGCCTTCTTTATATCCAGTTCCAGCTGTTTCTCCTGCTTCTCCAGCTGAGCTCTGTCTCTCTGTAGCTGGCGGTCCGTGTGGCGGAATTCCCTGTCGTTCTCTCGAAGCAATTCGCGCTCCTTTTTGCTCGTCATCTCTATGATATAACACTATTGTACAATAAAGGTAATTGTATTATACATCTATAATAACTGAAAAGAGAATTAATTTTTAAAAAAAGTGTTGTTTCATCGTTACTTGACACACTTTAATTTAAACACGCACCATGGATACGTTTCATCTCTCATAACTTGACACACTCACTAGAGTAAATTGTAGGCATTCTATCATTACCTAATAGATAGCTCTTACTCGACTTAAGCTGTAGGGAATCTAGCTAGCATTTTTTGACACATATTATCAAATATATGTGCAGACCAATCAAGTCCGGCGAGTATTTGATTGTAATGGTAAGTATGATAGATTCCTTACAACTTAGTCGAGTAAGCGACTTAGGTAATTAGAATCCCTACAATTTACTCTAGTGAGTGTCAAGTTACGATAGATGAAACATATCCATGGTGTGTGTTTAAATTAAAGCGTATCAAGTTACGATGAAACAGTGCTCAGCTGAGTTTATTCGAAACAAAAAAATAGTAATTCATATTTATGTATAATAAGAATGAAGTCATATGAAAGCAGTTAATAATTTCATACTTCCTATTTCAATGCACCATGGACAAAAGACTACATCGTTAGCCACTTCAGTATCAAGGAATTCCTCCTCGAATGGCTGATCCTAGAAGCAGGCATAGTTTTGACCCTTGGGGGTAATAAGTTGATCCCAGAGTACAAAGGCCGGTGGAAGCAGTGCCTAATGAATTCAGACTAATGCCCTTATCATTGCGAATAGTGGCCATGCCATGGCTTGACTGACCCTGGAACGCATTAGCACATATATGTCATGGACCAAAATGTAAATCGGTCAAGATTTCCAGCCAAGATTAAAGTTTGGTCCAGCCAAAAATTGAACCGACCAAAACTTTCAAAATCTTGGCATATTTACACTTTGGTCCATAATACACATCATCAAATAGTGTAAAATCAGTGGAGCATTAATTAATAAACAAACTCCACAAAAGTGATTAATTATATGGACAGACAAGGACCAGATGGCAATTTGGAAGTGGCTCGGTTACCTTGGCATATATATGGCACACCTGGTCCATTAACACTTGTTGCAAATGCGCCAGTTGTGCCATTCCTGCCTCATTCATGAAACTAGACACTGACCAGCCCTCTAATAATTCAAAATATGAAGTCATGTACTGTGATACTCATCAGCACCTGGCGACGAAATCAAATTTTGTCGTTACTACTTAATAAGGACTATTTTATTAATGCCATCCAATGAGTAATAATCACCAGCTTCTAAAAATAAATGACTATCTCAGTCCGATAAAATCTCCTCTACCACTACGCTCAATAATTCACAACTTACCGCTACATATTTGTGGCTATCATCATCAAACCATCAGATCGGTCGAGCACTGGCATTCATGGTTATTAAATTTTCCGTTTTCTATTCTCTGTAGCAAGTTCTTGCAACATAGCACTGAATTAATTATCTGTTGAAATAACATGAATATTGAAACCCCGAAGTAAATCTAGTTGTCGGTGACAAGCCACTAACAGCTGTGGAATCCTTTATGCCATATGTAGCTACCCGGGAAGCAGCGATAAAATTATATGGAAATCCTCAAGCCATATGATTGTAATTATAATATATGGTGAGTAATGTGGTGTCAATGGAACGGTGAATAGGCTTGTACCAGTATTATAGAACATAAAATACCATCTCAACCAAATTAATGCAATTATAATTTTGAGAAGGGATGATCAATCAGAGTTTGAGATGGCACTCGATGCCTTTGATAGATGAACAGACGACCTATGAAACTGAGTATCTCAGGAGAGGCGCTTCTGCCTTAGGAGACGAAGAGGCCACTCGCGTCCCCTGTCCTAGCCAAGCGAGGAGTCTAGAGGACATGCTGAAATCTCCTTCCTGCTTCCCAGCTCTAATCCTACCCACCGCAGTGGTGAAGCGCTCCAGCCTATGCATTAGTGAGGCAGAGATGCCAACTCGAGTTATTGTGAAGTCAAACGGAATAGAATTCCAGGTAAATTAACCAATTAGTCTGATTTCATACTGATAGTATACAAACCGTGGGTTTATCTAACCACAGGGTTGTCCTAACTACAAGTACATACATGTGGAATGTATAAGGTACTTGATGAGAGAGTAGAACAGCTGTGAGCGAGATGTATGCTTGAGATAACTTGGGTTTCTACCAATCTAGACCAGTAACATTATTGACATGCACATCTGAATCAACATGTATTGTGTGCATACAGAGTAAACGAGGAATCTAATTGGGTTGTTAATTAATGGAAATTAAAAGCTTTTATACATACTAATTTATTGTGTAAGTGCAGGTAATTGAACACAATACTGCCTACGTACGGTTACATTTCCGTTGTCTGTTTTAATTATAGATTTGGTTGTGTCTGGGACTTTTCTTTTACGCATTTTTGATTTGTTTTGATAAGATGGTCATTTGATAGTACACACCTGCTCCTACCTAAACAAAGAAATGTACTGACGCAACCTCTAGTTCTATATATAGACACGAGATAGCCAATATAACGCAAGCATTCTATCTGATGCTGAAATCAAAGGCTAGGAGCGCGAGGCGCTCCTTTAGGCGTATGGTTCTAAGTCCGAAAGTGTTTAGGAGCGTGAAAATTTAGAATTTTACCCAATTTACCCTGTTATAATGATTTATCCATTTAGGCGTATGAAAATTTATGGGTTTAAGGATAGGACGTATCTCTGGAGGGCTGTATAATGCCCTGACTGCAATGGTCGTTACAATACATTGAATATTTAATTTTCTTACTAACTTGAACTATTACTAAGTGAATCAGCAAATATATGATATAGGTTCAAAATAATGATCCAATATGACGAATTTCCTAAAATCTAAATAAATATATATTAGATTCAAGTATATTTAGTGTAGAATCATTAGTGGTGTTCATAATGAACATTATTCGCATTATATTACATTTGTTTTAATAACGGTCAATATTAGCATTATTTAACCGTATTTAAGAAATGTTAAGACAACCATTCATAGAACTCAGTTAACTAACACAGCCCATCTATCTAACTTCGATGCAACCTTACTCCGAATCCTACATGCAGTAGGATGATCAGTTTACCTGCTTGCTATTCTCACTCTATTAGTAACCACTCGCAACGTTTCCAAATATGTTGAAGAAATCTATATTACTGTATAGCACTTCAATCAGCTAATTGATCGATTAATTGGAATTGTATAATCAAATTATTCTCTTAGAAATTCATACTTAATTATCACTTAGTTAGGACATACTTCAAACTTACAATAGTTTGACACCGCAATAGTAATTGGAAAGATAGGATGTGATCATTCAAGTTCCATTCTGAACCGGATTGATTAGACATATATAATTTAATTTTGAGAAAGGAATGCAAATTTTGCTGATATATTTCAAAATTCAGTGTTATCTGCACTCAGACTCAAGCTCATAGATGGTACTCACTACTTTCAATATTTATTATCTCATTCTTAGAAAAGTACAATATCATGGAAACAGACCAGTTGCTGATCAATCTCGCAATAATCCATGCGGCAATATAAGATTTTTTTAAACAGCTCTGTAAAAAATTGTACGAAAAAGCAGATTTCTGGAAAATCTTGAGAACACACGTGATAAGGTCCCTTTGGACAGATATGTTAATTGATTTAATCATTGATTCGTTTTAAGAATTATTTCAATTCTTAACCAATGTTTTTAAGGAAATTGATTATCTACAAACAATGATTAAGCTAATCAAGTTCCCATTGTAGAATAAACAAGGAGATTTTAAGACCAAATCTCTATCGAATATGCAGAAAGACAAATTTTTCATGCAAATATCCAGAAATTATGAATATATGAATTTAAAGTGAAACACTTTAGGGAGCTGTGTAGGGCAGCGTAATCATCTGTCTATTTATTCAAAGAAATCTAACATTCCAATTCTGCCCAGATTTGGCCTATAGTAACAGGGCGTAACTACCATGGATGCAGAGGAGTGCTTCCTCGCTATTTCTGGCAGTCGTCTCCAGGGCAAGGCAGAGACCTAACCATTGAGACATCTGCCTCCTCGCTTTGGAGATTCCAGTTATGCCCCTGAGTAACCATTTTTTCTGTATTTTCCCTAACAACACCTTAACCCATATAAAATGATCAATCTAAAATGTTAAGAAAACTTTGGACAGAGATTGGACAAGGGTGAGCAGTTTCAACCCCGATTTCCACCCTGTTTTTTCCATCAAGCAGTGGAAATCATAAATTGTGTACGATGAGTTATGTTGCACTTTCTGGAATTATGCTTAACGGATGCAAACCTTATCGTCAACCGCTAAAGCCTGTTCTGCGATGACTTCTTTTCGAGGGCCATAATATCTTCCAATAATATCTTCCCCAGCAAAGACCACAAAGACCGATACACAGTTGTAACAAACAACCCACAACCTATGATGGAACAGTGATGGCAGAAGTTTAATGATATATCTTCTATTTTCTATACCAGAAGCCGGCAACCTTTTGAATGAAAGGGGCCAATTTACCTATAATGTCAATATATATATGACCTTGTGTGCTAGTGGCACGCCTGCCTAGGGTTACCGACCCCTAAATATACATAAATATCGGTCTGTCGACCCACATAAGATATGTATTCGTCAAAAAGTTCATATTTTTTCCAATTAATGTTGACATTGCTTAACCAACCCAGGCCTGATAGGAGCAACACAAAATTATTTATCGAAATCGCTTAAATGAAAATGAAATATGATTTGTTGCGTTTCGGAATAATTCGAGGTAACTTTAGAAATATTATAGGTAAAGTGGAACATATGCAAAATACTTAAGTACAAAAATAGATCTTACCAAAAGTAACAACTGTATCCTAACTATGTGTAAGTCCTACTCTTGAATCTTTAAACATACTCGTAAGGTAGCATGATGCCATGTTTTGTTTTTCAGAATTTATTGTGGAAACAGAGGCCTAGCCGAGGTGGTGTGGCGGCATTAAATGCTGGACACCACATAAAGTGGTGCGCACATGGCCTACTTAATATACGGCTATATATGTCACCGAAAAGGCCATATAACGAAGAGGCCAGTTTTAACACAGTCATAATTTAATTAGACCGATAAATCAAAAACCGCTTCCGATAGACATTTGAAATGTATTATTACCATATACAAGCATTATATCAGAGTATCCAAAAATTTGATATATGTTATCATGTGATTGCGCAATAGGCTCTTTTTAGAGCGAAAAATGTTGATGTTCTAGCTCATATTAAACATCGTTATCTGCATTTCTAATGCTTGATTTTTTTAGAGTAACAATAAGATGACCTCGATCCAAAAAATCTGAAAATTTTAGTTGAAATGTCTATGCATTCCTCAGTTGCTATGGAAACAAAAAATTGCATGTTTAAGCCATAACTCGAAAAGTATAGATCGTAGACACTAAGCAATTATACCATTTAATCCACAAACTACTACTTCCTATATAAGAATGATACTATTCACATGTCTATTTTCAATATTTTCTGAGTTATCTAGGTTTTTGTCACATCACATTACTTCTCTATATATCGTGATAAAATCCTAGATAACTCAGAACTTATTGAAAATAAACTTGTGAATAGTATTATTATTATATAGGAAGTAGTAGTTTGTGGATTAAATGGTATAATTGCTTAGTATCTACGATCTATACCTTTCGAGTTATGGCTTAAACTTGCAATTTTTTGTTTCCATAGCAACTGAGGAATGCATAGACATTTCAACTAAAATTTTCAGATTTTTTGGATCGAGGTCATCTTATTGTTACTCCATCAAAAAAATCAAGTATTAGAAATGCAGATAACGATGTTTAATATGAGCTAGAACATCAACATTTTTCGCTCTAAAAAGAGCCTATTGCGCAATCACATGATAACATAAAATTTTTGGATATTCTGATATAATGCTTGTATATGGTAATAATACATTTCAAATGTCTATCGGAAGCGGTTATTGATTTATCGGTCTAATTAAATTTTGACTGTGTTAAAACTGGCCTCTTCGTTTTATGGCCTTCTCGGTGACATATATAGCCGTATATTAAGTAGGCCATGGTGCGCATTACCGTGAAAGGTGTGCACCGTTGCAGATAAGTGTACAGTAACACATTTCTCTAAAATCGTGAAAATTGAAGGGTTTTGTAGCGATGTTGCAACAGTTTGTCTTAAATTGAGATTTGGAGAGTTGATAGTCTATAAAATTTGCCATGTGTTTAAAAAGTACAAGTGTAGAATAGATATTGTTTGGTTTTACACGATTAAATGCATATATTTATCTTTTGAAAAAGGTTTAAAATTTGTGTCGGTGTTAGGGGATATTTCAGGGTGTGAATTCCGAATATCGTATTTAAAGCTATTTAACAAATATACTTTTGTTGTTGACAGAATATCTATGAAGAAAAATCTTTAAACCATGCCAAACTAGAATGCGGTTAATTTTTGCAGAAGTAGATTATTAACATTTTTTTTCGAATGTCTAATACCGATTCTTCAAAACAATTTACTCTAATTCTTTAAGTTCAACCGAGCTACTTTGTAAAACAATAAACTACAAATGATAATTTACTTTAATAAACTTAATCAATTGACCAAACCATTGAGCAATCCAAACTTCAGAATATAGTGGTGATTAGGCTTCCTCCTTCTACTAATTTTCACTTATATGTGAATGAATTCGGTATATTCCGTTTCCAAATTAGATTGAGAGCTTTTCTAAGCTAGATTAATTAAGTGGAATGAATGGCGATATCGTTTTCGACTTGAATATCTACCATTCTTGCTCCTCCAGTGAGCTAGTAATTTCCAGCTAAGGGTTTCACAATGTGTCTAGCTAGAATAATTCAGTTTGAGACTACCATAGAACAATGACTACTGCAATTTGAATGTACTTGTATTAACTTCTATCTTAAGTGAGTTAGTTTGATGATTCAATTGATACTATTTTTTGATAGAGTTAACGGTTTTAGTTTTATTTCTTTAAAAATTATTTTGATTAGAAAAAAATATTTTTTATGAACTTTATTGAAAGACTGGCAGCGTTGCTTCGTTCCTGGAGCACATTGTGAACATATTAACTATTGTGGATCGATCTTAACATATTATGAAGGTACCATATCAATGCAAATTATGATTAGTCATCATACGATTGTGCAATAGCCTATTTTCCTTTTGTCTTTTAGGCACATTTTAAAGCGATAACCATTAATGTGTTACTTTCAGTAAAACCAATCTGAGGACCAGTTTCCAGGCTCCATGATTTAAAAAAAATGGTTTTTTTGTTTACAATATACTAAATATTTGTCCATTTGTTGATCTTAGAATTTTTAATTAGTTTCAACCAATAGTATATCAGTATTGTACCGAGAGCCTTTTTATAATACCTCTACTATCAACTGGGAATTTGGCTCTGCCTGAAGGTGACTTAGACGCAATGTCCGCAAGGTGAACGTAGCATGAACAGTTGCTTGTACTCATCACATAATTATTTAATGATATCGCAATGCTATATACAGCTGGAATTACTTGTGACATATTAAAACACATTCAATACCCAAGTGTGTAATCTAACATGTAAGATCGCATTACAACAATTAAAACAAGACACGTATAGAAGAAGATGGTGTAATACAGGCTTAATATTTCAGATACTACATCTGTTCTCGCTATGTCATCATACCATGCTATCCCTTTAGAATATTTCCGTGGGTCTTAAAACCAAAATCCTTAAATGCTAATCATTTTACGATTCGTTACGACTAAATTCAGTTATGTGCTTGTGACTCTTGAAGCATATTATTCACATTTCCCATTCATATTACACAGGTTTTTAAGAAGTGAAAACTTTCACTTTTACAATATGTCAGGGAATGTGGTGCAGCCATCCACATACATAACACATTGATCTTGAAATCGTAATTGGGAAGAAATTGATTTCTCATTCTTACTAAGAAGTGGTTTTCTAGTTCATTGCCACTTTATTATGTTCAAATACTGTTTTATTACTCAATATCCAGATGTCCCATTTACTCTGAATTGCTAAACCGATCGATATGAATTACGTATGTGCTAATCGAAGTAATAATCAAATTAGTTTTGTGGATAATCAGTTGATCGTTAATTCATAAGCAAAATTAGGCATCACAGAACTAAAATATTTTGCGACCACAAAGAAGACCGAGGGTGATAAGCGAGTTACCATAGAAGATTTAGTTTAGAGGAAATTTGAAACGTTTAAATCTCGACATCTTCAGCAAGATAACACTTCTCACAAAAAACCCTCGATGATGATGACTAATCATGGTACCAGTAGCACAATACCAGTCTAACTGTCTGGTCAGGTATAGCAACATTCTAGCAACACTCACATCATGAATAGCAAATCATTGAGATTTGTTCTAGCTTCATCGGAGGCATGATTGAGATTAACCTTTTCGAAATGTAAAGTGATTTATAATTTTTCCAAATGTATGATAATATTTTAATTTTACTGTTAAAAAAAAAGTTTATAGATTTATATACCCCCCGAATCCATGCTAATATGTTCTCAGGGGGTTTACAATCTGGGTGAGGTGCTAAACCTACTGATAGTTGCTGACTGTGGTGTATGCGGCATGTGTGTATGCATATGATAGAGTGTTACAGAGAAAAAACTCGGCTAGCAGTAGGCAAGAAAGATAGCACCTGACTTAACTTTACCTTTAAACGAGATGACATCCTTAGTGCTTTCAGCTCACTAAGGTTCTGCAAGAGTGCAACTAACTATTACTTTTATTCTTCATCAAATCCCAGTTTGCCAGATCAATTTTTCTCAGTTTTGATCTTTTTAAAAGTCATTTAAATGGCAACTTTTAGGCTCCAATGCTTAAGATTGGCAGAGTTAGCCATATTAACATTGTTATGTCTGAGGAGTGAGGTTGTAGTTCTACATTTGCAAATATGCAAACGGTATTGATTGAAAGAAAAAAATATGGTTTTAAAATATGACTGGTGTACTGTGTTAATCAAAAAAATGACTGAGGAACGCTTGATTCTTTCACTCAAGAATTCAGAACAATTTAAGTATTAATATCAATGTATTTAACTGATCATAACTAATTTTTACATTTATATCTGAACAACAATGGTAAAAACTCAACTTTTCAGGTTTGTTTATTATTATAATGCGCAGTTCAGTCAAAATTCTAAATTTACTCAAAATTCAAAGCAAAAACTCAATATATTCTCAATTGATGATAATCTGAGAAAGAAGCATGGTTGGCGAGCAAGGCATATGCGTATAGTTTGCAGGAGGTTAGGCGTTTTTTGCTACTATCAATTGAGTTTTGCAAAGGAGAGAACTGTATCCTTTGATCTCTTCCGTGAGCTCGTCTCTCATCTTTTCCAACTCATTTTTCGTCGTGATCAGATCTGAAACATCTTTCTCTAAGTCTATGAACTCCGCTTTCACCTTTTGTTTGTGCCTTTTTTTACGCTTTTGGCGTTTAAGCTTCTCTCTCTCTTGTTTAATCAAATTAATTTGGGGCTGACTCAATTTTTTCTGTCGCATTAGCTCTTCGAGTGATGACAGCTCTAAGTCACATACATCTTCTCGACTGAAGCCTAATCGAAATGAATTCATTTCTTGAAAATTGATTGGCTGTGTATGCTTCAGCGGCAATCTTACCGAACCGACGTTCCAGGGTGCGGACACGGTAACTAACGGAGCAGTTACTGATCCCTGGATGATCACTCGATGAAGGTGCGAATTTTCAATCTTTGGTTTATTCCCGTATTGAGTATACTTCGTGGAATCGTTGTGGCATTCAAGAGTTAAAAATTTACCATCAAACTTTTGCATATTTAGGATTAGTCACTGATTTTTTTCAAAACATTTGGTATTTATACTATGTGCCGGTTCCTGTATCCATCAAATATTGAGTTATTTATAGGCCATATTCAAGTTAATTTGAATGAGATTAAAATCTGATTAGTGTTCGAAATTCAAGAAATTTTTCTTATTTAATATAAATGTCCAACTTCATCGTAAAAAAGTGGAATTTGACTACTTCATCAGGCATCCTCCGTAGTTATAATCCAAAACCATAAACACGAATACTCGAACAGATTGCATATCTGATTAATAGCCACTTAATTACTGCATATTATTAAGTAAAACATTCAATATAAATTTTAAAAACATTATTTCGAGAAATTATCAAAATGCAATCCACACAGGGAAAATTTTTATTGAATTATTTGTGAGAAATATGATGATATTCGATTCTACTGCATTCGATTCCGTGGGACCTGTTAAAATTTGGAGAAAGATTGTTTCGCAAATATTCTAGACCTGTTATTGATGTTGATTAAATGCTTATTTATTAATTGTAATGAGACGTCATTCATTTAGATAATAGCTTAGATTGTATAGGTTGAAGTAACCTGAGAATTCCACCTTATAGTGCCATTAAGGCATATTATTATTAGAGAAACGTTTATGTCAAATCAACCAAACATTCTGGTAGACTTTGAATATCTCGGAATGTTGAAAACACTTTATTTAAGGATAGGAAATATTTTTTAAGCTTAGGATAGATAAAGTCGAGAAATTAATTCTTAGATTATATAATTAAAATATATTGCTGTGTCAAGATTATAAAATAATTTTTTTCTTCAATAAGATAATCTTTCAAGTATTTGTTGCAAAAAATTATTGAAATAAAACATTCGTTCAAGCGCCTCATCCCTATTTTAATCTGCAATAATTCCACTGTAGATAGGTTCAAATCTAAAGAGTTTAAAATTAATTTTCATATTTCAAATTCGTAATAGAGAGAATAAATACAGTCAATAGTGGAACAAAAATATATAAATTGATCATGTTTTAAATCTGTCAGCAAATTTGTGTTTATGATTCAACATAATTATTGTGAATGGAATCTAACTTTATGGTTCATGCTCATTACAGTTTTATTTTAGAATCATTTGACCTTTTAATTAACTTAAATGGTGCTAGATTTTTGCTAACTCATTTCCGGTTAAGTCATTTTGGGCGGGGAAACCTTAGAAGTGTGGGGTCTTTACTATAAATAGAAATGACCCCAGGTAATCTAAGGGTTTTAAATAGCAGATTTCGGTCTATTGTAACATATAGTTACGAACGAAAGTATTTTCTTTTGAGTGAAGTAATTCTGAATGATACAATAATTCAATTGTTTCACAAGATCTCTAAGTCAATGTTTAACAGTATCTAATTAATAGGAAGTCACTCTAAGGAGCTTAAACGGGCGCTCTCTGGGAATTAACATCGAGATTAAAACAAGGAACAATAGAAAGTCGGTTCAGCATGAATTCTACATTAAACAGGTGAGCTATTACGTATCTAGTATTGAGTTGTGATAGTACATTTCATATTATTAAACTATTTCTAGATTCATCAGAAAGGAAATGCTTACTTAGATGGAAGATTGAAGGTTGGCGATAGAATGATCAAGGTTAGTCATTTTCTTTATTTAAAATTGAGTCAAAGCAACGGTAGTACTCGTATGCATAACTGTCCGTTTTTTCACTCTTCTATTGAGTTAATATGTGTCCCTCTTTTTTAGTGTGCTTCCTATACTATTAGTATAGTAGCATAGCTACTATACTAATAGTGTAGGATGCACAGTACTAAAATGAGGATGTTCCGGCCGGCCGGCCGTCCGTCCGAAATTCGTGTCCTGACCGGAGTTTAAGAGATATCGTCTTGAAATTTTTACAGTAGGTGCAAAGTGATATGGAGATGTGCACCTCGCCGAGATAGGTGACAAAATGTGCTGGCCAATCAAATTCTATTATTTTATAATGCAAATACATTGGAATAAAATAGTAGTGACTTATGCATACAATCAAAAGAACTATTTGTGATTGAAATTCATTGGTTTATGTGAGAACGAATCAATTATCAGCCTTTTATAATGTCATTCATACGATTCTATTTCATATAAATGATTGAATAATGCTATTTTGAGTCTATAATTTGGTTGTTAACAACAGTTAAAGCGTGTTATATGCTACGATCAATCAATTCGATCATAAAATAACTTTTAACGACATGGACTGGAATTGATTATTTAAGTATAATAAAGGTGACTTAAGGTGACTTATGAGATTTGGAAGCACACTTCCATCCCGTCTTTTTAATTCTATGTATAATACTTTTCCATTGCGTCCCGCTTTTATTATGGCTCAAGTTAGCATGTATGCGTATGGCAGAGCTTTTTAGACGGAATGCCACAGTTAATAGTAATATATAAGCCAAGAAAACCGGAAACGGAAACATAATACGAGAGTACTTACAGAGTACTGAATTTACTCTTCATGTATTAGTAATATAAATGCCATACATATATCTTCATATTTCCGGCATAAGCGCGTTTTTGGACCCCCGAGTTTTAAAGTCTCCTGGTCCTAACTTGCTAGCGTTTTGGCCACCTTGGTTTCCGCTAAATCGCTAATCTATTAAGATTCAATCCAGTGGAATGGGATCCCTACAAATTGCACCATTCGAAGGAATTCAAACAATCTCATATGTATGTAGTGTGTTTAATTAAATCTCTCTTATGTACCACTTATGTAAAATCTATCTTAAATGCTGGAGACCCAAATAAACAGTGATTTATGGGCCTCCAAACTCATCAAACGATAGCGCTTTTGGATCAGAGCCTCCCTACACTGGAAATACATATCTTTTAGGTTTCCCAAGAACGTATGGAATTCCGTGTTTACTGCATATATTGTACTCATAGTGACTTTCTATAGTTAACTAAGATTCAATGTTATTCTCCTCAGGTTAACGACATGATAATGGGGAGTGAGAATCTTGCTCAATGCTGTCAGAAACAGGTGTGGACGCTTACTATAGCAAGAATAGTTGAAAAGGTAAATAACTCTTATGCCGTGATATACCCTCCCTAAAAATCCACCACAAGGGATTATCTAGGAGCGAGAGACGCTCCTTTAAGCACATGATTTTAAGCCCGAAAATGTTTAGGACCGTGGAAATTTAGAATATTACCCAATTTACTCTATATTACAATTTTTAGTGTGCTTCTTATAGTATTAGTATAGTAGCATAGCTACTATACTAATAGTATAGGATGCACAGTACTAAAATGAGGATGTTCCGGCCGGCCGTCCGAAATTCGTGTCCTGACCAGAGTTTAAGAGATATCGTCTTGAAATTTTTACAGGAGGTGCAAAGTGATATGGAGATGTGCACCTCGGTGTTCACATCTCGCCGACTTCACACCTCTTCGAGATATGTGACAAAATGTGCTGGCCAATCAAATTCGATTATTTTATAGTGCAAATACATTGGAATAAAATAGTATTGACTTATGCATACAATCAAAAGAACTATTTGTGATTGAAATTCATTGGTTCATGTGACAACCAATCAATTATCAGCCTTTTATAATGCCATTCACATGATTCTATTTCATATAAATGATTGAATACTGCTATTTTGAGTCTATAATTTGATTGTTAACAACAATTAAAGTGTGTTATATGCTACGATCAATCAATTCGATCATAAAATAACTTTTAACGACATGGACTGGAATTGATTATTTAAGTATAATAAAGGTGACTTAAGGTGACTTATGAGATTTGGAAGCACACTTCCATCCCGTCTGTGGGGGGTTTTTATTTATCGATTTAGGCGTATGAAAATTTGGGTTTGAGACTAGGAGCTATATCTGGAAGGCTGTATAATACCCTGGCACCAATTAGGGTTCTATTTTAAATCACTTAGACTACTGGCTTATAGCATTGTCTGTATCTAAAGTTTTTGACCTCGCCTATTGCTGACATTTTGAAAACGGTCTCTACGTAACATGATAGTCAAGATTTGATCTAAACCTAAAGTTTGTTATTCACCATAAAAAAGTAGATATCTTATTTTCTGCTGAATTATCTACAAATATTGCATGTTTAAACTAGCTTGAGTTGTCTACGGTATCATAAAATTACAATGTAGTCATTTTTTGTTAACTAATGATGTTACAACTTCAATTCCTCCCTCTTGAAATCCATTAATAGAGTGATATCAATAAATTTAATGCTCTCCTGTTTGCAACAGTTTTATCTATTTAGTAGCATTATTTGTGCTTTATTAAACATACACAAGTGCCGTTGTTTAAATTCTTACATTTGGCGGTTGAAAGTACAGTTTGGAGATCTAATATACGTATGCATACACAGTCGAGTCCGCTTAGTGGAGTCATTGTTTAATCTGATCAACCGCTTAATCGGGCCACTTTTGGCATGACCGGAGTAGCTCTTACACATAGAAGCTAATACAAAATATTTTCGGTTAATAGGATTCTCCGCTTAATCGGGGCAAAATGTCCTCTGACCGATGTGACCCTATTAAGCGGAGTCGACTGTACTATAAACGTAATACTTATTACCTGAATACCTTTCCAAAATAACAATTTCGTACTTGTATCAGCATAAATTTGATTAGGTCAAGTGGGTTTCTCGTGATCACAATGAACTAACCTATCGAAGTATTTACGAAGTATGAGCTATAGTATCTATTTACATCATTCCGTATATCGTACATGACCTGGAACTTAATTAGTTTCAATTGCTGGAGCCCCAATGTTCCAGACATGCAGCTAGGATGTAATATATACTATCATTTAAGTGCTACACTCTATTTGGATAATAATTCCTATGAATCTCAGTCAGAATCTAATACACAAGTGTGAATGTGCATAATGGTTGATTCTCAGGATTAGATAGTATTAGACAAGTAAATTCAGTTCTGTACAATATTATTTTTCTAATGAAAGTTATTGTAGTAACAATTTATGTATTTGGGAATTGATAGTAATTAGATGAGATAGATGACTGCAATAGTGTACAATTTCATTTTATTATATGGAGCAATACCATAGGAGAAGATGAAGTCAAAATTCAGTTGTGTGCAGAAAAGCCAGGCATTACGAGATACACGAAGTGAAGATTTTCAACAATTGCTATGTAGTCGATTTCTTGAGGGGTTGGATAAGAAGAAGGTGTTTAGAGAGGTGAAGAGGTCGAAGAAGAAATATCTTTGGGATAATATATCCACTACCTGCATGGACTTTGAAGATCTACTTATCAGGTCTCCTGATTACATAGACAGAATGAAGAGTTGTAGGAAAAATAATATGGATAAAGATGGTGAGTATATATATACTATATATCCTTACTATTAAAACTCGATTAATGTGTATATCTTATATATTAAAATGCTAGGATTTTTTGTTTGTTTGTTTGTTTGTCCGAATTGATTGAAGAATTGGCAAGTCGTAGAGATACGAAAATTGGCATGTAGGTGCCAAATGATGAATCTACGATTAAGTTCGAAAATCTAAGCAAAATTTTCACACCTCTGCAAAAAAAATTGGAAAACAATTTTCACACCTTTTCTATACAAAATATATGACTCACTATCACAATGGAAACCATTGTACGACACTACATATATCGTCATTGTTATTAATAATTCATAGCCACAACTTATGTTTGATATCTTAAATGTATTATAGTGTATGGCAATAAAAAAAGATTATGAGCATATTTTCACACCTCTGAGATATACATATTTTCACACCATTTGACGAATTTTGAAAAATATGCTAGAGACTAGCTTCCAACGGGTGACATGGGGTTTTTAGGGGTGTAGATTTCGAATATCATATTTTCAGATCTATATAATAAATTATTTGTTTACTTTTGTTTACAATAGATACATAAAGTAAACAAATCTCAAAAATATGCTAGAAACTTGCTTTCAACGGTTGACACGGGGTTTTCAGGGGTGTAGATTTCGAATATCATATTTTCAGATCTATATCTTATATATTAAAATGCTAGGATTTTTTTGTCTGTTTGTCTGAATTGATTGAAAAATTGGCAAGTCGTAGAGGTATGAAAATTGGCATGTAGGTGTCAAATGATATGACTACGATTAAGTTCTAAGATCTAAGCGAAATCTTCACACCTCTGCAAAAAAAATGGAAAACACATTTTCACACCTTTTCTATACAATACTATGTACGGCTTCACTCTCACAATAGAAATCATTGTACGACACTATTGTAGGCTGTCATTGTTATTAATACTTTAAAGCAATAACTTATATAGATGTCTCAATTATATTATAGTGTATAACAATAAAAAAGGTTATGTGTATATTTTCACACCTTTATATACATATTTTCACACGATTTGACGAATTTTGAAAATTATGTTAGAGACTAGCTTCCAACAGTTGACATGGGGTTTTAGGGGTGTAGATTTCGAATATCATATTTTCAGATCGATGTGATAAATTCTTTGTTTACATTTGTTTACAATAGATACATAAAGTAAACAAATTACAAAAATAGGCTAGAGACTAGCTTCCAACGGCTGACATGGGGTTTTTAGGGGCGTAGAGTTCGAATATTATATTTTCAGATCGATATGATAAATTATTTGTTTACTTTTGTTTACAATAGATATATAAAGTAAACAAATTACAAAACTATGCAAGAGACTAGCTTCCAATGGTTGACATTAGAGGTGTAGAATTCGAATATTATATTTTCAGATCGATATGAGTAATTATTGGTTAACCTTTGTTTACAATATTTATATAAAGTAAAAAAAATCCCAAAATATGTTAGATTGAGTACCTCCAGGCGCCCGCAGGGCGACTCTGCGGATACGCAGTGTCTACAAACCGCGCTTTTGGCTATGGCTCTACTAAGTTATGACCTTAGACGAAAATATGTACTCATCATGGAATGATGACGTCATTGTCACCTTTTTTTAATAATTAGAAATTTCAGTTTTTCGGCTATAACTCAGCCATTTTAGGTGATAGAAGGCTGAAATTTTAAGAGAATGTGTATATAAATATACCTAATATAGAGTCGCCTGATTCTGTACAACGATATTACCGGAATCTGTCCTACGACCAAACTGTTCGGAATCTGTCCTACGACTATTTCGAGTTCGGAATCTGTCCTACGCCTGAGTTCGGAATCTGTCAGGGTTGCCGTGGGAATAGAATTTCAAAACCCTTCCCCACAGGATATCAGTGGAAATACCCACAAAAACCCACATAAACCCACAAAACCCACTGGAAAACTCGGAATAATCGTAGGACAGATTCCGAACTCAGGCGTAGGACAGATTCAGCGTTCCCCTCATATATGATGCAACTATCATCAAAAATGATGACTCATCACTCTGTTATGACGTCATCATTACGCATCAAAAAAATTAAAAATGTCGGTCGACAGACCGATAGTGCAGCTCCAGGAAGTGACTCGAAGGAACATGAAATGTGAATATCGAAATACATCGGGAAATACTCATTTTAGGGCATTCTAAGTGTGAAAATTGGAATCTACATCTTAAAATATCGTATATTAGCCGTTGACAGCTCGCATTTAGCTCAAAATAAGACTTTTTTCAAAAGGTGTGAAACTATGTATATATACAATGTTAGAAACTCATAAATACTTAGATTACCACTTTCAAAGTGCGAAAATCGGAATCTACATATTTAAATATCCTAAATTAGTCGTTGAGATCTTGCTTATATCTTTAAACAATGCTTTACTGTGGTTGTGTTAAAATATGAATATATACTTATAAAACCGGAAGTGATGAGATTTTGCGAAAAAATGTTGACGGTGCACATCTACACCATAATGAGACCCTACATGCGAAATTTGGTAAAAATCGGATTGTTAGATTTCGCAGTAGCGCGCGTACGGACATACATACATACATACATACGGACGGACGAGATACTCCGTTCATGCCATAAGGGCATCTCCCTATAGGAGCTGCACTAAAAATTGACAAATTTGGTGATTTTTCGTGCAATATCGATTATGACAGTAGGATAGACGTATTTAGAGATATTATCTCCCTTATAATGATTCAATGTGACCTCAAGCGCCTGCAGGGCGCCTCTGGCGGACACAAATGTCCGTCAGCCGCGCAGCACAAGCAAGCGAAGCGCGCTTGTTGTGATTATAATAAATTATAAACAACATTTTGGAATAGTTTGCGTACGTTCTGCATCAAAATAGAAGAAAATCTGCTTCAATTAGTAGAGACGAGTACAATTGAGGGAATCGAGATAATGTACTTACTACAGTATTGCTACAATATTGAAACAGTTGAGAAAGAGAGTTGAAAGGAAATACGTAATCCTACGTTGGCTAGAGTAGATTAGTAGAGCAGTTCTATGGTGAAAATGAAAGATTTAAGTTCAAATAAATAAGTCATCATCAAATAATATATCAATTCAAACAAAATTTTTATTCGATAAATCTAAGTTCAATTGGCGCTTAATACATGTGTAATGTAATTCAGATATTAACGCATGCTAGGTTAATTTAGTGCACATCAATTAAGATTAAATTCATAGTAATCGCTTCACTAGAAGATACAGTTGATAATATGCAGTCGACTCCGCAATCGGGACAATCAGATCTCAATATATTTCCTATCGTACTTGCCAACCCTATGAGAATTTCTCTGGATTTTGGAACCAAAATTCCTGGATTTTCAGGCATTTCCGGAATTTATGACAGAAATCCCAGATATTAATAATTTTATAATTTTATTTGTCGACAACTAATTCAGATATATTCTTGTGATTATTGGAGACATCATTCATATTTCCCATCCGTAAATCGTAAATGACTCAAAATCCCTGGCTTCAGTGTAAAATCCGGGATGGTAGGCAAGTAGGCCAATTAAGGAGTGGACAGTATAGAAAATACTAATTTTATTGGTGAGAAGTTTTATTAAAACCAATATTAATTGTCTTCGTTTGAAGTTGAGTTGTTACAATGCATTTATAAATTGACACATTACTTCGGCAATACTGAAATACGGAATGCCAGTCAACTCGTACCACATGTCAACTCGTACTACATGTCAACTCGTACCACATGTCAACTCGTATCACATGTCAACTCGTACCACATGTCAACTCGTACTACATGTCAACTCGTACCACATGTCAACTCGTATCACATGTCAACTCGTACTACATGTCAACTCGTACCACATGTCAACTCGTATCACATGTCAACTCGTACTACTTGTCAACTCGTACCACATGTCAACTCGTATCACATGTCAACTCGTACTACATGTCAACTCGTACTACATGTCAACTCGTACCACATGTCAACTCGTACCACATGTCAACTCGTACCACATGTCAACTCGTATCACATGTCAACTCGTACCACATGTCAACTCGTATCACATGTCAACTCGTACCACATGTCAACTCGTACTACATGTCAACTCGTACCACATGTCAACTCGTACTACATGTCAACTCGTATCACATGTCAACTCGTATCACATGTCAACTCGTATCACATGTCAACTCGTACCACATGTCAACTCGTATCACATGTCAACTCGTATCACATGTCAACTCGTACCACATGTCAACTCGTACCACATGTCAACTCGTACCACATGTCAACTCGTACTACATGTCAACTCGTACCACATGTCAACTCGTACTACATGTCAACTCGTACCACATGTCAACTCGTATCACATGTCAACTCGTACTACATGTCAACTCGTACTACATGTCAACTCGTACCACATGTCAACTCGTACCACATGTCAACTCGTACCACATGTCAACTCGTATCACATGTCAACTCGTACCACATGTCAACTCGTATCACATGTCAACTCGTACCACATGTCAACTCGTACTACATGTCAACTCGTACCACATGTCAACTCGTACTACATGTCAACTCGTATCACATGTCAACTCGTATCACATGTCAACTCGTATCACATGTCAACTCGTACCACATGTCAACTCGTACCACATGTCAACTCGTACTACATGTCAACTCGTATCACATGTCAACTCGTACTACATGTCAACTCGTATCACATGTCAACTCGTATCACATGTCAACTCGTACTACATGTCAACTCGTATCACATGTCAACTCGTATCACATGTCAACTCGTACTACATGTCAACTCGTATCACATGTCAACTCGTACTACATGTCAACTCGTATCACATGTCAACTCGTATCACATGTCAACTCGTACTACATGTCAACTCGTATCACATGTCAACTCGTATCACATGTCAACTCGTACTACATGTCAACTCGTACTACATGTCAACTCGTACCACATGTCAACTCGTATCACATGTCAACTCGTACTACATGTCAACTCGTACTACATGTCAACTCGTACTACATGTCAACTCGTACCACATGTCAACTCGTATCACATGTCAACTCGTATCACATGTCAACTCGTACTACATGTCAACTCGTACCACATGTCAACTCGTACTACTATGTTGGTAGTGGTACGAGTTGACTTAGTGCTTTTAGATGAGTTGGTAGTGGTACGAGTTGACTTAGTGCTTTTAGATGAGTTGGTAGTGGTACGAGTTGACTTAGTGCTTTTAGATGAGTTGGTAGTTGGTACGAGTTCACTGGTTCGCGAAACACATATTAAAATTTTCAGATTATAATTATAATTTCTGGCTACACTTTAACCACATAGACATATAAGATGCTGCGTCTTCAATACCAATATGTCTGTATTAAATTCTATGGTATTCAATTGAATAGCGTAATTCATGTATTAGCACTTGATAGTTCTTAATAAAAACCCTCAGTCTAGCCTATATAGAAAAGTTCCAAGTTTAATTATAATCAATTCTTGAGAGCTGAATGAGCATGTGAGTATTCTGTAGCTTATTGAAGCTATTTTATTCCATTATAGGCAATCATACTTAGAACTTGGAAGTGTTTATAAACGCAGACTCTTCCAAGAATCTAACATGGTTGGCATTCAAACAATGAATAAAAACAATACTTAGGTCATTTCATTAGTACTGAGCCGTGATCTGTAAGTGGAATTATCCTATTTCCGATTTGTCCATTGTATAGCTCAGGGGATCAGCTTTCGATTTGCATATAGAATTACTGTGATAGGACAATTATTGTGGTTCCTACATCCGATTTAAGTACATCAGTTTAGGATACTGCCTTCGAACGTGATTTTTGGGTTCTCTAAGGCTGTATTTCATTTCTGAGCAAATTTAGATTAAAACTGATCCTTCCATTAAATTCTACATATAAAACAACATAAATATTGATTTATTTGTAGTATTATGGTTTTAGGTTGGGGAATAAATTGTTTATGAAATGGTATACTGCCACTTTTGTCCCATTTTAGGTGGAGAAAATTGGGAAAAAATCCACTATAAGTTGCATAATTACTTTTTATCACAGGTTATTGTAGTGAACACCTCCAGTTTACTTCATCACACATATGTTCTTAATTATTTGACCTTGTAATGATCTTCCACGAATTCGAAAAAATATCGAACGTAGCGACCACAATAATTGTTCTATCACAGCAACCCTATATGCAAATCGAAAGCTGATCCTATGAACTATATACAGTGCCCGGACAAAAGTATTCGACCACCACAGAAACCGCCATACAAATAGTATTAAAGTGGGTCTATTCATAAAGGAATATATACTCAAACTGTAAGGAATACTCCGATAGCCACAGCTTAATTACTAACTCCCAAGATGAGAAATATCAACATTTGATACTTGATGCTACTTGTCCCAAGTCACAGCCATTATATATGATGGCGTTTAGTGACACAAAGTGGCATAGGTTGATAATTTTTACATAAGAATAAGTAATTGAGTTGAAACTGTCAATTATGAGTAATTAGAATGTGTAGATTACGAATTTGAACTAAAAATAGAGTATTTTCTACTGTTTAAGGACATGTTCCTTTTTTAATAGATCTAATTTAATACTATTTGTATGGAAGTTTTCGTGGTGGTCGAATATTTTTGTCCGGGCAGTATATACAATGGACTAATCGAAAATAGTTTATTTCCACTAACTTCTGATTACAGATCACGGCTCAGTACTTATGAAATAATCTAAGTATGGGCATGCCTAATTTCCGGGACGGGACGGGATCATCCCGGAAAATCTAGGTACCTAATTTCCGGTACGGGACGAGTAAGGATACCTAATTTCCGGGATGGGACGTGTAAGGATGCTTAATTTCCGAGATGGGACCAAAGTACATAATCATACAGTCGAGTCGATTCAGTATAATTGCGACACCGATTAATCACGCCGACTACTCAAGTAGCTAGTAGCTACATCTAAATACAGTTATTTCGTTTTTTAATGGTTATATGGGGGCAGAGACGTACCCAGGATGAGGATATTAATGAATTAATGACATAAACTATGGTAATCATGTTTCAAGATGTCTTCATGTATATGATTTGTATATGTTTATCAGCAAAAATGACATTGGATACTAGAGGAGGTTTCAGCGTTCACAAATGCTCTGTCAATTGGAATTTATTGTGATAGATAGTATTCATGGTGTGAGAAATTTCCGATTTGCTAGAACTCTTGTGTCGATAGATAATGACGCATTATCTACTGTAATGGACCGTTATGTTTCCTTTTAATATCTCTAGATTCATCCTCCAAACAGTTGCAAATATTCTACCCGCAGCAAGAACTCTTTGCTGTGAAGTCTAATTCAGAATTATCTCAACAACCCATCTCTAGCACGCCTGACTTGTAATGGATTAAATCAGCTTTTTATGAATCACATTTACTGATATTACTGGATTGTGAATTGTAAGTGTTTGTACATTTTTCTTTTTGGTTTTGACTTGCTTTTATTTTAAGTTCTCAAGCTTCATTAAAATGGCGCAGCATTTTATTTTTGATATTTGGGATATGTTGATTTACTATAAGCGAGTTTATGTTATCCATGGTTTACTTAATAAATAACTAAGAATTCTATGGAAATACCACAAGCAAGTGATTGTGTAATATGAATAAAATTGCGTGAAAGGAGTGAGACTATGTAGTATATAATATACAAGACTGAACAATATTCGAAATCGTATTGAACGAATATTCGAATATTCGTCCGTTTAGTTGAGTGATAATTCATACACTCGACTTGATATTTGTGCATATTTGTGGTGCTGAAGTCTAGAAAAGGTGTGAACTCTTTGAGGACTAATTCTAAGAATATATAGTTAAAATTATGCCCAATGGAAAATTAATCTTCACAATAAGTGCAAAAAGTTCTCTTTTAGACTGAAGAACTCAACAATGCCACAATTAATTGTAATATCCCATTTAACGCGAACGAGTATTTGTTAGGATCTTTTTTGTTTGGAATTGTGTTGCTGCATATGCACATACTAAGTACGTCGAAATCGGGGTTTTTTGTCATCAAATCTTTGTAGTATAAATTGTTTTATTCATGTAATTTCATCATAAAATATTCGAATATTTTGGCTATCAGTTTTTTTATCACCTAGAAAGTCTAATCAAATGGCCAAAAAACCCCGACTTCGACTGTATAAACCTGGAAGTAATTGAATTGCAAAGTAAATTTGACATAACTACGCTTAAAAGGAACGTTTAAAATCTGAACAGACATCGTGTAGCAGATTTTTCGAAAGCTCACGTACAGTGACATGTTGGTGACTATAGTTTCTCAGACTTTCAGTCACTAAAACGTATTGAAAACATGAGTTAACATTCGGTCATTTTCTATGAAAGTGTAAAACTGGAAAACCTGACCCCAGATACCTACTACTACACTACTGCTAATTCTATATACTAATAAGAATATATTTAACTGAGCGACATCTAAGTAATTTCCTAGCTAATTTATTCCAATAATTTTAATTCATTAAGAAATTACAGCTAATAATATGTAACAGTTCTCTAAAGAGATCATGATAAAATATATGCGTTCACTAAGCTACTAGATCTTTTCGATTTTGTCAGTATTTCAAATGAAATTCAATCTCATTCAAAGGTTACAGCTATGGGTATCATAAATTGTGTCATATTACAATTTTATAATTTCCATAAAAAGCTCTTTCACTCATCCAGTATAGTATTCCCCTATATTTATTTCTGAAAATAAACTTTCAGTTGACTCAATTTGACCAAATTAGTCCGTAGATATTTTGAGAAATACAAAACAATTACGCAATACAGTTAACATAGAGTTTATCGTGTTTTTTTTACGATAGATTAAACTCAATTGGTCCTAGAATCCATTTTATTTATAAGAAAGACCCCGCACTTACATAGCTTCCCGTCCAAGATGACTAATAAGGAGATGAGTTGGAAAATTCTTAACGACTCGCCATCTCCATATCTCCTATTTAATATATCTCTTAATCTATATTCTAGATAAAGCATGAGGTGACAGGTTGCAATTAAACAAATACTTGTAGATGATATGCACATGATATATCTGAATAACTATATTAAGTTATTAACTGCTATAAGTTGTGGGGGGTGAACCATATGCACCGAACCCAAGGGGGATGGGGACCAGGAACCCCCTACCCTGGACTCGAAGTTGGTCCATATAAGTAATAAAAAGCTGTGAGCCCCCTAGAAGCCCCATCAATTGGCTAATGATCAGTTTGGCGCCTTTTACTGAAAAGTCTGAAAAATCATTTTAAATCATTCACAGAGAAAAAATAATATGAAATACATTGACTGCAGTAATGATGGATGAACTTCCTTAATTTTTGTAAATTCTGGCTATTGTTGTACAAAAGAAATTCTGTCGATGATTCCACTATACCCTGAAACTTTCTCTATGGAGTATATGCAAGATTTAGAATTAGATAAGTTAGTTAGATATCACATCTTTAGTGCCGCTCCTAGTATAGGAGAATCCTTATTTCATGATCGGCGTGTAACGTCCGTACGTCCGTTTGCTCACTCCTGGAAATTCTATTGGGCCAATTTAAAATGAATATTTCTTGATGTATTTGAATATTCACATTTCGTACCTTAAGAGTTACTTGTTGGGGTTGAACTATCAATCTGCCAACTGACATTTTTCCTGATGTATGACTGCATAATTTTTTCTTCATTGAATTAAAATTGTAGATTAATTGCCAACCATAAAATGTCCCTAAACAAGAAAATATATTTCATATTACTTTTATTCTCTTGGAACAATTATCATCTCTTGCTGGCGTATTTTAAATACATAGTACAACTTAATATTTTCCCCATCCTCTTATGAACACAAATAATAAAATTAGTTAGAAAAGCTTATTTTAATTATTAATATATGTAAATAACAATAACTAATCTAGTTTTTACAACATCAAAATGCATTTTGGAAATTTAGAAAAAATGGATTGAAAAGAGAAAAATGTATTTACTAAAGTTTATAAATAGAGTTTGTCCTAATACTATAGGTATCTCCCATCATAACTAAAATAGTAGGGAACACTGCAATCACTTGGAGATTCAAAGGTAGTTAGTTTCCACTGGTAAAAATTGATCTCGTCAATCAGACTTTGTTTGCCATTTTCCAATCTCCTTTTTATCAGCCTCAAATCTTGGCACATTTTTTCGAGTGCTTTGGGTTCTTCAATTTTTTTCCTGTCCTTAATCTTATCTGCAAGTGCTTCATCGATGCCTTTCTCGCGTAATTCCTGTCTGATTTCTCCCCGTTTCTTCTCCGAAACTTTGCACCAATCAATTAAACTCAGAGCTTGAAAATGGTCTATTTTGGCTTGGAAATGACGACTGCGATCATCTGCATCGGAATATAAAATTGATTTGACTTGAAGAAAAGACTTCAAATCGATTTTTATTCTTTTTGGCTGTCTCCTTATATTTCTATAAGAATTTGATTTATTACTTGTCATAGTAAATTATTAATTTGTTTAACTAACAAATATTCACATTCTTTATATACTTATCACTAGGGGCAGATCATTTGAAAATCCTTATCCCTAGATTCATGAGAAATTTCGTTGTATTGTTTTAATGACTTTATTGAAAATTATTCCAGAAATTTATTTGAATTATTAAAATTGAATTGTTTTAGTAGTTCTGATTACTAATGAATTGGATATTTGTCTTCGTCAGAGTTTCTTTATAATGTCACATGAAATTCCCGAAAACTCTCTGAGCTGGAACAATAGTTGATAATCGTTAAAATAGTAATATACGTACTTTGGGCCAGAGTTGCACGCGGGCCGTGCGGGCCGAATATAATAGTTTTCGGGCTCCGCGGCCGGAAATCTTGGCAGGACTCCTCGCGATGGCAACCGAGACGATGTTTTTAATCGTACCAATTAAGGAATACTTACGTAAATGGAACTTTGTTAGTTTCCACTTATTTGTGTTTGCAGAAACTCACTCCCATAAAAGGATTCCCTAAGTGTAGTCTACTTATTATGTTTATAGTAACTTACAAAGCGGATCAAAAATATTTATGCGGGCTTCTTGCGGGCCGCGGGCCGGGCTGCGGTTACAAATTTCGCCCCGCGTGCAACTCTGCTTTGGGCCTTGCGAATTTATGTCAATGTTTTCAATATTCGATTGAATAAAGTAGAGGGAATACTAATAACTAATTGCTATTAATGAAATGGTCACGCTTGCTTGAGAACGGGAACGCGTAATTTGGTCAACGCTAAGTTAGGAATTTGGTCAACGTGTATAAAGGTAGGAATTTGGTCAACGCTTTCAAATGGTTAGGATTTTGGTCAACGCCATAGTTAGGAATTTGGTCAACGCTTTTGAATGGTTAGGACTTTGGTCAATGTCATAGTTAGGAATTTGATCAAACCAACGTTCAGTTCCCTGTGGGGGGTACAGTGACATTTTCAGAAAAGAATGTGGCCAAATGAGAGCGAAAGCAGGCATTTTATGTTGGAAACATTATAAGAGCAAAGTGAAAGTAAGCCTTTTGAGTTAGGAGCAAATTTTGTATGGTTGTACTGTTTTCAATTCTAAATCAACATGTTGTTTAATAACTGTTAAAAAGTGGTCTAATTCCTACCTCTGCGTTGGTCTTGTTCCTAACTTTAAAAAAGCGTTGACCAAATTCCCAACTAGAGCGTTGACCAAATTCCTAACTCTTAAAAAGCGTTTACCAAATTCCTAACTAGAGCGTTGACCAAATTCTTAACTATAGCATTGACCAAATTCCTACTAAAGCGTAGACCAAATTCCGGCGTCCCTTGAGAACCAAGTAAAAATAATATCTTATGCGTATATTAAAACGCTAGGATTTTTTGTTTGTTTGTTTGTCCGAATTGATTGAAGAATTGGCAAGTCGTAGAGATATGAAAATTGGCATGTAGGTGTCAAATGATGAATCCACGATTAATTCGAAGATCTAATCGAAATTTTCACACCTCTGCAAAAAAGATGGAAAACAATTTTTCACACCTTTTCTATACAATACTATGTACGGCTTCACTCTCACAATAGAAATATTGTACTACACTATTGTAGGCTGTCATTGTTATTAATACTTCAAAGCAATAACCTACTATATAGATGTCTCAATTATATTATAGTGTATAGCAATAAAAAAGGTTTTGTGTCTTTTTTCACACCTTTAATATACATATTTTGACACCATTTGATGAATTTTAAAAAATTCGCTAGAGACTAGCTTCCAACGGTTGACATGGGCTTTTGAGGGGTGTAGATTTCGAATATTATATTTTCGAAGCTATATGAGGAAATATTTGTTAACTTTTGTTTACAATATTAATATAAAGTAAACAAATTCCCCAAATAGGCTAAACTGAGACTCCAGGCGCCCGCAGGGAGACTTTGCGGACACAAAGTGTCCGCAAGCCGCGCAGCGCAAGCAAGCGAAGCGCGCGCTTGTATATATAAAAAATGAATTAATTCAATTGAAACATCATTTTAGAAAAGAGTGTTTCAAAAAATTCAAAAATTTGAATCTTTAGATGCTTACCCTTCAAATAGTTTGATCACCAAATGTTCACCATAAAAAATTCAAGCAATTTGGAGATATTTTAGTGGTCGCGCAAGGTAGGCAAAAAAAGATCTAGCAACTTTGTATTGAGATATTTGGGTGTGGTTTTATATCAGTGATATAAAACCACACCCAAATATCTCAATACAAAGTTGCTAGATATTTTGCTTATATCAGTACTCTTTTTACAATTTTATCCCTAAACCGGAAAACCCCCATTGTAAATCTGCACTTAGAGAAGCCTACCTTGCGCGACCACTAAACCATCTCCAAATTGCTTGAATTTTTTATGGTGAACATTTGGTGATCAAAGTAAACTATTTGAAGGGTGAGCATCTAATGGGTGAGCATCTAAAAACTTTTGAATTTTTGAAACACTCTAGTATGAAGTTTGCTGATGACAATGATTCTGAAAAAGAATGCCAAACAATAATCAGATTTAAATGGAAACTAGAACAATCAAATTGATTCAGGAAATCATTATTTGTGCCAAGCCTAATGAAAGTGTATTTTCGAACATACCACATCCGATGCACTGGGATAGGAGAAATGTCAATTAGAAATAATTTAAACTAATAGATAGCATTTTACAAGCAACACATGATTAATCCAGATGTCTACTAATCCTAACTAATCCTACGCATTATTCGTAATTTTACGCCGGAAAAGGTCCGATGGTTAATCCTAAACAGTGATCTGCGGAAAGTATAAATACAGGAGACTTTCGTTAAATTAAGAAACATTAGTTAAATAAAAAACACAGACAAAATTTTAACACTTCAGGATGACAGATAAAAAATATTCAAATTTACACAAAAAAACTAAATCTATAGGGATCAAAAGAATATTAATTGATTTAAGATCATTTCTTGAAGTTAAATCAATCCTATATGAAAATGCGGTCTACTTGAGCCAGCAGTGGGTTTTTCAGGACAAAATAGACCATTTTCAAGCGCTGAGTTTAATTGATTGGTGCAAAGTTTTGACGAAGAAACGGGGAGAGATCAGACAGGCTTTGCGCGAGAAAGGCATCGATGAAGCACTTTCAGATAAGATTAAGGACAGAAAAAAAATTGAAGAACCCAAAGCACTAGGATCAATGTGCCAAATATTGGGGCAGGAAAAACAAAAGTTGGAATATGAGAAGCAAGTTCTGATTGGCGAGATCAATTATTACCAGCAGCAACTAACTGGTTTCCAGTCTCCATATTATTGCTAAATTCCTCCTTTTCTTAGTAATGATTGGGAAGATCCAACATAAAAACCAACTTCTTCAATGCTTATAGATATCAATTCATTTATATTTTGTGTAAAATTTCTAAAAATGTTAAGGTTTTGTAATCATGTTTCATGCTATTGAATAATCTATTAAACTTTTCATATTTGTTCCTACAAAAATTTTGATGAATTTGATACATCTTAAATCGTGACTCACGTTATATGAGCCTGTCCACTTGAGTTGAGGGATTATAACTATACAAGACTCCGTTATTTATCAGTACGTATTGCAATTGGATGCTAATTTTGATATATTTCTTGTTTAGAAGGACACTGTAAATTATATTTAGTGTACCCTCATGTCGCATTGTGTCATCTAATGTGTTCATGAATGCAATATTTGCTAGAATAACATCTCTAATGAGAAACGATATTAGAGGGACTAGAGAATTGAATAAACTGAATAAACGATTTGAACTATTATATTGATAATGAGGACATTGGAGTTTTGTTGCTGGTAAGGTATTATCGTATTATTCCTATGGGGAGCCAAGCAAGCGAACGATTCTTTCTTGACTGCCAGTATATGTGAATTTTAATATACATTTAAAAACTTATTTCTAAACAATTTGAAGGCTGCTGCCAACCTTTCTACGAGTATTTGTGAGCTAAGTCCTGAAAAAATACAGATACAAAAATGGCTCTCATATTGTGCTTTCTTCACTACTTTTGAGAATCGCCTAATTCTCTATTTACTGGTAATATTGTTCATTGTATGAGGCATATCTTTTACAAACAAAGGGATAAATAAGGATAGTATGGATTAAAAACTATTCAAACTTCTGAAAAGTGTGGGATGCCCCCTGAATCAATCAGTATTATAATTATATATATATTATAATTATTCGAATGTTATTCTCTACTTCAATCGAGTGGCATTGGAATTTGACCAAAGGATGTCAGCTAATTAATTTTTATTTGGAATAAAGCTTATCTTCCTCGTGAAAAGGGAGCAGCAGACATACATTATGATTACTGAGCGTTATTACGACACTTGATTAAGTGTAGTAGAACTAATTCCTGCTATCATTTCATCTGCGTGATAAAAATAGTCACGCTGTAAAATGAAGGAAAGTAGGGTTAGATTGAATATAGGACAAGAAAGTTTAAGTTACTGTACACTTGCCAAGACAGCTTTAAATTTAAATGGTCACTACTATACAATTTATCAATCTTTCGAAAGTTAATAATATTACATAATTAGATCATTAAAATGCAGAATGCTGTACCTAGTGATGAAATAATATCTCAACATGACCTACTCTATATAAGGCCTCACAAATTCATATAATCTATAAGCATGAGTATGCAATAAATCTAAGGAAGAAAAAAATTGCTAGTGGTACAAATATCATAAATTTCATAGTATTGTTGCGTAGATCAGTGAGATTCTTATACTACATAACCATGGATGGTTTTGTAGTGTAGAATTCTGGGATTATCCGTAGAATCCGAAGGGACTATTTGTGGCACTAAATTGTGTCGCGTGCCACAATTTGATGGCGATGGCTATCAATTTACGATGAAGCCGATTGAACTACAAGGCCATTTGAGTATGCATTGTAAATGTATTAACTACTGCCTAGATCCCAATGTATTTGTATTATGAAAGAAACGAATTTCATTGGTCAGCATAATTTGTCACCTATCTCGGCGAAGTGTGAAGATTTCGCTTAGATCTTCGAACTTAGTCGTAGACTCATTATTGTTTACTTGTGTACCAAATTTCACATTTCTAGCACCTCCCAGTTCCTCAATCAATTCTGCACAAAAAACAACAACAAAACAAAACAAAACGAAAAAACCCATTGCGTTTTAATATACGTATATTATTTTAGGAATTGAAATTATAGATAATCAGTCTCAAACATGACTTGCATAATTAATAGAAAAACTAATGTATGTAGTACGAAATTATGCAGTAACATTTGTACTAACCACGTAAGTTATTACTAAACCCTACCATATGGTTGCCTAATTTTTAATTAATTAAAACTTAAGAATTAGATACAATTACAAGAGTTAGATCAGAAGGCTCATAATTTAGAGAATTAAAAAAAAGAAATCCCAGAGCGAATAAGATGATAATGAATTATTGATTGCTCAACTGTTCTGTTAAATCTTACTGATCAATGGTTAATGAGTATTGTTCAATCATGTAGTACAATAATTCAATTATCCCAAATATTTATTACCAGAATAGAATTGTCAGTATACTTCCTCCTATTCATTTTGAATCCACATATTATTCTAACTAGATGTTACGTCGACATTTAGATATCCTAGAAATCAATAAAGCCTTCACATTGATTTTGACCCAACCCATGTGGAACTCTAATACGTAGTATCATAGCATTCTATATATAGTATAGAATGCTATGGTAGTATATATGTTATGGGCAATATGAGAAATTGGCCATTTTGCATAATGCCTAGGCAATATGCATAATGTCCAGACAATATGCATAATGCTTCTCTCATTGGACAATATGCATCATGTTCTGATGCAATATACATAACGAACCCTTTGATTTCGGTCGCTTTTTTGATTGAATTTCTCTGCCGCTAGTTATATAACACCGGTCGACACAATTCCACTTGTTCAAACATTGGTCTTGCTCCTAGCAAAAAATTATGAATGAATGGGTACGATTAGGCCATCATTAACTATTATTAGAAACTTATCTCTGCTCCAGCGCCCGCATCAAGTTTACTTACCGCTTAACTATAGTTATTATTTAAAACATTACAGTGAATTTCAACTACACGATATATTTAATAGTTAACGGCTAGTGATTTACCCTAACATGCTAAACATATTTAGAAATAGGGTCATTGAAATATTTCCATGTATCAGGCACTTCGCATGATGATAACGCAAACAATAATGAGAGAATGATAATGAAATGCTACTCAATCATAGGCTATGACTCAATTCACAAAATTGTTTAGTAAAAATAGTGCTGACAACAAGAAAATATGTATAATGCGTATGGAAAATTGTATTTCGTATATTGTCCAATGAGAGAAGCATTATGCAAATTGTCTGGACATTATGCATATTGACTCAGAAAATAGCATTATGCATATTGCCTAGGCATTATGCAAAATGGCCAATTTCTCATATTGCCCATAACATATACCGTATACCGTATCTCTCTAAAAACCTCCAGGGCTTCTTACGTACGATAAAAAATCTATTGAGGGAATGGGTCACTAAGAACCGAAAATTTACTTCTAAAGATTTTTAGTCATAATTAACCATGGAAGCATTTGGGATAGTTCTATTTCTAGTAGTAACCCCAAACTTATATGGTTTCCCCATTGAAAATGGCTTAAACAGGAATGACGCAACACATTTCTGTGCCAAGCGTGGGTTAATTATTTGTGCTCCAATGAAGAATTGTGAAATTAAAATTCGAATTACAAAAAAAAAAAACACAATAAAAGGACGCTGAATATTCTTAATTCTTAGACTGCGGTTTCTATTCATTTAACGCAGCGATGGGCAACATGGGGCCCGCGAGGCTAAATTTAACGGCCCGTGACTCTTCCAAAACACTATATTATGGGAGCCGCGTGTTAGTGATTGTAATACAAAATGGGCCCGCCTAATTTTGGTGTGAAATTGAACCTGAATATCAATATATTTTCTATAATCATTATATAATGATTCAATGTATTTTCTTAGTTATTTTTGTTTTTATTAGTATAATTTTAGTTGTTACATTGCTTCCATATAGGTTCTAATGTCAGTTCTTGCTACGGCCATGGTGATCTGACCGTAACAAGAACTGACAGATTTGGGGACCACTCAAGGATTAAGGTTTCCCGCCACTGATTTAACATAATGGTTTACTGTATATGTGTATTTGCACGCTGCCAGAGGATTGGAAAAAGGCAACTGTCATTCCGATTTATAAAAGTACTCCCGTTGCTTGGCAAAGAATTATAGGCTTGTGTCACTAACTTCAGTGATATGTAATTATTTGAATCCCTTATTAAACCACGCTTGTTGGAAGATGTCTTAGACAATATGTGTATACATCCAGACCAACATGTTTTCTACCTCCTGTATGACAAGTTTACTAGAAACCCTCGATGACTGGACCTATTCAATTGGCAACGGAATCCAAATTGATGTTATTTATATAGATTTTAAAAAAGCCTTTGATAAAGTCCAACACGGAATACTTTTGGATAAATTGGAAGCTGTCGGAATTAATAGTGGTTTACTTAAATGGTTCACTTCCTTTCTTATCGGTCGGAAACAACGTGTGATGGTAGGAAACTCATTATCAGACTGGTCCTTCGTAAAGAGCGGAGTTCCCCAGGGATCTGTGTTAGGACATATTCAGTAGTTCACTGCTACATAATTATCAGCACCTTGCTCTCTACCTTTGCAGATGATACGAAAATGTACTGTCACTCATCAAGAATCGAAAATTGTTCTAGTTTGCAAGCCGATTTATATTCTCTTAATAACTAGTAAAATTAAATTATATGTCAATTAATTTGGAGAAATGTTGTGTGTTGAATCGGGGACGCGTCAATTGATCGACTCTTAAGGTTTGCAATTGATCGACTTTTTCAAAGTTTGCAATTGTTCGACCTTTTCAAAGTTTGCAATTGATCGACTTTTTCAAAGTTTGCAATTGATTGACTTTTTCAAAGTTTGCAATTGATCGACTTTTTTCACTTAAATTCTTAGAATTTCTATTAAGTGTCATTCTAGAAAGAAATTTTCTTAGAATTTAAGCATTTTCTTAGAAATTGAAGAGTCAAATTCTCAGAATTATAAGGAGAAAATTTAAGTTCTAAGAATTTCAGTTATGAATGTTAGTGAATAAAAGAAAATTCAGATTAGTTTAAGAGTAGTTTAATTGATCAGAGTGGAAATAGCATATGAATAAATAAATGAAGAAAATTAGGTAACCAAATGGGAAAACAGTGAACAATGAAGAAGTAACCAAAATATTTAAGTAAATATTTGGAATCTTTGAATGATTGTAGACCTGCATATTGGACATTTTTCCTCACAACATCTAGCATGCCTGCAAGGAAGAAACACTATGGTTGTTTCTCTGCGCAATAGGCACACACAACAGTCAACCTGTTGTTGATCTCATCATCATCGACATCTGATGAAGGATCGCTTTGGTATTCTTCATTCATTATACCTGTCAGGTTGGTATCTGGTTGAATCGAGTTGGCAATCGAATAGAGGTATTGAATTGGATTATATTCACCTGACACAAGCTTTTCTCTGCATCTTGTATGAAACGAATCAGTTTGGATATCTTTTAATTTTCGATTGTGAGTAATATCAATGCCTGTACGTAGACGCCCAATATCTAAATCTGTATCCTGAGCGCACTCCTTCAACGCTCTGCTTTCTAAATGCGAAAATCAGATTCCACATAGGGGCATGCCTAATTTCCGGGACGGGACGAGTCAAGATGCCTAATCTCCGGGACGGGACAGAAAATGTACCTAATTTCCGGGACGGAATCCTGTCCCGTCCCGGAAATTAGGCATGCCTTCCACATAGGAACATTCCCTATATTAGTCTTCGAGATCTCGTTTCTAGTTCAAAATATAACCAAATATTTAGCTTGGCCACATGCAAAACAAATGGACAGAAACCTCGACACTGGACAAACCCTGGACAATTCCCAAATTTTGTGCCATCTGTCCACCCCGCCCTCCCCTAGGAGCCCAATCAATTGACCAATGATTCCCAAATTTCAGCGTCCCTATCGATAGTGTAGCTCCATTCAACACCAACCATAGTTTTGAATATATCCAATGCTACATATTCACATTACTATATCCATTCAAGTGCACAAATGGGATTCTATGTGTACATTTGAAATACCCATGTTAGTCGTTGAGATCTCATTAATATCAACAGTAGCCATACTTCCATCCGGATACCTTGATTATCCCGAGATATAATATTATATTGCACTGAACCAAGGATAATATAAAGTCAAATCGAGGAATTTTTAGTTTAGTTTTACCAAATTTACCCATCAATCACTTTTTATGTGTAATACGCGTACTAATGATAGGAAATATGAGTATAAAATGCTTCAAGAATGGTTAGAACCAGAGTGGACCATGGGTCACTGGGTCATGGGTCACTTGGGTCACATAAATCGCTGGGTCAGTTGGGTCATGGGTCACGACCTCTTGACCCAGTGACCCAGTCACTGGGTCACTGGGTCACTGGATTACAGGGTCATGGGTCACATGGGCCACATAAATCGATGGATCATCTCTGTAGTTTTAGAAGGTTATAAGAATAAATTAATTGATTAACATCATTTACTTGTATGTGTTGTGTTAAACTAGTCTGGGTCACTGGGTCACGTACTGGGCCACTGGGTCACATACTGGGTCACTGGGTCACGTACTGGGTCACTGGGTCATGGGTCACGCATGCAATGGGTCAGATGGGTCATGGGTCACTGTAAGTGACCCATGGTCCACTCTGGTTAGAACATACTAGAATTTAACTTTTAACAAAAAAATGTACCAGGGATGCGGTCGAAGATGGTTGAACTGATACATGATCTGCCTAAAATCATTTACGACGCGGAATAGAGCATCGGGATGTACAGTAGAACTCGGGATACAACGTACTTCGACTAGTACGTACTCGTTTCTCTGAACCAGAATTCATTTATTATATAGACTCCTATGTTTCATCAACTCGGTTAGTACGTACTTACGGATAGTACGTACTTTTTTCCGCTTCCCGGAGGGGTACGTACTAACCGAGTTCTACTGTATTACCAGAATATATAAATATGGTGTCAAAGTACCCATATCAGTTGTTAAAATTTAGATTAGTCATCACATGATTACGCAATAGGCTATATTTAGGACAAATTTAGTGATTTCAGAGGCCGTTTTAGGGCACTTCTAAGTGTTTTTATTATAATTTTTTTCGCATAGAACTGAGCTGTGAATGGGTTGATGGGAAAAATATGAATTTTTTCATGGAATGTTGCTACATTCCAGCGTTGCTACGAAAACGCATTTTGTACAGTTGGGGTCATATCTCGAAAATCGCAATAATTATGCATTCAAATTTGACCTCTTTTGATAGCCAATAGACTACTTCCTATAAAGCCATAATATTATTTCCACGTCCAGCTTCAATGGTTTACGAGTTATTAGACATATTACCAAATGTGACCGAAGTGATAAATCGTTTCGTATCCTGCAATATACGTATTAATTAATAATTAATAATACTTTACAGCTATCAGAGTGAAATGACTCAGGTTGAGATTGGGGATAGGGAGAAGGTTTCTTATTAATTGTGCAAATATATTTGTGAGTCCTTATTTATAATGAATTAGTTTAGGAGCATAATATCTGACGTCGAAATTGATACGTGTGCATTACTATTAACATTTATCTTACAATGAAGTACTGTGTTAAATTTACAATGAGGTAAACAGTAATAATTGAGATTATTGCTGAAATACGATATCAACTCGCTTCTATATCATCGAAGTTTTGTTTATAAACACGACAATTCGACGTGGACATTTGTAAATCAAATCGTGTATTGGGATGTGAAATTCTTATTTTGTAAGTAGAATACCCATCCATTGGATAATCAAAAAAAGATATAAGTAAGAGCTCAACGACTAATGTAGAGCACTTTGAAAATAATACGTACAATGATTTTTATGAGTTATTAAAATAACTATAAAGAATATATATTTTCACACCTATTAAGATAATTTATATTTTTAAATACGATGTCTCTCAACAGCTAATATAGGGTATTTTAATGTGTAGAATCCATTTTCGTACTTAGAACTTAAGATGTGAATAGTTTTCATAAATTGAGTAGTCTCGATGTCTTAGGATATTCATATCTCACGTGCCAAGTCACTTAATGGAGCTGTCCTATCGGTCTGCCGACATACATTTTTTATTTCTAACATGCATACATGCCAACTTGAGCCATGATAAAAACAGGACGCAGCGTTGAATTTTGTGAGACTTAGGGGACGCAACAATTATACATAGAATCCAAAAAATCGGGATGTCCGCCAAAAACGGGGCAGTTGACTTGTATGGACATGGTTATGTTGAGTATAATATTATTAGTATTTAACTCAAGATATAACTACAAATAAATATAGGGCTTGTAAATACTATACTTAATAACTGGGACTTAGTATATACGTATGGAGTAAAGCCCTATTAGCCTATATATACATCATAAAGTGATTGCAAAGTCATCACATCCTATGAGGAGAGGACTGCTTTAGTGTAGGCAATTAATGGCACAAAAAAATTGACCGGACAAATTTTGGTAGGGGGGGACCAATTTTTTCGTGACAGTATATGTACATACATACTAGTATATACATATACTATATTCCAGTCCATTTAAAGTTCGAAACTTGAACGTTATGTGGCCTACTAAGGTACTTAGTATTTAGTCTAAATAGGTTTTGTCTCTAAATATTATAAAGGATTTGGATCCTTAGATATTATTGAGTGATGGAACAATATCCATGGGTATAGTATTTTTGGATCATTTGACTCTTTGCTAGTAAAATTCAAAAAAACTGTATTGTCCTTTCATCCTTAGTAGAATTTTAATATCCACCCTTTTCACTAATTCTTCCACAGGAATACCTATATACGTACAACTGAATGAATGTTTCAATCTATCTCCTCTGTGACACTAAACCCACTATACGTATATTACGGAAGTGGATGCTACAGTCAGCATGAAACTTTCTGTACCATAACCATTTAAGGGAAGCATGCACAGAGAATATAAAAAATTAAAATGTTAACTGTAGAATGCCCAGCATGTATATGGCTTAAGTTGCATAGAAAATGGCTGGGAGACATCCGCGATATCGGGGACACTGTGTCCCCAGTGGGTATTCTACGGTTAAATGTTATATATTTGTAATTATTAAAATAAAGCTTTATATAAAACATTAAGTGTAAAATTTTGTCTCTTTTTATAGAGGTGTTAAAATATAAATGAGAACTTGTCTCTAGACTCTTCGTTTGATTTGCAAATGTTCACACGAAAAGTATAAATATTGGGGAAGGGGGTGCAAGGATTGCTGGCTAAAGTGAGTCCACTTGCGACAGACCCGAAAAAATTGAAATGGGAGCGCGAGAGTGTACTGAATCTGCTAATCTTCAGTACAATTACTGCTCAAAAGCTATATATAAATATTATATACAAGCGCACTTTGTTTGCGCTGCACGGCTGGCGGACACTTTGTGGGCGCCTAGGCTCACATTCATTAATTATATGGTAGAAAACATCTCTAAATACGTCTGCCTTACTGTTATAATCGATATCACTCGAAAAATAACCAAATTTTCAATTTTTGATGCGTATGGTGACGTAATAACAGAGTGATGAGTCATCATTTTTATCATAGTTGCATCATATGTGAGATATATTGATATACACATTCTATTCAAATTTCAGCCTTTTATCACCTAAAATAGCTGAGTTATAGTCGAAAATTATCAGACTTTTATAATGCGATTCACACGATTCTATTTCATATAAATGAGATTGAATATAGTTATTTTGAGTCAATACTTTGATTATTAAAAGTTATTTTATGATCGAATTGATTGATTATACATATAACACACTTTAATTGTTGTTAACGACATGGACTGAAATTGGTTGATTATTCAAGTATAATAATCTTTAGTAATGTGAACTTTGTGGATTCAAATTGACCTTACATTCAAGATTAGTTGACTTAATACGAAGTAAATTCAATTTATCACAAACTTAAATTTTCTGCTACAGTTCTGATTTCATCAATATAACTGCAGACAAATGACAATTCAACATACTTAGTAGAGAACAATAAAGCGACGTAATGTTTCTCTAATGTCCCCAAGCGCCCACTGGGTAACTATTCGGACACGCAGTGTCCGCAAGCCGCGCAGCGCTATCAAACAAAGAGTACTTGTATATGTATAGTATAGATTTGATGAAATTTATGACAAAATACCATATTCCCAATAGGATATATGCTTTCAGAGAATGTTTGATTTCAAAGTAGTCGGCAGCATGTTAAAAACCAAGATATGTTTCCATTTTATAGCCAATCTTAATGATCTCAAAATGGTCACAGCTCATCCCAACATATTTTAATTATAATCATTGTACATCCATTTTTGAACAATAGCACATATAGAAATGTTTTTTCCTGAAAAGCTTTTCTCAAAACAGAAATTTTTCTCAAATTATTTTCTTTTGTTCCGGTTGAAAAATGAATAAAAGGCTGAGAGAACCAATAATTGAAAAGATTCATTTTTCAATGCCACGATACAAGTATTTGCATAAAAAAACTCAAACAAGACAGCCTAAAAGGATAGTAATTGATAAGAGAAAGTTTATACAATTGAAGAGTATTCTGTTCGACAATGCAGCAATTCGCTGTCAGCACTGGAAACTAAACGAAATAGATCATTTTCAAGCGCTGAGTTTAATTGATTGGTGCAAAGTTTCGGAGAAGAAACGGGGAGAAATCAGACAGGAATTACGCGAGAAAGGCATCGATGAAGCACTTGCAGATAAGATTAAGGACAGAAAAAAAATTGAAGAACCCAAAGCATATCAAGAAATTTGCAAGAGATTAAGGCAAGAAAAACTGGATTTAGAGGGCGAAAAGCAACAACTGACTATTGAGATAAGACAATATGAGGCATTGCTTCGCGAACATTCTGCCATTTCCAAATAATTGAGATTATAAGTATATGCCTATACTCTGCCTGACGTTGAGCTGCGACATGTGTACTGCGGACTGCTTGATTTGATTGGCTCACCATTGTACAAGCAAATAGTATAATGATTTGAATAACCTCTAAAATGATTTTAACAATTGGCCAAGGGCTTTTGAGATATAGATTCAGAATAGCATATTTTCGGAAGTAGTATATTACAAATATTTTTGCAATATACTACTTCCGAATGAGATGTTTTCATAGAATTTTTTTATAGAATAAGCTAAATTATGTAAAATAGTCGGTCTCCAAGGGCAAATTAAGCCGATACCCGCTAGAATCAGAACCGATATACGCTAGAATCAGCTATTGATTAACTCGACTGGGCCTGAGGTTAATTGTATTTGGGACTGGGGCCTCGGCATATTTTTGATTGCCCCTGTCATCATACATATCGCCTAAGGTTTCAGTTTCAATATCCTCAATGTTTAGAATACTGGGGTGCTTATGCGAGTAGTATGACAGGCGTAAGACATTGCAACAGTTGTAGTATTACTTGTGGTAAACGGATTATTCGTCGACGGATGTTTCGTCGCCGATATTTTAGAATTAAATTGTTGGGAAACATGAATTTGTTCAAAAAAAATATATAAAAAAACATTTTCGACGGAATGTTCGTCGCAAATGTTCGCTGAAGGATTTGTTCGACGAAAATTCCGGGATTCATTACTTGTATACATTATTGAATTGTCAGTGGTTTCCGATAATACATCGTATGAGGTTGTGTAATATCCATAGTCTAATATGTTTATCTTTTTGTTATTTGTAATTTGTACAAAAATTGACCTTTTTACTAATTTTTTTCTGAATTTTACATAAGCTAACCATGTTTTAGGTATTGTAAGAAATAATGGGCGTTTGTAGGACACCTACTATTACTCCGCTGCGCTAGGCCTCTCAGAAAATGCGAAGTGTTCCTCAGACACAGCACAATTGTGCGAATACCCTTGTAGAAAATATAACTATACAATTCTTCCACTTTTGATGATGCCTGTGGATAATCCACAGGTATAATGCAAATTGGAAGAATTGTAGGCACACTATCTTAGCTTATATGCAGACATAGCTTCGATAGGGTTTAAATTTAAAATAATCTCTACATTTATTGGTACATAAGCAGAAATTTTTTATTTTCGTATTATTCATTTGACGCATCGAAATACCCGAATGAATGATCAAGAGGAAGCAAAATTAGACAAAACCTATATTGCGAAATCGGGAGATATCGAAAATGCAGCTAAGTCTGACTACGTAAAAAATGTTGGAGCAAAGCATGATAAGTATAAATATCATTCAGAGAAAAAATCAGAAAATTGGAAAAATAAAATAAAACAATGAATAGAGAGCTGAAGCCGTCTGAACCCCAATCGTCAGTCTCAGTTGAGACACTCAGAACTATGAGCGAGTTTATGAATGAAAATTGGAGAGTGTCGGTAGCGAATGTTGATACCTTGGAAGGGACGAAGGCAGTGAGTTTCTTTAATTTTGAAAAGTTGACAAAGTATTCATTATGGGAGATCAAAAAATTCCTCTGCCAAAACCTTCCTCAAGACACTTATGATTATTTAAAGTACGAAAGAAGGCGAGTGCAGAAAAACTCAAAGCGAAATCTGAGAAAAGATCGAGATTTAACTGATGAAATCCATCTTGAGAAATACTTAAAGAATCTTCAATGTGAGAAAGAATCCTTATTGAAGACCAGGAGCCAAATTGAAGAAGAAATCAGATTCTATTTAGGAGAAATGAATGACTATGCTCAGTAGCTCTAACTGCCAACAATACTGCACAGCTACCCAATCAAGCACACTAAAAAATTGCAAAATTTTGTCACTATCTGGCGCACTCTTGTGATAATATTTATTTGTCTTTGCACTATTAAACAATAATTATAATTATTCGAAATTAATAAAAGTTAGGCTTCAAATTCGCATTATATTTATGTTCGGGATTTCAAATCTTTAAGTATTCATAAAAATGAACCTTGTTGTAGCCAATCACAATAGGGCCGCCGAGAAAATTAAAAAGACCCGGGGCACGTATCGATGAGCCCATCAAATGCATAGATAATTTCGGATACTAAAGTAATATTGAATGTTTACAAACAGAATGCTACGTATATAAATAATGATAAAGTTTTTATGTTATCTCAAAATCACTGGATTCCCTAGATTCAGTGTACTATCCCGGGATCCCAGGATGGTTGGAATTATGCTTCATGAGGGTTTCGCCTGAGAATTAGCGCGAATAGCAAATCCGCGAACGGCGCCTGTTAACGATATACCTATTAATTACTATTTATTTAGTTTGGAAGTACAGTCAACTCCCGTTATATCGAAGTCGAAGGGACCCTTATTTCCATTTCGATATAAGCGGAGTTCGATAAAAGCGAAGCTGGATACAAGTTGATACATGATTTCGATATAAGCGGAGTTTAAGTTTCAATAATTCGATATAAGCGGAGTTCTACTTCGATATAAGCGGATTAAAACCGTAGTTATATTATCACTGGGGAAAGTACATTCCTTCGTTATAAGCGGAATTTCGATATAACTGTTTCGATATAACCGAATTATTATAAATTAGATTGAATGAGATTGCTTTGGGGTTGTTAATTAACTTCGATATAAGCGGGTATTTCGATATATCCGTGTTCGATATAACGGGAGTTGACTGTAGTAATAATGACTCATATAGGATTTGTTTTAACATCCAATTTATGCTTCCTTCTGACTTCAGTCTAATCCGCTCTATCTCGGCATGGACCCTCAGCCTATGGGCCCCGGGGCAGTGCCCCAACTGCTCCCCTCTCGTATATAGTACGATTATATATATTACTTATAGTGACATTACGACATAATAGTATTTCCATAGTAAAATGTTGATATCATTGGAATATTTTCAGTTCTATTTTCATATAATATGGAATTCAACCTTCCGTAAAATGGACAGAATTTCAAATTTTTAAAAAAAAGACTCGTTTGCAGCGAAGAACTTATTAAACTTTGTTATAATTCAACAAAATCCCTATTGAAAAATCAATGTTTGTTATCGTCAGCATAAACGGGGAAAATTTGGATGAGTAATTATTTTTAAAAGTGAAACAGAATACATTTGCCACTGAATTCTGCTAATGTCATTGATATTCTTAAATTGAAGAGAAATTATGCTGGTAGCCACGATTATAAATTGACCATAAGACATGATATAACTGTATTAATTAAGTGTTTTTCTTGTTTACAGGAAGATACAATAAATCATATCCTGTAAAGCATCATATATTTTTAAATGATTCAAGATGAGAAGAGCAATCATGCTGTTCTTGTCTTGAAACTTTCAGTTTTAATTTATTACAAGCGCGCTTCGCTTGCTTGCGCTGCGCGGCTGGCGGACACTTTGTGTCCGCCGGAGGATCCCTTCGGTCGCCTGGATGTGAGACTGGTGAATTATAAGGGAGATATCATCTCTAAATATGTCCATCTTAGTTTTAAAATCGATATCACTCGAAAAATCACCAAATTTGTCAATTTTTAAAATTTTGATGAGTAATGATGACGTCATAACAAAGTGATGAGTCATCATTTTTTGATGATAGTTATGAGGTATGTTAGTATGCAGATTCTATTAAAATTTCAGCCTTCTATCTCCTATAATGGCTGAGTTATGCTCGAATAACTGTGTTGCTCAACTTTTAAAAATGTGACAATGACGTCATAATTCCATGATGAGTCGACATTTTCGTCTGAGCTCAGAACTTACTGGAGCCATAGCCAAAAGACTCCCACATGCCAAAAATCAGCCTTCTACGCCTGGCAGTTTCTTCAATCAATTCGTTACAGATATATATATATATACACACATATAGATTAATCGAGTTTTAATAGTAAGGATGTGACTATACTTTTTAATCGGTAGATAATGCTGAATATGCCTTGAGTTTCAACTATACCATCTGTAATAGTTGAAGATTTAAAAAAAGGATCATTCAGATCACTAAACTTTTTGGACCTTAATAAACTCCATGTAAGATTAGGTTAATTGACAAAATTATAAATTATCACTGAGTTCAAGTTACTCGAAAGATGTGCAGGCCAGTTTCAATAAAAAATTTGTTAATTTTACCGTATGTATGCGTCAAATTTGGGACAACAAAGCTATTCTATACCAGCTGCGTTTGGTGTTAAGTAGAAATGCATCTGGTCCAGTGGCCAATATAAATTTTATTTAAAAAATATTTTTCCTCAATGATTGTTAAAAAGTTCAAAATGAGTGAAAGTGAAACAGAAATAGACTATATAAATAGAGAGTTTAATAAACAAAAACAAAAACAAAATAAATTGAACAAACAATTTGAGATACATTCTGAAAACACAATCAAAAGGATGCAACCCATGAAGTCAAATAGCAAATCAAATCGATCAAAACCCACATCTTTCGTACAAAAAGCAACACTAGAAAAACTCAATAGATACTTAGTAGAAGACTGGAGAGAGAGAATTGTATCTGATCAGATAGAAGGCAGGAATGTGATGAAACTTTTCAAACTAAACGAACTGTCCAATCTTAAATTATGGGACATTAAACAGCATCTCGGGATGCTACCGCAGGATGTCTATAAAGAACTCAAGCATGAGAGGAGAAGGGTAGGAAAGCATGCAGCCAGGAATATCAGAAATGTACGAGAAAAAGAAAATGAAGATCAATTAAAGGAATACATTGAATGTTTGGAAATGCAGAGAGAATCACTTAGGAGTGAGAAAGCTGAAATGTTATCAGAAATACAATACTACAGAAGCGTTAATATCAATGGAGAGAATCTCTACCAATTCGGAAGCCACACTGGAATAAACTTCTCAGCGGGAACTCATTTCCAACCAAACTACGTTCACCCAAGTGACAATCTTACAGCTTATAGATTCATCTAACAGCATTACAATGTACCTAAATGCCTTAGCTACATTTAATAATTGCAGTACAATGCGGCGGCTTTAGATAAATTGAATTCAATTAAAACTAAATAGAACATTATATTTGATCTACAATTTAATATATTTGTATTTGTATAATAAACATTTGTAAATGAATTAAAGTTCTGCTGACCAATGAAATTTCAGGTTTAATTATTACATGATTTTAATGATTAATTGGAATTCGAGTCCCAAACTCAATGTAATTTGATTAGACTGTAATTTATAGCAATAAAAGGATATGTGTATATTTTCACACCTTTATATATGCATAATTCCACACCTTTTGACGAATTTTGAAAAATATGCTAGATACTAGCTTCCACCGTTTGACATGGGTTTTAGGGGTGTAGATTTCGAATCTATATGTGTAAAACTAAGAAAATTCAGTTTCAACTGTACCCTAGGTATTAGTTGTACTGGATTTAGAAATTAATTAAATAGAATTGGCACCTCAGGATATGCGTAACTTTAGTACAGACGCACACTACCACTATACTGCTCCGGCGCCACAATTTTAGAAGTGGTCCTGTTTTACCGAACCAACCGGACCACTTTTGAAAAGTTTTCCGGTTAAAACCGTACCAGTTGCGCCGGCCCTGCTATATATTTGTATGTGTGTAGTATATATACGTTATCGTCAATAAGTTCAGTTGTAAATTAATCCGAATTTGATTTGTGTGTGGTGGAAAATCAATATACTTCTCAGTAAAGGAAATCCTTGAAGGCATGAAAACAAAGTGCAAATTGTACATTTATTGAACCACAAACCCATTTGACTGAATGGATCTATTGAATAAAAAAATTGAATTAAATTTTGAACTAATTTTCCCCTATTCAGTGATATGAATAAGTCTATAGTGTGGAAGTGCACACTTTTAATTATAGTTAAAACATTGTGCAAGTCAATTGAAAACAGCAACCTATGAATGCAAAAATGTTTATTAATTCTTAAACCTCAGATAGTGGTGAGACGACCAGAAGAATTCAATCAAATGTAATCTCATATTTTGACAAAATCACAATATTCATTGATCACCTGTTTAGAACTTCCAGGCTAGATACTTCTTCAATTAAAGAAAATGGAATCGATATTTTAAATAGAAAGTGTCCAATTATATTTTATTTGTTCAGGAATAGAATTGTTTTAGTGGCAAATAATTTAAAATAGACAATCATTCCCGGATGTTGAACCGTTTATATCTTGGTGGAAAGGTTTACTCAAACAGTGGCGTAGCTGAGTTAGGACACCCTTGATACCCTAAAATTCAGTTCGGACACCCCCGCTCACTAAATTAAATATATCATCCCGAATCTCCATATGATGTGTGTTGTCTACATATCAACTCAACTATCTTTCTCACTGCTGAGCAGATTTCATACTTAAGGGATAGTCAGTCTAAGAACTTTGTGGTTCTGATGGCACGTTGTGATATGGCAGGGACAATGAGACTGGATAACACTATCGACAAGTGAGTAGAGCGGATAATCAGTGGTAAAGCAGTTCAGATAACCTATCGGACATGATTGTTGTTTGATTGTTTATTATTGTTTTGGTCATTTTTAGCTCCAAAATTCGTAAAATGTTTAGCGGGTTCTAGGATAGCATCTAAACTGACTTCTAAGGATGCAATTTTTTTCTGGGACTCTTCCCATTTGTACACTCGCTCGATACTCACCAAATCTTTTGGAAAAAATGAAGTTACTCCTATGGGTGCAAGCCACTCCCAATTATTCAAACCCAGCCACGCTACTGGATTCAGAATGTGACAGCCGAATATAAGTCACTTTAATAACAACGTTATCCTCAATTCAAATGAAGAGTAATGGCTCTATTTGTGTCTAGTAGTACTGTTTCTTATTATTGCATAGAGATCTGATTGAACAATACATTGAAATTATTAATAATTGGAAATAGTGTGGGCGATTCCAACTCATTATAATTGTTAATTTAAATGTTAATTTACTAGCAAATTTACTGATACAGTCACTTGGAAACTGGAATTAACACTGCACTGTAATCTCACGTCATACTATTGTCTGGGTTATAAACATTAAAACAATGTTCAACCTAATTAATACATGGAATACATATGCTGTGGCTATGTTAGCATACTATCTATTCTGATATAATCCAACCTAACATATTTAAGTAGATTGAAACAAAAGAAACTATACTCTACGTAGATCTAGTTGAATAATTCAATATTCAATTTGATAACTTAACATTGGTAAATTTATTGATACTCAGTTTCGATATTGTTAGTAGGAAGATTCGGAACCGAACAGGAGATCATTTCTATTAATATTGATAATAAAAGTAAACTGAACTACTACTGTGCAATTCATACATAATACAAGTTGTAATCAGCTTTCAGTTCTTCTACGCGAATTGTGTGATAAATACAAATAAACTTTAATAAACAAACAATGTATTAACATAATTGGTTTAGAATTGTAATAATAAATCTGTATTTATGGTGGTCTTGTAGATAATGATTGTTCTGTTGTTGTTGTTATTATTTTAACAAACCGTGGTTTAAGCTAGGCTGTATATGAAAACGTAAATCACGAGCAAATTATGTACCTTGTAAATTACTGTCAACGTTTCTCACTTCCTATACGCTTTTCACATATTGAAATTTCATCTGTTACTAAGTGCTATTTTGAAGTTCTGTACATCTAAAACCTGTTCAAATAATCTACGAAGTTCAATATAAGTACTTAGTACTAAAGTACATGATTTCTATCGTGTAAATTTGATGCATCAATTGTGCATTGTGTACTGTAGAATATAGAGATGATGAACATTTAGAGTGGTGGTTCTTTTGATAAGAAACTAGAGACTAGAGCTAACACTACGGACAACATTGGATGTACAATTAATTGCATAGAATCTAACTCAAACAACAGTGGAGTAAGCCATGGATAATTTACTAACTTTAGATCAGCTTAGGTAATCAATTTAAAGAGTCATATCATATGACAATCTAGTGCAGATGCTACTTAAACTCAAATATGTTTTTCTACGTACGTATGTGTATAATGTGTTCAGTAACAAGTTGAGGTATAAAGCAGTGACAGACACAGACTGGATACGTAAAGTGGAGTTGGTATGCCGAGTGTTCTCTGCTTCACTAAGGTTATTGCAAGAGCAAAATAATTATCCCTTAGATTACATTGCATAGATGCTAACCTGAGCCGTGATAAAAGTGGGACGCGGCGTTGAATTTCGCGGGACATGACAGACTTAATAAAATGTCTTTACAAGTGATCCAAAAAAACTGGTCAAATTGGTGAAATTTCATGTAAAATCGACACACTCGCGAAAATTATCTCGATTGATAAAAAGCAGGACGGTTATCTTGTATGACACCGATATGATTAATAGAAGTGCTGAATTGGAAAGCAAGGAAATAGATCTCTGGAGTTACTGTTAGTTCTACCATTACTCCACTCGAGTAGATTGCTTTGTGTTGCCTCGCCATCATGATTCTATTGGGTGTATATTAATGAAAACCCTTAAATTACCTGGGGTTATTCTATTTATAGCAAAGACCCCACAATTCTAAGGTTTCCCCGCCCAAAATGACTTAACCGGAAATGAGTTAGCAAAAATCTAGCGCCATTTAAGAGATAACCATTGAATAGCACGAGTGAGCCATTTTTACTGAACTTTCTAGTCAATCATTGGAACCTCGTAGAGTCAACTAAATGCTGTACACTTTCTACCATTGATATTGTAAATAAGTAAATACAAATATTGCTCCAGACTATTCAAAAAAAGAAAGACAGAATATTATTTCCTAGAAAATTCAATCTAAATTTAAGTACTTTAAAAATTCCTAACCTAATATGATTCTTAATTTATGAATTTGCTTTTTTGACAAATAAAAGGAATTTTAAGCCAATAAACTAATTGGAAAATAGGAATATAATAATATGCTTTACTAAGTATTACAGTCAACAGTCTGTGGAATTGAATAGATTAAATGTTGCAAATTCAACCACAAACAGAAGTTATTTAGAAAAAATTGACTAATAGACTTTCAATAATCAACATCTTATTCTGCAGAAAGAACAATGCTGGGCTAATTGCACTAAGTCTGCTATGTATTGATTACAGAGGAAGTACTCAGGAAAACAGATCATTATCTGATGAGACAGAACATGTGATATTATTATTACAGTCGAGGTAGTGTTTTTGTCCAATTGATTCGTAGCCTAGGCGACAAGAAACTATTTTTATAACAGAGTCACTATAACAATAAAACAAGGTTTACAGAAGTCTAGTGACAAAAAAATTGATGACTAAAAAATCTGAGGTAAAAAACAACTCATTTCCTTTGTGTGTAGTCATTTTCATTCCCTTTTTCACAAAATAAATTTTCTACTTCCTGAGTGCAAGAATCGGATTCTGATTATTAGTCGTCTGAGATCTCTTTTATAACTCAAAATACTCATTTATCTAAGGTGTGAAAATATGTTAATATACAAATGATCATTAAATAGTCATTAATATTTTCCAAGTGCGAATTCGTATTCTCCAAAGTGAGATTCCCATGATTAGTTGTCTAGATCTCATTCATGAGAGCTGCACTAAAAATGATGACACAACCAAACTGGAAATTGGAAAATAGTGAGTCAATTCAGAATTTAGTAAATGGTACATATATACGTATAGTACAGTATATGCTGTACTGCCAAGAGTGAACAAAAATCACTTTAAATAATTGTAGTATCAATTTGTCAACGATTTTAAACTATTTTGTAACAGAAATATACTTATTTGCTTATTTTCTTTGTAATACGATCTGTAGAAGGATCAATGATGTTAGGAATTGCATACTTAATTTAGTAGTCTAAGCTGACCTAATCGCAAATTGTTTATATAATACGACTCCAGCATATACTATGTGAAATTTTCTATTCTTAATGAACTGTATATACTCGTTTAGACTCCCAAGAGAATGATAAATCTTTTTCTTTACAAATTAGGAAACACATTTTATAGCAACTTATTGCACTCAAATAACTCAGATTCTTAAAAAAGTTCATAAACAAAAATCATCTTTTTGATCTGGCAGAGATCAAACCAAACATTAATAATCGTCTACAATACTATACGGTTTATTACTTCGTCGTCGATAAAGGCACTGTTTTTACAAAAAGTGTCACCCCTACAAAATCTGTCCCCCTCCCTAAACATACTATGATAGATTTTGTAAAACATCCATGGTACTTTACAAAAACTGTCCCCCGGACAGATTTTGTAGGGGGGGGACACTTTTTGTAAAAACAGCACTGCCAGAAATTCGTGTTTAAAATAAAAATAATATTATTTTAATATTTCATCGGACAAAAGCATTTCCTAAATAATGCTAACAGAGTTTGTCTCGAAAAATGTGGAAAGCTGATTAGCTTATTGGTCAACTTAAAATGACACTTTCTATTTGTCCACAATTTTTACAATATCTCATGTTGGAGCAATAGAAAGTAATAAATTTGTGGGCGGTTAGTAAGTGTAAAGATTTAAATTTGTTGTATTCTAGTCGTGTTATACTCATCTCAACTTTCTACATCACAACTCAGCAATTAAGTGAAATCGCAACCAGGATTATTTCTTGAGCAGACCCAGGTTCAAGTTTTCTAAAATAATTGTTAATTCAGAGAAAAAGCTGAACTATGATTTTCAGGGGGACTTTGAGCGACCAAAGCGAGCGAAGGTAATGGGAACTTTAGGGGGCTTGCCCCCAGAAATTTTTGATCTTTTTTGACGCTCACAGATCGATCTATAGCTATTCTTACATTATATGCCAGAGAAATAATGACTAATATAATGACTGAAACATTTTCTACTTTGAATTGATTTGAATATATAATTATCAATTTAGTATCTGAGCACTTCATTCTGTGTTAAATATAATCTTATTCTTCTCTAGATTTTGAATCGAAGTTTACATCTTCTATATCATCGAAATAATAACTCCGACAGTCTAACTACATTACTAATCGGAACAAATTCACTAATCTGAACATTTTTTATCTTTGGTGCAGGGCTGTTCGGGTCAGCTAAAGTCTACTGTAGTATCAGATAGAAAATGTGTTGCAAGCGAAATATACTTAAATTCGAAATGTCATTACATCGTAGGTGATCATTTGCCAGTAAAGAAAACTGTTGGATTTATTTACTAGCATATTAAACATCAGCTACATACTTGTAATATAACCACATATTGTGGTAAGATAATAGACTTTGCTTGATCCAATGTTCTGCTACATTACTCACTCGATCGTACGCGTTCAAGACGTTACATCTCTATTAATGGTTATTATTCAGACTTTCTATCCTTTAGAGCAGCAAATGGTACAACCACATGCTTGACTGGCCTGACCACTTCCTTCGCCCATGAATTGCATCTCATAACGAAATACAGTAGACACTGGATATAGTGATACTGGATATAGTGATATTTTATATAGTGATTTTGGATATAGTGATACTGGATATAGTGATATTTTATATAGTGATATTTTATATAGTGATATTGGATATAGTGATACTGGATATAGTGATATTTTATATAGTGATATTGGATATAGTGATATTGGATATAGTGATATTTCTAAAGGGGTTTGAGAATGACATTCCATATTAATTTTTATTGGATATAGTGATAATTTGACCAAAAATTCCCTGTCCCAGGCACTATCACTATATCCAATGTCTACTGTATATGTTTGTAGAGTTTTAATAGCATGCTACGTAGATTAAAAGAAAAAGGTTGAGGTGACGAATTTTAATCTTATAGAACTGTACATGACAATCTATTGAAATTAAAATTACATTCAAATTCTAAAATTAGATAAATTTCATAATGCTAAATTATGTTTTACCCAGCCCTACCCTGAAAGTATTCACTACATATGGGATAGAAAGTTAAGGAATAGTTAAAACGATTTAAAATGAAACATTACGAAGCTAATGGAACTATACCACAATGGCATATAAAGATTACATGTATCTAGTAATTAGAGCTTTCATTATAATATCTCCATTACTAACATAAAACATAACTTTCAATGTTACAAAAACGAAGTTAACTTAGAAATTAATAATATTCAATGAATCATGCATTCGGTTCGTAAATATAGAAAAATATTATCAATAAACATTTCCAGAAAAAAACATGAAATAGTAAGCATATCATTTGATATTTAATTATTATATTTTGTATTGTAACTTGCTGCCAGTGACTGATGTAGCTTGGGTATTGTGGTTATCTAATTACATATTTAAATAATGTGAATCAAAGAGATTTTTTGTGGGTTTAGAGCAGAAGTTCAAAGCTCTAGCATAAAACCAAAACCCAATAATTAAATTAAGTGGGCAATAACCAGTGATATAGAAAATTCCATATCTCTGCATCTTATACTTTCATTCAATTTTCAAATCAATACTCTGCATACTCGTATTCAATGGTACAGCTAGGTGAAGTGCTAGAGTAGGCATCCCGTCCCTTTGAAATTTAGAAATTATTGCGATAATCATACAATAATGCAATTGTGGGAATCTTTATTGGTTTGTATCCCAAAATAATTTAACTTCCCCCTGTACCGTGAATTTCAAGAAAATCATCTTGAACTCCAAGCTAAGCTGTTTAAACATTTGCAATAGCAAACCTTTGCATATTATTTGCCTTTATTGCAAGAGCAGAACTATACACTTCGATGAGGAGCCAATTGAGCCATTTTCTTATCTTATATGATCCAAAAATTGACTAATGAATAATTTGGTCTAGATGCATCTCATTGGTCAAAAGCAGCTTTGAGATCAAATAGGTCTGGTGAATGGGATTTATTCCTTGCAATTTTAATTTCTGAAATTGATATTTAAGAAATAAAATTGCAAGAATTTTAATTGTCTAGAAGTTCATTATAATGTAAATTTATAAAGGAGCAAGAGCTATTCTTTGGTGGGTATTAACACCTTTTCAATTTCGAAGAAATCGAAATCTGCTAACAGCAATGCGAATACTACTGTATATAATATATTACTAGTAGAATTAGATTGATGAAGTATTTCGGTTTTAACTATAAATACAAATGAAATGGAAATATTTCACCTAATTTGATACAAATTACCAAGAAACACAATTTACTGTTTAAAATAATGGAACAAAGCACACAGAGTGGCATTGGGACACCAGACACTAATTTTGTACTTGAAAATTTTCAAAAGGAATCTGATTTTGAAAAACCAACTTATCAGCATGAATTAGATATTGCAAACAAAATTTTTGAATGCAACACAGTGAATGAGGAAGGTCTACATAGCAACAAGCAACTATACAAGTATTGCTGGGAAGATCAACATGTGACAATCAACTTAGCTTACTTACATTTTGCACCCAAATATACTAGGAAAAGAATTCAGAAATCGTTTAAACTTAGCAATTCTATTGTGTACAAGTATAGTAAGTGCCTCTCCAAGAGAAAAACAGATCACGATGATAAATACTGCGGATATTATCAAAGTATTCGAAATGAGCAAATAAAAAAATCGAGAAGGAATGTTTTTGATAATAAAAGGAATATTGAGTTTAGAAAGAATCTCAATTATTCAAATACCTCGCATCACACATCTCTATCTCACGTGCCTACTAATTGCAATTTGTTTAGTGCGTTTTCCAATGAATGCAAGGAACTGAATACAAGAGAAGAGTCTATGTTACGCTCTCCATTCACCTGTGATAACGTCCGTAATAATTTTAATCCGGCCACGGATTGTACAGACGCATCCTACAACTATCAACTCCATGAGCCACTCTACCCAAGTGGAAACTGCTAACCTAACTTATACGACAGCTATAAACTCTCACAGAGTCATTCATACTCAAGCTGTGATTTTCTAACCCAGAACTCGGGTGAGTATTCACTGACAGATAATCTATCTCAAATCTCTTCATGGTACACAGATGAACCAATCTCACCTGAAAGTTTTCCCCCCATTCCCTGAACCAACTTAATGGATAAATGGGAACTACATGTCTTAATTCAGCATAACTTTACGGTTGTTTATTATGTAAATTTTCACCATAATTGATATGTAATGTCTTCTTTAATGTATCTTGTGGATAAACCTTCATGATGTGTAAATTTGAATGATATACTGCTATCTCAAATATTAAAAAAAATAGTAGGTTTGAAACAAAACAACATTTAACATCAGTCAACAGTGGCCTGTTTGGCTAGTACGAATCTTAGTATTAGTTGTATTACATACATGTACGTCTAAGTTGACTAATTCATTGAAAGATGATGAAGAATTATGAATTATTCAATTAATGAATTATTCAAAATCTCAAACATTAGTGTAGATTCTATGCTCAAAGTGGTTAAAAGGTTGCTCATGTTATTTACCTCTAGCATTGCTCAGTCCCTAAGCGAAATATCAAGTATTTTTTTCATTATTTTAGTTTCAAATTTTGAGTAATTAATTGATCATTCATGAATTAGTCAACTTAGATGTACGTAAGTATGCACGTGTAGGTCATCTTAAAACTCCGATAGGGAAGGAAGATCTATCCCAAACATAAAGAGATTTGTTTCTTTGGTTCACTATCACTTAGTGTATATAATATTATAATAATAGATTCTAACACTAAGACTTAGTGATTACGAAACAGAACTAAGAGTAACTTTATCAGCATAAAATAAATTTGAATAATTTGACAATACTTGAAGATTTATTAAAATCAAATCTCATCTTTTTGCTCGCTGTTTGCTGCTGTTAAGTATTCCTATACCAATTCGATAGATTAATTTGTTTGGATTTGTATCAAACTAGGCTTAAGTCTTTGCTTGTAACTTTACAAATTCCTGATCATATATGATAACGAGACTCCTGAAATAAAACGATGGTTATGAATCACTAATGACTAATTTTTCAATCTAAGTTATTGTAAAATTCTGAAAAAATACTATACTAATCTACACCTTTAATCTTTAAAATATTCGTCTTAAAATTTCTGTCAGTATTCTTATTAAATACTTGATGGATTAATATTGATTCGTAATGATTACACGATTGACTACCAGTTCATGAAACATAAGTTTTGTCCTCTATGACACAATAGTTCTTTAGCCCACTCAAATTGTGGACAAATTCAATCAAAGTTAATTGCATATTGTTCAATAAAACATATAGCATAGTACGTATTATGTCACAAAGGTTCTCATCTAGCAAAAGTGATATTATTAAATTAGAATTCTGATCAGTCAACAATTCAGACTTATGCAACAGTTCTAGCATATTCCAATCGAGTTGTTGTTTCTCTAAACTCAGTATCTCTACAAGAATCGAATATCCATTCTAATCAAAAGAAAACAAATATTTTCAACATTGCATGAAGATATTTGAAACATAATACTACTTGTCTGTTATATGTTTTATTGAACAATGTGCAATAAATTTGATTAGATTAAATAATTTTCATTATACTTTCAATTCAAATTGTCCACAAAGTTTGCTAAAGAATTATTGTGCAATAGACGACAAAACTTAAGTTCCATGAACTGACAGTCATGTCGTCACTACGAATCAATACTTATCAATCAAGTTTAAGTATTTAAAGAAGACTGGCATGTATTTTTAAGACGGATATTTTCAATTCTCAATGTGTAAATTAGTATAGTATGTTTTCAGAATTTTGCAATAACTTTTGTTGAAAGAGTTTACATTAGTGATTCTTAACCATCGTTTTACTTTGGGAGTCTTCGTTATCAGATATGATCAGGAATTTGTAAAAATTTAAGCAACGAGTTCGGGAATTATAAATGTTTGAGGTAAGTTGTAAGACTTAAGCCTAATTTGATACTCTTAACAAACAAAATTAATCACAATACTTAACAGTAGCAAACAGCATAAAAGAGGATGCGACTTGATGAGGGATGGATTCCTACTACTGCCACAGCTTGCACGTGTGATATAACCTTTCTTCTCATCTGCACCCAAATTGATCATCAAGGTAAGGCTGCTCTTTTGTTTATTTATACATGTATGTATCTACTTGAAACATAATGCAAGCAACCCTACCGGAGCCCATAGACGCCGAACCCGGGGGGGCTGGGGGGGCTCGAGCCCCCCCTGGATTCGAAGATGGCCCATAGACGCAATACAAATTTTAGAGCTGAGCCCCCCCTAGAACTACAAATTCCCCCATAAATTTTGAAAAGTTCGGCGCCCCTGCCGGAGCCTATGCCAATGAATCATGTTGTGGGGCCAGCCAATAGCAAATCATATTTTGCTCGGAATTCACTAATTATGCGACTTTCTACAGTCGACTCCGCTAGGGTTAATGTTTAATCGGGTTACTTTTGGTAGGACCAGAATAACCCTCACACATAGAAGGTAATACAAAATAGTTCATTGGTAGGGTTAACCGCACAAAATGTTCTCTGACCGATGTGACTTCTGGTTAATTAAGCTGAGTCGACTAGATTTGGGAAAGGGAGTTAATTAATTAACATTACAAACATACTTTGGACCAGGGTTAACTTAGAATAGAATTCCTGCAATAAAAAAAATTGCCAGAGTGGAGTTTGCATATCAATTCTGTTTCCAATTACTCTCGGGATCCGAATAAACGGGCCCCTCGCTTATTAATTTAAAAAAATTTCCACCACCCCCCCCCCCCCCCCGCCTATTCCAACCCCCTGTTTATTAAATTTTATACTAATTGAACTTGAATTTTTACCAAACCATAGTTTCTGACTTGATGTTCTGAATCAGTTAGAAATCTCTACTATAATATTGTACTTTATTCTAATTACGTACGCGTAAATATATGCTCCAATTTCTTTTTGTTGATTTGAATAATTAAATAATAATTAAATCCTATTAGCATGACCCCCCACTTATTAATTATTGAGAATTTTCCAACCCCCCCCCGTCTATTCGGACTCCTAGAGTAGCAAAACCGGAGTCGCTAAATGGCGAATTGCGCTGTACGTGGATATTTAATAATTGTATAGTAGGTTATCCAACATATATTATTTTTTTATTAAATAAGGGCATCGGATTGATACCCAGGGGCCTTATTCACAAAGAAAACTTAAGATTTGCTTAACTTTATATAACTTTATATAGTGGAAATTTTGAAGAGTTGCATTACGATTTCAGTTAATAGATGTTCAATGATACCAATAGAAATATAAACTACCTAAATACTGGAAATATTCCAAGTCACTCTCGAAATATTCGTGATGTCATACTTAAGTATTATGACGTCATACTTAACTTAAAATATTACGTAATTTTCTGAAAAGTTTAACAAATGAGTAAAAAATTTGTCAACATTTCAATTGTACCACTTAAAATTAATAGAGTATGCAATCTATTTGAATTCTTTAAAAATATCTTCTAATTTTGAAGATTCAAAAGTTAAGCAAATCCTAAGTTTTCTTAGTGAATAAGGCCCCAGAGCATCAAGCTCAACTTACCTGTTTTAGTTTGTATGAAGTTTAAAAAAGTAGTTTTATAAGCACTTAATTTAAAACATACTTACTTATAATGAACATTCAATCGAGTTATGTTATGGGTCAGTTTTAATCAATTCATTCAATCAATGTCATTGTTCTATTGACAACTGATAACTAAACTGAAAGTAGAGCTACGCAATATTTAGTGAGCAATAAGGTCATTTTTTGCAAGAAATTAAGTGTTAACATTTTAAGATGTTATGTGGCAGATAAACCTCTGAAATTATTTAAAAATGCGTACTTCTATTTTTACGTAATATACTACAATGGAGTCTCCGAGTAACGAACACATTGGGGACATTAGAAATGTCTACTTCTCGTAGATTGCTTGACTTTAAACCCTCGCCTGGCTACGTCTCAAAAGTATAAATAGAGAAAACCCCACTTTCATTTTCACTTTCAGTTCACTTTCAATGTACTTTCATTTTCACTTTCAACATTCCTAGCCAACCGCGGGTTAATACGTATATGGTAAATTCAACTCGAATTGATTTCTAATAGCATACTAAATCGAAAGAAAGAGTTGAGCTCGTTAGATGAATTGTAATCTTATGAAACCACAAACGCCAATCTCTTAGAAATTAAATTGCAAATTTAAATAATTTCTCAATGCCAAATTATAATGTGTTTTTATCCTGAAAGTATACGCTACATCTGGGATAATAAGTTGAAAATAGTTTGAATGAACTAAAAGGAAATATTACACAAGTATTATGGAACTATACTACTGAATTTCGAGAATAATTGAATTCAGTTAAGAATGTGCGCTTTCATTACTACAAAAACTGATGATTGTATAAAACTTTCAATATCATTTCTAGGAGTTAACATACATAAATAAACAAAACAAATAATATTCAATTCACCTAGAAATGCATTCGTTTCAAAATAAGCAAAATTATCAATAAAGATAATTTAACTTAGATATGAAACAACTCATAAGATCAAATTGAACAATGGAAATATTGGTCTGTTGTATAGATTTCTTAGTCATTAGTATAAACGAACCATGGATAATAGATTACTTTGCCATCGTAGATTTCTTAGTCACATTAGTATAAGCGAACCATGGACGAGTCTTTCGCGCCCAATACTGTATGTTGAGACATAGAAGCATAAATCTAATTAACAATTTTAATACAGTACTGTAGTTGGATACAGGCGATGGCGTTTATTTGCTGTACTAACCTCAATTGATGCTGCGTGTAGTAACACCAGTCCAGTAGGGTATTTTCATTTGGGCCATAGTGAATGCACGATGGAGGCATTATACATATTAATAATATCCTTCCGTTGCCCCAGGAATGTATCGCGCCATTTCCGGTTTAAGCCATTTTGGGCGGGGAAGCCATAAAAATTCGGGATATTTACCATAAATAGAAAAAAACCCCAAGCCATCCGGGGGTTTTAATAATAACGACTAAATGGTACTTTAAGAAATCAGCAGTAGAAGAATACCTAAATAACAAATATGGTAACAATGCTACTGTATTAGTTCTATGTGCGATAAGGTGGATGAACCTTAGTGCTTGGGTGGTTTCGTGACCTAGATCCCTGGTTCGAATCTTGCTTTCACTCTTTTCATGCTCTATTTAGTCTATTACAAGTACATATATTGCCTTATCTGTGTAATCTATGCGTAGCTACACTCTTGTAGAACCTTAGCGAACTGAAAGCACTAAGGATGTTATCTGAAAATAAAGCGAGGTTATTTCTTGCTACTGAAAGCGGGAATTATAACATTATGCGTTTCATGCAATCGCACCATCTATGCATCGATTCAGCAATTATCAATAGTTCAGTACCTCCACCTGACTGTGAATAATGGATTTGGGGTATATAAGTGATATTATATTTTTTATGTCAATTTGAAACCACATATAAAGTTCACTTTCAAAGATTATTAGTTAGTCAAAAGCTACAATAAGCAACGATATACCAAAAACGGAAATCCAGAGAAACTATTGAATATCGCTAGTTCTACTGTATAACATAGAGCAGGGAATCCCAACCATTTTAACTCCATTACCCACCCATTAAGCAAATGCTGTTTAATAAATTCGTCTCCTAATTAATCCAAGTAAAATCAGTAATTGTACTCTGCAGCCCTCATAACATTATTATTAATAAATGCTACACCTTAGAACTGCACAATATTTTTATTAGAACAGCACTTTTTAATTAGAATCACACACATTGTGCTCGACTGCACATTAAAAGTTCCCATGGACTAGAGCAGTAATTAGGTATATTAAAAGTTTAAAACCCGATTTTGTCTAGGGGTCAATTCTATTTATAGAATAGACTCCAAACTTTTAGGGTTTCCACGGCCAAATTGACTTAACCGGAAATGACTTAGCAAAATCCCTATTCCGAATCGGGTTATTTACAAATGAAGATGGAATAGTCAAGTATATAATATACATTCCTGTTAGTGCTTTCCTATGCATAGCATAATACTAGTTCACTGAAAATATTATATTATACTCTCATACTAGACAATGTGACTTACATTATAGACATTTCTACTGATATTAATGGAATAATTCTCAACCATTCACATAATGTCATTACCGATTTACCATATCAGGTTTAAATGGTAGAATATGGCTACCACATGTGCTCATAAATATGTAGTCATTTTAAAAATAGATCCACAAAATTTGCTTCGACAATTCTTCTGACTGATGAACCATCATTTCTTCATTTGTTCAGAAAAGTTGATTGTTTTAAAAAAATCTCAGAAGTCATGGTGAAATTTTGGAATAAATTGTGCACAGAGCTTTCACTCCTAGGGCAGGGCAGATCCAGAAATCTTTGGTGATTGGAAATTGGACATTTCTGATATTAAGATTGAGCGGATTTCAGCGAAAGACAATAGAATGGTAGCTTAATTCTTCTAGGATAAAGTTCAAAATTGTTATCGTCTACCGCTAAGATATATTAGTAGTTTACAGCATGATTGTCAGTTGCGATAGGTTCTTTTCTGATCTTTCATAAATAATCTTCACTCGTGCGTTTGTCCTTTCTCTCCATGCACTGATTGATCGTGTTTACAAGAGCTATTAGTACAAATGCCTCTATACCTGAATAAAGTAGTGGCTATATGATTAACATCAGAGGATTGTGTTATGAAGGGAGTAAACATATATGTAGTTGTAGTTGGATTACTTGATATGTACGTGAATCTCTAAATAAGTTCCGATTTTACAACAAATCATGTCTTGGGATTCACTAAGGGGGGCTATTCCCCCCTGGATCCGCCACTGCGAAGTAACCAGTTTACTTTCAATTAAGAAAAAATGTCCTTCCCACATTCAACATAATTTTCCATGTATTTCTGTTAAAATATCCCATTGGTCCGTACTCAAACATCAGACTGACTTCTCTCTCATCAGACTTGGTTTCCTCAATCTAATTATCTTCCCTGAAAGAGTATGAATTCCTGTGGGAACCGGGGCAGTGCCCCAGATGTCCTTCCCTCATGGACCTGCTGACCTACGCTTGCTATGTTCGCATGTCTATCACATTCCATCTACTCAATCGACCAATGATTCCTCAAAAGAAAAAAATCGATATAGATTAAGATTGATTATTACTAAAAATAATTCCTTAATTTAAATTCGGTTGAATAAGTATAAAGAGGAGGTTTTATGTTATCCTCTGATATCCTCTAAGACCTTTCTACTTGTATTGCCACTTTCTTACTACGCTCCTAGTAGCATATCATATGAAATCCTGTTTGATAGACTATTCATTATTCATACATGGCAGCTTGAGTCATGATAAAAGCGAGACGCAATATAAATGTACTATTCATAGAATAAGCGGAATATAATGGGGAAATTTCAAGTAAAAGCGGGACACTTGAAAAAATTAGCTCAATAGAAGAGTACATGATTATCTTAAAAGGGGTTCCTACCATATCATGGTAGAAACGAATTCCACGATCTTAATGTATAGCATTGCTTCTACTTGTACTAAAATACTTGTAGTAGAAAAGAATGCAAAGTAGAATCCCTCTAAAAACACTATAAATACCTGTACGATACATGGATTTATCACTAAGAATATATTTTCGATTTTTACACAGAAATGACACTCAAAAAAATGTATTCTACAATGCACTTTCCTTGTAAGGTCATTGAATATCAATATCAAACACTAACAGACAAACTTGATAAGGTGGGGTTGAATCCCAGTAAGTTTCACGGCGGTGAATATATAATGAAAAAGTTGCTTAATCATAGAAAAGAGAGCAGAATGCTAAGTGTACAGGATGTTAAGAACAAATTAGAAAACCTTCTTTGGTTTAGACTTGATGATGTTGATAAAATCCAGATAAAATTCAATCGAAACGAACTAGGCAGCACTGCTTATCAATTCCCATCTTCTCTTACAAAGAGATCAGACATAGTAAACAGTAATGAAATTTACTTTTGGGAAAATAATGAAACGCTAGTGATTAACATAGTTCGACTCTACTCATGTCCAGATAGAAATAAAATAGTAGGTTTTCTCGAGAACATCAAAAAGCGTAAAAGTAATGGGGAATCTGTCAGTATAATTCGTGAGGAGCTTAACAAATATACGAAACGTCTTTGGAAGAGAGAACATGATTACTTTAAGAAAATACTGAAAAATGCAGAAATACTTGGAATAGCATTAGATCAGAAAGATTACAAAGCATTCCTGGATCCAAAATCAATTCTGGGAGGAAAGAGGCAAGTGATGGAGAGTTCAAAGGAAGGAAAAAGGAAGAGAAGAATTCAAAAGGAAGAGACATGTAAGATGAATCATTACTATAATTCCTATGCTTTTCCAGAACAACATACCAACACAAACTGCAGGAGTCAGATGAATGATTACCATCAGTGTGTGAGAGTCGACCAACTGACACCTTGCGATTGCTCACACCTAAACCAGCCCACAGCTCCTAATGATTCCATATACCTTCCACGTTACGGAATATTCACTCCAACAGATAATACTCCGGATGATCTTCCTAACCTGGACAGTCTCCAACCGAGTATTCACAGCAGCTGCTTCCTAACCCAACCATCTACTAATCAATGTAACCTAGGTGAATTGTTCTCATTTCAATTCAACTCCCTATAGGAATGTTAGCACACTAATTGTATTAACTTGAACTGACATTCTTCATTTCTGGTAGCTTAGTTAAAACCCCCCAAATATTTTTGTCAACTCCTTTTCAGGTAAAAGTTTTACGTTAGTTTTCTAAATCAACAAACACAGAGTTTAATACATTCCATAGGGTTGTGTGGATTATTCACATGATTTATTAATTGTGCTTTTGTTTGTGAACTTATTCATTTCTTAAAATAGCATTATGTTTGTTTACATTCTAGGTTGTCATTACATGTATATTACTGTATTGTGTATATTTGATAACTACAAGTAATTAAAATAAGATATTTGTTATTCATTTATTGCAATATGATTTGTATAAGCTACAATTCAACACGAATAATTGAAATTGAGAGTGGAATGAATTACTTTCGAAAATATGCAATTTACTTCAAAATTAGTAAAGTGTATCATTTTAAAAGTTAATACTTTGTCTCTCTTTGCAGGGGAGACGTGATACTTACATGAATAAATGTCTTGAAGGAAGTTATTTATAGTAACAGCAATCGATTGTTTAAAAATAATACAATTGTACTCAGTGATGACCAAGAGCGAGAGTGCGGGTTTTAGATCATTCCGAGAGCGGAAGCACTGAACTTTCTCTCCCGCTAGCACTCGACATGGAACTATAGGACTGTTGCTGGTATGGTTAATGGAGATCAAACTTGGGATTCCGCTCTCGAGTATCAGACTCATACGCACCCCTAAAAGTTAATAATATAGGCATAGGATGATTAATAGCAGTTTAAAACTGACAAACTAAGTGATTTTCCAGATAATTGAATCAAACTGTAGTAAAATAGATAGGAATTCGAGCCTCATTGAAGTACACGCGAGCGCATATTTTTCGCTCTTTTGACACAACACTGTTGTACTTATAGTTATTGATAATAGAATGATTGCGTTGGGAATTTCCTGCGAAAAATTCATATGGAATTTAAAACGGGAGATTCCTAAGTAACCGCAAATTACCAAGCAATCATGCTGTGCCAAGATGGTGGAAGATTACAAGCACACAAGTATATGCATATGTAATATTTAACAATGGTGCATTTTAAACAATTTCCCAGTAAAATTAACTTCTATGCTCTCACGAATGTTATTCATAAATATAGAGCTAACTCTAAAATGCCAAGATGCTATATGACCATACTATTAAAAAATATTAATTGTATTTAATCGAATATTCACATTGTAAAATATAAGAAATTTTGTAGAGCTAAGATTTCCACCGCGAAATGAATTGCGTAGTACATATCGCAAAAACAAGACAGGGCCGACGGAATCGGTCAGATCATGGCCTGAGTACTTTAGCAATATAAGTCATGCTGTGACCGAAGAAATTACATCTGTTTCTGGTGCTCTTGCTGGAATTCATAACAACATATTGTCATCTGTAGTCGTGATGTGAAGAATAATACTTTTTGGTATTCACACTGAATAAAAATTTGAAGTTTACATTATGCAAAAAGTTATTAACCAATTAATTCCCGCACAAATAGTTTGATCCAATTGTTCAAGGATGCCAAAGCTACATTCAATTGAAAATTCAATTGAATATTCAATTGAATGGTGACTTTTGGTAGAATCTTTCTAATTACTAACATATCAACAAATATAATACACATATGTCCTGTTATGAATATTTTAATTTATTAAAGTAATTATGATACACAAATTGTCAACACTAACTGAAAAAATGCTTTAAATTGCCTCAATTCACATAAAAGTCTAATGATAGATTCTAGACATACTCTATAGAGCAGTGTTTCTCAAATTTTTTCTTCTCGCGGCACCCTTTCTAAACTTACACCTTTCAGCGGCACCCCTTAATTTGACTTAGGGGCAGGCCAATGAACAAATGATAGTAAAAGTGGAGATTGATTTGAATTATTACGACTTTATTATAGAATAACTAATTAGTATACTAGGAAATTATTGTGAATATTGTGTAATAAATTATTCCAGAGGATTGTCAGAGGACAATCATCAAATTCAACATTGGCAATGGTATCAATAGAAAATAAAATAAAGCAGTATGTAAGTGTGGTAAGGCCTGCGGCACCCCTAGAGGAAGCAAATGGCACCCCAGGGTGCCGCGGCACCCCGGTTGAGAACCACTGCTATAGAGGGTGATCCAAATAAGAAAAAAGCTGTATTAAGTATAACATAAAAACCACTTTATGTCTACCATTCGAGTAACACGATATCAAAATAAAGTAGTGGACCTTTGCATTGCCATTTTGATTTTTATGACTGTACCCATTTCAATGTATGACAAATATATGTTCATTTAAATTGAAGTATTGCGATAGATTGAAGGGATTTATTGAAATTAAAACTTTTTAATTTCATGTGACTTCAACTATTTAGCTCGGGTTTATCATTATTATTCGTGAACAATTCCACCAGTTGGACCAACTAACTCGCAGTTGCTATGCTAACAATTGAATTCACTTCTTGAATATATCCAATATTATAGTTAGTTGGGATGACCCCAGTTGTGTATCGTCCCGTGTCAGTATGTTTTTGATTACTGTAGTGAATTCTTGATACCATTAGCAAGTGCATTGCTTGTAAATTTTAGGAATGTTTAATGATATTACACGTAAGCTTTGCTCGTGATACCCATTTTGGATGGATCTATGACATTTCAACAGATAAAGTAATTGATTCTTGTTCGCGATTTAGGATTCATGAGATTTTCTAGCATGTGTTTGCAGCATTATCGGCCCAATCCTTCAACTAGTTATAGAAAAATACGTGATCATTCCCTCACCGTTTGCGGAATTTCTCAAAGTCTCGAGAACGGATTCACGGTTCGTTACAAAAGTTTTGAACTGTATACTTGTAGTAGAATATTGAGGAAGATTAGATGATGTTATCAAAATATAATTGAATGAAAATTACCTTTGTGGAGCATATAGCACTCTTATTTTGTGACTCGAACTTAGTTGATTGTCCCTCAAATGTTTCTTACTGTATCATCTCTGCCGAGACACCTGTACAATAGCATGAACAGCCAAGTTTCTAATACGTATGCTACAACGCAACAACTATTCTACACATGAAATATTTTACCTAATTTCTTCTACTGAATTTCTCAGAATGATTAAAATATTGATTTATCTACTCTTCCTAGAATACTAGAGTATTGACTTACCCTGTATTTCTACTGATAAGGATTATCTTCAACGAATTACAGTACACCAGATCATTATCAGACCAGCTTTATATGGTAGAATATGTTAATTGCAGAATTTGCAATTGTTCGGTCAGAAAATCATAATTAGCAAGTCTTAGCAACATACTATTTCTCTACCGTTGTAACAATTTATAGGTTATACGTTGTAACAATTTATAAATGTATCCTTTTGTTCATAAAAACAACAACAACAACAAGAAGTTTTGATCGATACATTTGAACATATTAGTCAGAACTTTGCTTGTTTTGGCTAATGGTTAACCATTAACATTATAATTGGATATCTTTCTATTGGATCCTCTAACTAATTTCATTATAAACATATTCTGTATGCAAGTAATTATGAACCACTATTCTATTCAAGTTGTTAGAGGAACTACTTTGTAATTATACGATAATTGATAGATCTAACTATTCATGATGATAGAAGTACACAGTAAAGTTCTGTAATTAGTTATTATGATAGCTATAAGGATATTTATATAATGGGACATATGCCTTGGTGAATTTTTGCTTTTTATTGAAGTCATTACTTATAATATTACTTGTCAATGTCAATGATTTAAAAATCTGTACCCACCCCTGACTTTCACTTTTAGGTTCTTCAGTTAAATTTTAGAATACCTTCATTGCCATTAGTTAGTATTATCCCCGTTAAAACTCTTTAGCCTTGGGATATTTTATATTTATAGGATATACACCACACTTTTAGGGTTTTTCCGCCCAAAATAACTTAATCGGAAATGAGCTAGCAAAATTCCATATACGAATCGGGATTTATTAATTAATTAAATAACTAATCCCTGGAGTTTGGTTGACAATCTACATCCACTAATGCACAGAATAGCTATGTATTAGTCTCTTTACCAACATTATTTTAAAATTAAGGTTATAAAGATATAGTGTATGACCTAACATTGCTCGGACCTGCCTTCACTAGAGCATAAGTCACACTAGCCTCTGGTATATCATTATCTGCAGGGGCGCCGAACTTTCTGAAATCTATGGGAAGTTTTGGAGTTCCAGGGGGGACTCAGCCCTAAAATTTGTATTGCGTCTATGGGCCATCTTCGAATCCAGGGGAAGCTCGAGCCCACCACTTTTTTTGATTGAGGAATTGGAGGTGCTAGAAATGTGAAAACACTGGTAAATAATAATCAGTCTAGAAAGGAGTTCGAAGATCTAAACGATACTTGACACCTCGCCGGGATAGGTGACAAAATGTGCTGACCAATCAAATACTTGTAGCAGAAAAGAATGCAAAGTAGAATCTCTGTACGACCCATGGATTTTTCACAAAAAGAATATATTTCGATTTTTACAATGAAACGACATTTCAAGAATCCCATGTATTCCACAATGAGCTCTTTTTGTAATGTCATTGAATATCAATATCAAACACTAACTGACAAACTGGAAACGCAGTGTTGAATCCCAACAAATTTCACGGCGGTGGACATATAATGAAAAAGATGCTTCAGCTTAAAGAAGAGAGCAGAATGCTAAGTGTACAGGATGTTAAGAACAAATTCGAAAACCTTCTTTAGTTTAGACTTGATGATGATGATAAAATCCAAATAAAATTCAATCGAAACAAACTAGGCAACATCGCTAATAAAAGCAATCAACCGTTTCTTTGATATCCCCAGGCTCTCGCAGGGTTACCGCGGACACACAGTGTCCGCAAGCCGCGCATCGCAAGCCAGCGAAGCGCACTTGTAGCAGTTTAAAACTAGATAAGTTAGGTGATTTTCCAGACACGTAATTGAATACAAACTGTAGTAAATTGTAGGAATTCGAGCCTCATTGAAGTACACGCTAGCGAATATTTTGCTCTCTTTGGACACAACACTGTTTGTACTTTGTTATTGATTATAGAATGATTAGGTTGGGAATCACCTGCTCAAAGTAACTGGATATTACTAAGTAACCTTAAATTACCAAGCAAATTATGATGTGTGCCAAGATGATGAAGGTATCACAAACACACAAATATATATATGCAATGTACTTGTAGTATTTAACAATACTGCATTTCAAACAATTTCCAGTGAGATTAACTTCCATGCTATTCACGAATGTTATTTGTAAATATAGAGCTAACTTTAACAGCAAGATACATACAAATCTTCTAATTACTAATACGTATATCAACGAATAGAATACACATGTATCCTGTTATGAACAATTTCAGTTCTAAAGTAATTATGATACACAAATTGTCTACACTAACAGAAACAAATGTTAAAATTGCCTCAATTAACATAAAAGTATAATGATAGATTCCAGACATACTTATATAGGATTTGTTATCAAAATCTTTAAAAAAATAACTTACACTCACCGATAGTACTCATACTATCCTTCGCTACAAAATCTTTGAAATGTATCGTAGAGTGTTTGGGGAAATTAGATGGTGTTATAAAAATAGAATTGCATGAAAATGTCTTTGTGAAGCATATAGTACTCTTATTTTCTGATCCGAACTTAGTTGTCCCCTGAAATGTTTCATACTGTATCAGCTCCGACCAGATATGATACACCTGTGTATGGAACAGCCCAGTTTCTAATATGCTGCAACGCAACCACTATTCTACACATGACATACTTTACTAACTTTCTACTGAATTCTTTCTTTGAATTTATAATATTTGATTACTCTACTCTTCCCTAGAACAAACCATTATTAGACTTCTTTTGCTTTCTACTGATACATAAGGATATATCCTCAACTAATCACATAATACCATTCCATATCAGGATTATATAGTAGAAATGTTCACTCGTACTGTACAATATGTGCTCAGACGATTCTACTAAATTATAAACTATCAATTTCTTTGGTCAGAAGATATTTGAAGTCAGACTATTCTCTCTGTTGTAACTATCTTGATTGAATTTTTCTTTTTGCGTTCATAAAAATTTTGACTAATTACACTAATACATTTAAACATTTGAACATATCAGTAAGAACTTTGTTTGTTTAGGTTAACGGGTTAACTAACCATTAACATTATAATTTGATATTCTACACTTTCCATTATATCGTATAACTAATTTCATTATAAACATGTTCTAAATTCAATTATTATGAACCACTCATCTATTCAAGTTGCTGGAGGGGCTACAATGGCCTTGTAACAATATACGATACTTGATAGCTCTAATTTCTCGTGATGATAGAAGTAAAGAGTAAAGTTCTGTAATTATTCCAGTAGTATTTATGTGGCTATTATTATATGCACAAGGATATTCATATGAAGGAACATATGCCTTGCTTAAAATTTGCTTTTTATTGAATTATTACTTAAAAATTATTTGGCAATGTCAATTTATTGAAAAATCCTGCATACTCCTGAGCTCATTTTGAGATTCTTTTTAAATCTTAGGATCCTCCTCATTGCCATTAGTTAGTATAACCCGTTTAAATTACTAATTACTGGATACTTGGTTGATAACTACATTCACTGATGTACAGAGTATCTATTACTAATCTCATCAATCAGCATTATTTTTAAAATAAGGTTATCGATATAGGATCTAACATTGCTCGGACGTGCTCTTCACTAACTAGAGCATCAATCACACTAGTGCTAAATCGTGTGATAGCAAGCGACAAGTCGCGAGATATAGGAATATAGTATTACGGACGGTGGTTCTAAATCGTGCCACACACGACGAGATCGTGAGAGTTGAGAGGCCTGTGATTGTCTTTATTTCTTTACTACTATCTTATTTGACCTCATCAAGCTATCACACTTGTAACTTTGCTTCTATGTGTTGATTCACAACATCAACTGCAAAGTGATTGGGTTGTGAATTTATCTGACAATTAGAGTTGATTTATACATTAAGGATGGTGTATTAGAAATTACCTGAATTTTAGAACATCAAAATCAGTCCATTTAAAATGATGCTGAATTACTTTCTACTTCTGTGTTCACCATGCAAGCAACATTGTGCTCATAAACCTTTCTACCATCCACATTCTTAAACTATTGAATATAAATCTTCTACTACTTTTAAATTATGGATTGTATCAGTAGTGATATTGATGATACAACTAGTGGAATCATTTATGGTAGGAATTTTAAAATAGTGGCGATATCTGTAGGATGACTTGTTTTGTCGTTGTGTCTACCTAGGTCAGCGGAAACAGTTACAAAGTGACCATACTCATGGCTCTTCGTCGGTATAGTTAGGGGATCAGTCGGTCGTGAAATTGAAGATACAGATCCCGATTTTAACTGATATTATGTACGGCGATCCCGATCAAGATCAAAATTTTAAAAAGGAACTCGATCTCGATCATTTCCCAACGTTTTTACTTGACACATGATATTTACCGTAACTAAAAAGTATTTAATGTAATGGTGTAATAATATTGAAAGAAAAATTATCTCTTTGATGTGCATGCTGCTTACGAGATTTCTACTGAGTTCTTTATTTGAACGAATCAGATGTCTCTACTCTTCCTAAATAAAGCATGACTTTCCATTCATTTCTACTGCTAAACCGTATTGCATTCAGATCAGCTATATCTGGCTACTAGCTGGTAGAATATGTCCAATACATGTCTATTTAATACGCAATCATTTGGAGGTAGAGTCATAAAAATTATACATAACAATCATACTGATACACCATCAATTAAAATATTTCAGAAGATCTATTCTCTATCGGTTAGATAATGAGGATGTTAAATAACTGATACACTTCAAATTCTAAAATGTAGAAAGGTCGTTTGTGTGGGTTAACTGAATATCATTACGATTAGATAACCTCCACGCAATCTATTTGATAATTGCAATGTAAGCAACGAACCACTCCTCTAAGAGCTTAAAGAAGGTTCTAATATGAGTGCAACCAGTGGCGTAGCCATGGGGGGCCAGGCCCCGGTTAGCGAAGCTGAGGCCCCGGTAGGGACCACACCGCTTCAGTATTTCTGCATTGCGGGCTCCGCTGAAATATCTGAGTGCCCCAGGTGTGCCCAGGTTGAGATGGCTATGCCAGTGATCGTAACCTAATATGAGAATTGATAGATTTAATTACAGGTATACTCTAAAAGTGACACCTCTGAAATACGGTACCTCTGAAAACGAAAACCTCCGAAATACGTCAGTTAAGTAAGCTCCGGATTAACATTTCGAATCATACTGCAAGCACCTTGGTTCCTCGGACGATACCAGATACCAGATACCAGATAGTACCGGCCGGGCACCTAGATAAACTCTTGATCATATTCATAGCAACCCAATATGCAAATCGAATGCTGATCCCTAAGGAATACAATCGACAAATCGAAAATATTCTATTTCCACTACCTTTTGAATAGAGATGACGGCTCAGTACTTATGAAATGACCTAAGTATAAGCGTCATATTTCATATGTGTCTGGGTAACTGAGACTTGTCACATACCAAACGACATTTGCAACCTACTCTAACTAAATAACTCTACCTTGAAAGTATAGAGAAATCATGCCACTGTCACACGTATAACCCGAAGTGTAATAACTGACAAGGTTAGTATACAACAATAAAGAAATCTAGTTCAGTATTCGTACAAAGGAAATGAAAATAATGTAGATACAGGTACTAAGTAGTAGGTTATATATTTTGGTTACTTAACAATATACTCTGTGATTCCCTGTACTGAAATACTGCTAACATCACCACCTCCCTTTTAATTCCTTCCATCCCGGGGCTGATTTCGTTCCACGGTCCCAGTTGGTATTCTTTCCCCTCTCTTGGGTATCTTATCCCATGGAATGAAATCATCAAACTGTTTGGCCTTCCTGTTACGTAAGGGATATCTCCTCCCAACTGGGGGAACTTCCTCTTCCGACGTATTCGTTGTTGCCTCTTCTCCCTCACTGAATCTATTCCCCGAATCCAACTCAACATTTTGTCCAGACTGCGTTCCTGGATCTTGATTCTCTTCATTCAGGATTAAGCCATCAGGTTGATCACTATTATCGTCATGACCATTATTCAAAGGATAATTCACCACAACTGGAGAATTCCCACTATATACCTTGCACCTGTCGAGATGGACCCATTTTTCTCGATCTCGAATCCGCGAACCCCTATTATTTCGAGCCTGCTTCCGAATCCTTATCTTCACGTCTGGCCCTTTCTTGTCCAGAACCTCGTACGGACCGTCGTACCTTGGGTCTAATGCGTCATGTCTAGCAGAATTCCGTAACATCACCCTGTCTCCTCTCTCGACTTGTGTCTCGGCTCTTTTTTCGTTTACCCCTTCTCTTGACTTCGTTAAAGCCTGCTCAATACTCTCTCTGGCCATGGCATGTAATGCTGCCTGCGTTTCCTTCAATTTCCCTAGGTACTCGCTATGTGAATTCGGGATATCATTCTCGAGGTTCTCACACCATAGGTCCAGAGGCGAACGTGGTTGCCTTCCATATGTTAGTTGGTAGGGTGGGATTTTACTTGATGCATTAGACATGCAATTGCAATGGAAGCTGACCTCCTGGAGCAATGACGGCCAAGACCCTTTTCCTAACTGGCGGACCAACATAAGGCATAGCATAACTTGTTTTACAAATCCGACATTTCGTTCAGCCATGCCGTTGCATTGAGGATGATAAGGGGTAGAACGCCGTTTATCGATATTCAGCGAAGCACAGAACTTCCGGAATTCGATCCCATCGAGCTGTGCTCCTTGATCTGTAACCAGAATCTCAGGTACTCCATAACCCCTGTAGATCCACCCTTGCTCAAACGCAGTGATTACCCCCTCCGTCGTTTGGTCGCGGAGTGGCATCACTTCAATCAGACGTGTGAAAAGGTCCACAATGACCAGGAAATATCTGTACTCACCATCAGCCCAGGGTAGCGTGCCAATGTCCATTGCTACTGCTCTACCAGGGTAGTCATTTCCAAGCAACATTGACCGTATTGGTTCCCTCGATTTGTGAGATGGCTTGACTCGTTGGCATGTTACGCATCCCCGACAGTATAGTTTTGCATCCCTCGCCATCTTAGGCCAGTAATAGCTCCGTCGCAGGGCTTCTAGGGTTCCTGCAATTCCGAAATGACCTAGTGCATGCACTCTTTCCAGTACCTCCTTCCTTAATACAGTAGGGACCACGAATCGATGGTCGAAGTATAGTACTCCTTCCTTGAGATACAAATGGCTAGACACCTTCTTCAATTGCCCTGTCTCTACATTCCCCAAGTCATACCACTGCTGGACCGCCTTCTGTATAACGGGATCTCTCAACTGCTCCCGCACAATCCGCTTGAGGACTCTTTCTGCTGTTCCCACTGCGTATACATGTCCCTCAAACTCCGCTTCATCGTCCACTTTTCTGTCCCGCTCGAGGTGAGGGATTCGGCTGAGGTAGTCGGCCGTTTGATTCAAACTTCCTGGACGATATTCCACTCTGTATGGCAGTGACTCCAGTTCTAAAATCCATCGCGCATACGTGTGGCGAGGATCCTTCTGACTCCTCAGCCACTGAAGGGGGCAGTGATCAGTAAGAAAAACGACTTCGCTCGCTGCTCTTAGATATACTGACCACTTCCTCGCAGCTGACACCAAGGCCCACGCCTCTAACTGCCCCGCACTATAACTCTTCTGCGAAGGACTTAAGGAGGAAGAATAATAGCAAATAGGGCGGAGCTTGCTCGTTGCTGGATCCCTTTGTGAAAGTACTGCTCCGACTCCGGTTGCGCTGGCGTCTACTTCGACATAGAATGCTTTAGTCCATTGAGGGAATGCTAACACGACAGGCTCATTTGTCAACCTATCCCTTAACGTTGCAAAGGCCAGCTCGCATTCTGGGGTCCACTTCCACCGTGACCCCTTTTCGGTTAGTTTGTATAACGGGGCTGCAATATTCGCCATCTTCGGAATATAACAACGATAGTAGTTGAGAGTTCCCAAAAATCGTTGGAGCTCCCGCACACATCCCGGGTTTGGGAATGACTTAACTCTATCTAGATACGATATGACCGGCTCCCTACCGCGGTTAGAGATATGATGACCAAGAAATTCACACTCCCAATAGGCCAGGCGGCATTTATCTTCCCGTAATTGTATACCCTTATCTTGGAGGCGTCTGAATACTTCGCGCAGGTGTTTAATGTGATCATCGAAACTTACGGAAAAGATGAGGATATCGTCTATGTAGCTTTCCGCTGATTTGATTCCTTGTAAAGTATTATCCATTAACCGCTGGAAAGTAGCTCCCGAGTTAACCATTCCAAAAGGCATCACCAACATCTCGTACAAACCTCTCGGTGTGTGGAACGCCGTCTTTTCTATGTCTTGCTCTCTCATGGGAACGCACCAGTATGCACTAGCCACATCGAGACAAGAGAAGTATCGACTCCCTTCTAGCTTGTCTAAAATTGATTGAGGGTTCGGGGGGCCGTATGCATCCCTTTTAGCAACGGAATTCAGTAGTCTATAATCAACTGCGAAGCGCATTCTTCCGTCTTTTTTACGCACGAGGACTACGTCACTTCCCATGGCGACTTGGAGGGCCTACATATGCCATTCTCGCACATTTCGTCAACTTGTCTCGTAATCTCCTCCTCCCAGGCAGGAGGAATTCTTCGAGGTCTCGCCCTTATGGGGGTATCTGTCTGAAGTTCGACACTATGCGCATGGTTCACGTCTACTCTAGAGGGTCGCGTTGGGTCCCCTGCAAAAAGCGTAGGATATCCGTCAAGAAGTTCCTCTAATTGTCTAATCTCGCCGATTCCTAGTTCCACGTTGATCAATTCCTCTGCTCGTGTCGTCACAGATGCCTGTCGTATCTGGTCATTTGAAATTTGGGCTCTAAAGAGGGGTGTCGAACCACTTACTAAATCTTGTACCGGTTCCCAAGTGTTACCCAACTTGATTCTGCCCCCCTGAAAATCGAAGGCTACTGCTCCAAATTTCCTCACAAATTCACGTCCGAGAATAAACACCTGGTTGTCCGAGTTAAGTACTTGCAAGCGTTGTGTTACTGGTGCGCGTGTACCAACACACACTTCCACGTCGACATAACCGATCACATCGACCGGGGCGTCACAGAGTCCAAAAACTTTACTAGAACCTTCTCTCATCCGTCTCTCTAAGCGGAGATTTTGTAACGTCTCTCTGTCAATCACGCTTGGTCTTGCCCCAGTATCGAGCATCGCCAATAATGTGTGATCCCCCACTCGTACCTGGATGCTAACGGCATCCTCCCCCGGCCCTACTACCAGAACTGAATTGTTATCGTCTCTCTTCCATCCCTCCTGTCGCTTTCCTCTTGGCCCTCGCGACTTTGGACAATCCCATGGCTTATGTCCCTGCTGACCGCATATCCAACACAGCCTTTTGGGGCAATTTTTGTATCCATGACCAAACTCATTGCATATGTAGCACCCGCCCCGTCTTTGTTGCGAAGAGTAACTCTTCCTTTGCTGCACTGTAGGTCCTTTTCGAACAACATAAACTTCATCAGCAGGATTTGAGCATTCTGATTCCGGTTGTCCTTCCGCCGATGGACTCTGAGGACGCCTCCTATCTATCCTTTCTTGCCCTTGAACCCGGGAATCCTGCCTTGCCAACTCCATTGCTTCATTTTGCAATCGTATACTGGTTACCTTTCCAGGTCCCAGCTCGCGATAGCCTTGAGTCAATGATATTCCTTTAGCTAAAAATATGTCTCGTATCTTCACTGCGAAGCGTGCTCCGTCTTCTTCAGGGAGATCTCCCTCCTTTGCGGTGACCCAATCCTTGGCTTGCTGTCTGACTTCCATTGGAAGCTGACTGATCATGAACATACAAACTTGTTTCGTACTCAAACCGGCTCTCAGTCCTTCTTCTAGGTATTGGGCAAAGAAGTCATAGACCTGCTCTCCTACCGGCCAAACTAACAGGCGGAATCTCCCTATGGCTTCGAATATATCGGCAGGCGGGTCGAGGCGCTCTTTTAATAACTTGAAAGCATTTTCCAACGTATCTTTCTGAATTGCTTCTAAAACTACCCTTTCCTCCAGCTTTCCTCGGCATAGATACGCAGGTAGGAGCCTCTTAGCTGCTGCTTCCTCAAGAGAAACCACACTTGCTCGAAATTTCGGTTCCCATTCTGCTATCTTCTGCCCTTGGCGTAAAGGGGGAATGGAAACTGTTAAGGGAGTTGCCATTCGAGAAAACGAACTAGATTTATGTCACACGTATAACCCGAAGTGTAATAACTGACAAGGTTAGTATACAACAATAAAGAAATCTAGTTCAGTATTCGTACAAAGGAAATGAAAATAATGTAGATACAGGTACTAAGTAGTAGGTTATATATTTTGGTTACTTAACAATATACTCTGTGATTCCCTGTACTGAAATACTGCTAACACCACTATGATTAATGCATCATGCCACTACGTCAAATAATGCATCGTATCACAATGTTAGAATAACTGATAGAATATCCTTAATTAGTTTGATTAAGTTCCAATTTCTCAAATATTAAACCAAACATATTATTTACTGATACATACAAAATCTTGAACTATGATGCCTTGCAAGAGTTTGTAGAACAAATCAAAACATGACAATTGAATGTTCTGAGATACAAGCACAAAGTTCAAACTTATAATGCTAATTATTTGCCGAGTATCAAGCAAACAGAGCGAGAGAAGTTTCCTACGCATTAAGTATCCTGTTTTTAATTGTAAATACTTGTATGAGCATGTTGGTATAACGTTTCAAAATAATTGATATATATACATTTCTTTTTCTTCTGTGAAACATATTCACCTCTTAAAGCTGAAAATACACTAAAGTACTCACTTCTTCAAGAAAACCTATATTCCCCAATGCACTCTTCTTATAAAATCATTAAGTATCAAAAACTAACCGACCAACTTAAAAATGTGGGGTTGAATCCCAGTAAGTTTCAAGGCGGTGAACAAATAATGAACAAGATTCTTGAGCTTTCAGAAGAGAGCAGAATATCAGAGCTAAGAGTACAGGATGTTAAGAACAAATTCGAAAACCTTCTTTGGTTTAAACTTAATGATGATGCTAAAATCCAGATAAAATTCAGTTTAAACGAGCTAGGCAACACCGCTCATCAATTCCCATCTTCTCTTTCAGAGACATCAGACGTAGTGAATGATAATCTAATTTACTTTTGGGAAAATAATAATGAAACGCTAGTGATTAACATAGCTCCCCTCTACTCATGTCCAGATAGAAATAAAATAGTAGGTCATCTCGAGAACATCACAAGGTGTAATAGTGATGGGAAATTTGTTTCTATAATTCGTGAGGAGCTTAACAAATATACAAAACGTCTTTGGAAGAGAGAACATGATTACTTTAAGAAAATACTGAAAAATGCAGAAATACTTGGAATAGCATTAGATCAGAATGATCACGAAGCATTCCTGAATCCAAAACCAATTCTGAAGGAGGACATGAGGCAAGTGATGGAGAGTAACTCAACGATGGAAAAAAAGAAGCAGATAATTCAGGAAGAATCGATTGGCATTTTATCTGAAAATTTTCCAATTGTCTCCCAAAGTATAAATGAATGCAGTCAGCCAATTCTAGCATGTAATAACGTGGATGAAACCGATCAATTTACTAACATAAACGAAAGCATTTCCGCGATAAGTCTCAGTGAAACCCCGACTCTTGGTGATAACTTAGACACAAGCACTAATGATGCAAACATTAACTGACAATTATTCTGATAACCTAATTCAAAATACTAACACTTCTTTCATGAACCTCTTTCAGATCAAATAACTTCTCTAATTATAAAAATTGTACATATATTCATTTCCTAAAGTACCAATCGCCAGAGGGTAGAGGACATTCTATAGGGCTGCTTAGAATATTAAGATTATTTTTGTGTGCATGTGTATGTGAGTCTAATCATATATTTAGGTACTAGTATTTTGGATTGAGGTTATTGGTTATTACTGTAAATTGCTTGCTTTTTATTGTATTGTGCATATTTGACAAATAATTAAAATAAGATATGAATTGGGACCAACTATAAGGGGTGATGTGAGCATTTTGATTCGAAGAGATTTCATCAATTCGAAAGATTCGAGAATACATTTCAAATAAACTAATTAATTAGATAGCAATTTAAAGCATACGAGTCCGCTTCGCTTACTCCCAGCTCCTCAATCAACTTGCACAAGCAAAAAAACAAAAAGGCATCGAGTTTTAATACATAAAAATAGTAATTTCATCAGTCTTATCTTGAACGAAATAAGATTTCACAAATCTTCATTCTACTTGTAAATATTCAATTCATATACGTACAGTACGTTCTTATGAAAGGTAATCTAGAAATGACAGCAGTTTATTCCGTCTCTCCAAACAGTTCTTCATTTGTTAGAATTGATGTTATATGCTTGTATTGAAATAGCTATTCTATTAATCTACTACATATATTTAGAATAATTTTTTAGTTCCTTGCATTAGTTCGAAAATTATTTAATTATCTCCTTCAATAGAACGATCATTCAAAAACACTCAAATCCAATATATACATCTAGCTAGTGGTGGAGAGTCATATTCATTCTGTGCCTTCTTTGGCTACACCACTTCTTACAGCCAGCAATGAACTGAAATCCACTTGCTTTCCTTTATGTTCAGAGATCCATAAAGGGAAAAAATAATATTAAAATTTTTATTAAATTTAGTGTTGAAATAATTTAGAGACCATATTATTCAAATAAATCAAGATTTGAGCAGCTGGTTTTGTATCAGCTGTATCTCATATGTGCACCAGATGTAAGATAAACATAGCATGTACAATATATTCTACCTAAGTACCTCAAGATTTGACTTCTTAATGCTAATTTAATAAATTAATTATTTTCTTAATCAATGTGCAACCTCAAACTATTCGCATCTTGCTACTAAGTTATTATAAATGATTGGATTTGTTTAATTAATTTCACATCTGCTCATAGTATGCTCTCATTTAGTAGAATAGAAATTTTGGAAAATATTTCAAAAGTTAAAATTTGATAAACATAAATCTACTTAATTATGAACTATTATTGTATTGTTCAAGAAGTTTATATTTAGTATCGATACCAGTTCATGCTGCCATAGCGATTTTTAAATTCTCCTCTCTCTGTATAAAACCAAACAGATTATTTAGTGATACATTTCAAAATCAACTCTAACAATGCTAATATTCAATTTAATCCTACAATATTGGAGTTTTAATCACTCATGAACGTAAACAATTAAAATCAATTTTATACATGTATACATACATATATAGGCATACATACTTATATATCTTTAGGATAGCATTATACATAACATATATCCCTTATCATTACAAGATGTTGATCTTTAAATTTGAACAAGAAAATTGCCAATTTACATTTCGGAATACACTCTCCACATCTGGTGTGAATATATAAGGTTCATAGATCCGTAGATGTATGAGCTATAAATTGACACATTCTTCGAGTTCCCTTGGTACAGATATCCGATGTATATTATTTCTGCTACTCTTTCCTCATCAATTACATTTTAAGTCACAAATCCTGAAACCAATCTTCTACTTAATCCGTCCTTTTCCTTTGAATGAATATTTTCATGAATGATCGTTTTTTTACTTTACTTGTACTAATAATAAATCTTTCTACTATAAACGATGAAATATAACCAAAAAGTAGAAACAATGTACAATGAAGACATGTTTTTTCCATCTGTGAATCATGCATGTGTTAATTAACCACTGTTATGACTATGACTTTCTTAAATTCTTCTGTTACCTTTGTGCTAGAAGTAGAAAGTGTGATTGAACATTCTGGTGGACATATGCTATCTCAAATTTTCTCAGATATAATGAGCATCATCGATGTTCCAATTTAAAATACATTCTTATGAATTCGAATAACAATCTAAATCCTCAAATATCAAATTTTGTTGATTTTGTTATTTTTTGGAAGGAATGTGCTCTAGTTTCGCTCCTGAAATTAAGAAGACACTCCTTTGTGCTCTACGTCCTATCTAACTTCATACCACTATTGATGATTCTGTCACTTTTTCTATCCTTCATTTCATATCGCAGTTGTATAGAATTAGTCTAATCAGGAGCGTAATACAAGGAACGGTCTTCTGTTGATTCAATAAATCAAAAAGCTAAGCATTTTTTCAATCTTAAACGCCCAAACATCGATCTACAGCAATTGTTGTCACCTATAAAAAGAAATTCTCGGACTGTGGTGGAATTAAAATGTTTTGGGAGCCCCATCGGCAGTTATTGGCTCCACAGGGGGGACCGGGGGAGCATGGCTCCCCCAAATAAAGTTATAAAGTTGCTTTCTACTTTTTGTCTTGATTTTTATGCATCAAAATGAATAGATAATCAGAAAAATCAGATCAAAATTATTGCTCCTTAGATGCTCAGAATAGCTGTAGATCGATATTTCAGCGTCTACGTTTGAAAATTTTCTGGGAGCAATCCTCCCAGATGTCCTTATTTGCTCGCTTCGCTCGCTCAGGACCCTCCAATCCAAAATCCTTGCTATGCCCCTGCATTAGCGCTGGTCTTACAATTCTAGGACAGTCGAATTTAAGTTGGCCCCTCAAATTAAAATCTCTGGAGCCACCACTGCTCATCGGTTCCGGCTCTCTCAGCACCACGCATCCCAGGTACCCACACTTAGGGCCTATGCTAATATTCTCGTTTGCAAATTAACTTCATTTCGCTAACACAAGTATAAATTTTGATATATTTTTAAAGTAAATGAGATACCTCCACGTACCACTAGAAGGAATCGCGCGCCACAGTTTGAGGAAGGCTGGTCTAGCACAATGGGACTTATTTGAGCAATACCAGACTACTCACTTGGTATTATTGATGATAAGAAAAATGGAGGCAAACTGGGAATCCTTTTAATATTTTTTGAGTCATAAACTAGCCGATTTGAAATTTATCAAATGCTATTCACTCAATTACACTCAATTTATAATAAAGTTCTGGAAAGAAACCTAGTTATAGCTTACTACAAGTTCCCTCTTTCGCATTACAGTAGAACCTCGCGCATATACACCTCCGTCGAAAGCGCACGGCGCCCCGATACGAGGGAGTGCTCCGATTAGCGGGATTCTAAGAGAACTCCAATACGCATTGGTGAAAATAATGAAGTTAGAACCTACAAAACACAACATAAGCAAGGTAGTCAAACGCTACTGTTAAGGCTGAAACGCTACTGTTAAGGCTAATATTAACCACAGTACAATACATTACAATGCCACATATACTTCTACATAAGTATACTAGGAGACAGTCACAACGTTATGGTATTACGGAATATCTTTCTTGATCAACTCGTCCACTGTAGTTTACCTGCCCTCCACCACTTGCTTATACCACACTAGGATTGGCGATGCTTAGCGGCCATTACAAAGAACTACTAAGCTACTCAAGCACAAAGGTTGTTACTCAAGAGAAAAAGTCTATGGTAGAGTGCCCCGATACGCGGGGTGAATTGTTATGGAAAAACAAATTCCAAAACCTTCCGCCCCGATATCCAGGATTAGACTGTACCTGAAAAGTTGGTAATAGAGAATTAAATAAAGTTTAGTGTTTTAAGACATTTACAATTTCTAGATATATATAATGGTCGTAATTTTTAATTATTCAATGAAAAAATGTGGAAAATATATTTCGATCATTTTTAAGAAAATTTTCTCCTCTCATCCTTATATATTAATTTTAAAATACGTCAAATTGGAGAGAGGAGAAGATATATAGGAAGGGTGATCATGGGAGGCACAAAGTGTTCGCTATTCGAGCATCGCTGTTCCGTTATATTTTTAGGCAATTTCAAGCATACAAGCGCGCTTCGCTTGCTTGCGCTGTGCGGCTGTCAATACATGACTCAACACGTTACCAGTGGTATATATACAAGTCATTTGTAATTTGATTTCAAATTTTTCTCATTAACAGCAAAAATCATGAATTCCCAACCCGCTGATTCGTACCTTTTCCATAATTAAATAAATAACTTTACGGAATATTCATCGGGAGAAATAAATATGTATGAATACATTCACAAATTCGAGGGCTGGGAAAATATTGGAGATGCATTGATGAATGCAAAATCTAGCAAAAAAGATTTTCTCAAGGAAATTCTCAAATCAATATGGTTTTTAAAAAATTCTGACTATGAAAGTTACAAGTATGATGAAGAATTTAACCTACGCAATAAAACTGCCTTAAAAAACAATTTGGAAAATATTGTTGTCAATGAAAGTGAAAGGCAAGTTTATCAATACTGTCCACAGAAAGGAAAATTGACTTTCAACCTAGCTAAACTTCATTCTGCCTCCACAAATTATAAAAAGAAGTTTAGAAAGATGTTGAAAGATGAAATTCCTATCTCTGATAGATACTCAAAGTGTCTTACAAAGAGGAAGAATGATTTTGTAGAGAAACTAGTAAAAACTATTCAGGAAATAATAAACAAAAATTCAATATACCCAAACGATTTTAACCACCGACATTCAGTCATTCACCCGAATGCCACTCCAAGGATTCAAGTAGATCCAAGTAATAGAATGACAAAGAAGAGAAAGCTTTGTATAAGAGATTTTGTACACGCAGAGATGCTTAGTCAACAAAACTACATTAACTATTTACAAGGTCCCCGCGAAATACCAACAAACAACAATTACAGGTTTGACAATTCACTGCAAAATGTTGAGATGAATGCAACCAAGAGATTCAAAATGTCTCCTATAAACGATTCAAACTCGCTGATGCATTCTCCACCCAATTATTTCAGTCAAACAAACAGCGGAATAATGCCAGTTGCTTTCCCTAACAAGCCAATCTATGTTCCACCCCTGGCACATTTCAATCAAGATCATTTTATCTCCCAAATGGAGTATCCCTATTACACAGGCACAGGACAGTTTCACAGCACTCAAGAATATGAGCACGAAAGGGAAGAAGAGCTATTCCAAACTCCATTCTGGTAATATGCTGTTAGATAAATTGAGCTAAAAAAGGCTCTTATTTTTTGATGTTGTACACTCAATGTAATTGTATTATTTTGTTAAAGTCATGGTATTAAATGTACTGTCCAGTAATTAGTTACCTAATCTATAAGGACATACCTTAAATAGGAGGAGTCGCCACTGAATTATTTCATTTCATCAAGTTTTCAATTTCGAGGCTATTTATCAAAAATAATCAGCCTGGAAATTACGAAAATGTCACAACACCAACTCAATAGTGATACTAATCATAATGAGTATAATATTATAAAATATTATCTCAATATTGTTAACTCAGTTTTACGGTAAAAACCCAGAAAATTCTATCAACGAATCAAAATAAATAAGAATCAGAATTAACTCAATATTTTAGACCACTGAAGTGATTTGAGCAAAATTTTTGATTACAAATTGCTCCACTCAAAGATAATAATTAATTGGTTCGAATACTAAATTTGTAAGATTACACTTTGAACCATTACATACAAATAATTTGTCACTAAATGATATCGCGATTTTGGATTCTTAAATCAGAAATGGAAAGAGAATAAAAAGTATGCTCTCCAGCACAGGCCTAAAGTTTTCTTATTTTATGTAAAGCGGGAGGTAACTCCAACTTAGGGATTGACTATTTCCAGTTTGAATCGGAGGGTGGGAAACTAGATTGTAAGTACAGTGAATAGTATTGTAAGAGCACTCTCAATTTACTATTATTCACATTCCGAAACCTACCTCACCACTTTGCCTACGCCTACGCCGATGTTCTTCAGAAACACGCACCTGGCTACTATGATTCTGGAGGTATGTCACAGCAACATATATGTTTTTTAAAATTGAGATATTCTAGAATTATTCAAGAGTGAAGTAATATTATATTGGAGTTTACTGTGCTGTTGTTCAGTCAGTGTGAGGAGTCGGAGTCAATAGGACATTTAAGATATGCCCGAGAGACTTTTGTGACACATGTAAGGTATATGATCATTAAGAACTATCTTCAAGTTTACCCGCCATATTATTTCACGAAGCCATAAGTTTTTTTAAACCAAATATTAACTTGAAAAATTACTGAGAGAAAACTCCAATCACTCAAGCAGTCTTATTCAGTATTTTAATCAGAATAGTGTAAATATACTTTAATAAGATTGTTGAAGACATATATGTACCAATGAATCAAGAAAAAAGTTTTCCAAAGATGAACCTGACAAAATGTAAATTTTTGGATCAGTGAAACTATATAGATAGATAATGCTATATAGATAATGCCGGGGACAGGGAACTTTTAATAAAAGTATCACTATATCCAACAGTATTGTCCAAAGGGCGCAAAATATTCGCTCGCAGTCCCGATTTAGAGCTGCGTTCGCGTGTACTTCAATGAGGCTCGAATTCCTATCTATTTCACTAGAGTTTGTATCCAATTATCTGGAAAATCACCTAATTTGCCCATTCTTTAAACTGTTATTAATCATCCTATACGTATATTATTAATTTTTAAAGGTGGGATTGAGTCTGGTACTCGAGAAAGGGATCACTATTAACCATAACTAGCAACAGTTCTATATCCCATGTAGTGCGAGCGAGAGTGCAAGTTCTCGGCTAGATCCAAAAACGGCGTATATAATCTTCATACCCAAATAGAATAGTTATCGATCTATCATTGAAAAGCTGATTACATATATACACGTAAATCTAGAGCAATTTATTACTCATTTCAACTGAAATTCAATGCATTTTCAGTCATAAAACAGACATCGAAATGTTACAACGACAATTAGCTAGATTTGTGAGCAGGAGAATTTGTGTGTGTTTAGAGATAATATTATTAAAATATGTTAGTACAGTGAAACTCGGTTATAACGTACCTGTTCGGGAAAGGGAAAAAAGTACGTTATATCCGAAGTACGTTATATCCGAATAATAATATATTGACTGATTTTTTAACAAATTAGGCGTGTTGAGTCGTTTATTAGCTAATTATAATGTAATTTTGCAATGTTAATAACATTTTTACTCAGACAGATATAATATGATTGGATATTACAAGACTGGGTTAAACATGTAACTCCTAAAATGATTTAGTAGTCCTAGCAGAAATCAGTAAGAGAGGTTTGCCTATAAATCTTAGTACTAGTCTTGAGCAGAAGTTCTTCCAATTCAGCTATTGAATTGAGATGACTATTAGTATCTGTCTTACATGTAACAAAACGTCTCACAATATCTAAAGCATCACGAAATTCTGAAATAGTCGGGCATGCAATAGGTTCATCATCACAAGCGATATAAGGCTCCTCCGATAATACTGCATCATCCTGAATCATTGATACAATATCACTATCTGTAAAGACCCCATCAATAGCTACATCATCATCAACATGCGTATAATCTTCAACAGAACCTTCTATGTTGACATTATGAGATTTTAAACCCTCAAAAAGATTCTCAAGTTCACTGCTAGGTTCAGAAACTAGGTCCATACAAACACTAGAAGTTATGTCTCTGAAATTACAATGCTGAAAACAATTTCGGATAATCTCTGCTGTTACCTTGTCCCATGCAATCTTCAACCATTGCATTGCATCGAGCATCGAGATTTTTAGATCTTCTCCACTTTCCATAGATAATAACAATCTTTTCACGAGCTGGTGACGATAATGAACTTTGAGCGATTGTATTATACCTTGATCACATGGTTGTAGTTTGGCGGTGGTATTGGGAGGTAAAAACTTTATATTAATGTTAGAGAGCTCGAGATTACGAGGGTGTGCGGTACAGTTATCAATAACTAGTAATATTGTACGTTTTTGAGAAAGAAGTTTCTGATTCCATTTTTGTAGCCAATCCCTGAAAATATCCCCAGTCATCCATGCTTTGGAGTTAGCCTTGTACTCCAAAGGCAATGACTTAATACCAGAGAAACATCGTGGAGACTTTGATTTTCCGATTATAAGGAGTGGGAGTCTTTCACCATTCATACTTGCCCCAACCAGAACAGTAATGCGATCTTTCGGCTTTTTTCCTCCACTACACTTTTCTCCTTTAAATGTTAATGTCTTATCGGGGCGCAGCTTGTAATATAATCCGGTCTCATCGACATTGTAGATAGACTCTGGAGCGTACTGCGAAAGCAGTTCAGGCAAAGTCAGGTCTAACCATGGTCGTATAACCTCTTCTGATACTGATTTTTCTTCGCCTGATACCTGTTTCATCCCAATACCATGTCTCTTTTTCCATCTATCAATAAAACCACTTGTTGCTATAAATGATGCAAGGCCCATTGAAACAGCAAACGTTTCAGCTCTTTCAACCAGTAATTTTGCACTAATTGGAATGTTGAGGGACCTAGCTTGCTTAAACCACTCAAGGAGAGCAGCATCTACATCTTTCTGATTAGATGGCCGAAAACGCTTGCAATCGAGACTAAATTCAGAGGACGAAAAGTTACGTTTCAGAATTTCTCTATTCTTCCATATGCTGCTCACTGTAGTTTTGGCGAGATTACGCCTTTTGCACACAGAAGCTTGTTTTTCTCCATTTTCAATAGAGGATATGATATCTATTTTTTGTCGAGAGGTCAGTTGAAGTCTTGAATTAGTTGCCATAATTCTGATTAGTACTAAAATATGAATTATCATTAGGTAATTCTTAACGGATATAGAGTTCGTTCCAACGGAGTATAAAGTACGTTCTAACCGAGTATAAAGTACGTTCTAACCGAGTATAAAGTACGTTCTAACCGAGTATAAAGTACGTTCTAACCGAATCTAATATACGTTCTAACATAGTAATATGTATAATGTACCTTTTAACAAAGCTTATACAGTATTAAGAAATAACATTAGTAAATATTCTTACAAAATAATTTATGGTTCTATAATATGTATCTGTTTGCATTTATAAGCACTTTGAATAATCAGATTATGTCTAAGTACAGTAATTGGTTTTTGGATTTCCATAGTGAAACAATTTGTAGCAGTCAAGGAGTACGTTATATCCGAAAATTTCCTCTGTGGGGAACTGATTTTAGTACGTACTATCCGGAAATACGTTATATCCGAGTACGTTATAACCGAAATATCTACTATAAGCTACATTGGGGGAATAATCCGTCAAATGATTCAGATACGTACTAACCGAGTGTACGTTATAAGCCGAGTACGTTGTAACCGAGTTCCACTGTATTTATGTTTCAGATGTGCCAGATGTATAAGTTAAGCATCATATGCGCATCTGGGCAACTGAGACATATCACAAACCAAGTCTAGCACGTAGCCTATTCTACTAAATAACTTCTACCACGTAAGCATAAACCATCATGCTACATTAATGCATGTGCCACCATGTTAGAATAATTGGTAGAATATGTTTAATTACCCCAATTAAGTTAACATCTGCGCATAGTATGTTCTCATTGAGTAGAATAGACATCTGATAAGAGTATTCCCAAATTAGACATATATCTACTTAATTATGAACCAGCAATTATGTATGTTGTTTAAGAGGTTTATATTTAGTGTTGATACCAGTTCATGCTGCCATGGCTATTTTTAAACCAAACATATTATTTACTGATACATTTAAAAATCTTGATCTACGAAATCTTACTAGTACAAGAGGTTTGAAGAACAAATCATAACATTCAATGTTACTCTGCTAAAATAATTTGCTGAGTATAAGACAATCGCATTAAGTATCCTGTTTATCATTTTAAATATTAATCCTTTCGCTGTAATTTCCAGTCGAGACCAAGAAATTTTGGCTGAAGACTCAATAATTTCGGTTGATAATCCAATATTTACCCATAAATTAGTACACCAACAATATCATGCACTTATCCGGTTCAGTATATAGTATGTCTATAACATTATGTTGTCTTGGTCTGAGAAGTATAAAATTTCTTAATCATATGCATAGAAAGAAGCGTTGAGCATATATGAAATTACCTCAGAATACAACCGCCATTGGTGCAATTTCATATACCATGTCAATGAATAATGATCTAAAAGCCTCAAAATTATCCAAATTTGTTAATTAAAGAGTATTTCTACTTCGCTATCTTTCTGCAGCACTTAACTCTCAAATTTAAATCGCAGTTGTAAGGAATTACAAGAACTTTAATCAGGAAGGTATCACAAGAGCAGGCAAATCTGTTGAGTTAATACCAAATTTTAATGGTAAATTGATCGAATAATATCGATCTGATAAAGCCAATGCATACATGCCAACCTCTGCAAGGAAAAAAGCAAAAGCTGGACATAAGTAGTATTTTAGCAGGATATAGTAGGATATCTGTATTAGTGCTATATACTTAAAAGCAGGACAATTCCACTTTTTGGAACGTTTTCGCGGGACGTTCAATATATGGCCGAAAAAGACATCCCACCCAAAACAGTACAGTTGGCAAGTATGCCAATGATTATCTATTTATCTTTAGAAGTCCTACGTTTTTAGAGAAAGGACAAGATGCTATTGTGACAATTTTAATTGTTTATAGTATTTGACTATATATCACGATATTACTATTCAAAAATTTCTAACCAATTTGATCTTCTATTTCACAAATGGTAATGGGGTTTTCTCTTTATTAACTAACATACATTGACACAATCTAGTTTGATAATACGTATTGAAATTCATGTTTACTACATGCCTATTTGACATGCAGTCATCTGAAAGTAGATTCACAGAATTATCCCTGACAATTCTACTGATACACCATTAAAATCCATCAAATGCTTTGTTCAGAAATCTATATTTAGTAACAACTTTCTTTATCGTTATAGTTATTTTGTTTAAATTTATTCCTTGTATCCTTAAAGACAAGCAGGATGTTAATTAACTGATGTACTTAAAATATTAAATGTATCAGTTAAAAGTTCTTAATTATGGTTAATTGAATGGCATTACGATTGGAGACTTTCAACTTGATCTTATAATTATTTCAATATGAACAACTTTCTGAACATTCGTCTAAGAACGTAGAGAAGGTTCTAATATGATTGTAACCTAATATCGGAATTGATAGATTTAACCCTAACTTGACGAGGAATGTTGAATTGAAAGTGAAAGTTAATTGAAAGTGAATTGAAATTGAAAATGAAAGTGGGGTCATTTCTATTTATACCTTTGACCCCACGTCAAATTAGGGTTAATTACTATACGTATTATAACCTACTACGTACACAGCTAGATAATAGCAAAGTCAAATTACATAAAAATTCCCGCATCATCATTTTGATATGTTGTTGATATGCATAAATTATCAGTGAGAGACACCTCACAAATTCTCACTATATATATATCCAATATATCAACTAGACTGAGCTTGCTGTCCCGTCGACTTCCCCCAGTTTGAGATCATAGTCTGAAAGGGTAGCGATAACATAACTGCCTTAACATTCTCGAAGCAGTGAATCCATTCCTTCCGCTCTGTTTTCTTTCCTCCTACATCCACCATCTTATGACATAATACAAATAATCCGTTAGAATAATCTCCTTACCCAAAATAGAATAGTTATTGCTCTATCATTGAAACACTGATTATATACGTAGATCTAAGCCATTTATTACTCATTTTAATTTAAAATTGATGTATTTTAAGATCACAAAAAAGACATCGAAATGTCATAACGACAATCAGTTGGACTTGTGAAGAGTAACCATTAATTAAGACGAAAGTAGTGTTTCCGCTATGATAGACGAATTAGCTTAGCTGGCAAACCTTAGAACGTGGTCATAAAGTCCAGACTAGCCTGTTCAAAAACTCATTCTAACACAATCAAATACAATATTGTTACAAAATCTGGTTAATTAAATCTTGATAGGAAGTCATATCCCCTGCGTCATTATTGGTTATATCTGCCTACAGTCGCCTATGGAGTGACTCACAACTACTTTATAATTGCATTATGACCAAACGACCTTAAAAAGGAGTAACAATGTGTATTAAAATTGAATAATTTTGTCATAGATAATGTTTAGTATAGAAACAGAAGAATTTGACTATTTTCTCCTAAAGTAAATCGTGAGTTTATGCAATTTTGTCCCATATGTGTGTTTGGTCAATCAGGCTTCGGTCATAGCAACATGCATCTGCAACCTACATTCTACTAAAGTTACTTTATATTCATGATATACTAAGTATTATAAAGTTAATTGCTTTTCTTAATGTGTAATATATCTACTTAGTAATGTGCTTAATAGTCAAACTTACCTTACATGCCTTATTAGGCTAATTAGATCTAAGAAGAGAAAACAATGTTTAATTAACTTCAAGTAGAAGACATGTGCAGATCCCTTTGATAAATTATTTCTTCGTAGAAATAAATTTGATAGTATGTTAAGTAACCTCAAGACATAACGAGCATCATCATTGTTTCTACCTGGTTCAACGATGTCTATCCAGATCAGGAAAGCTCTTTTTGTTTTACTTAATAATATATAATATCCGTCAAATCAGAAAGTATCTCTTCACCAAAGCATGCGAAAACTCTCGTCATCGCTCTTGTAACATCTCGACCTGAATATTGCAAGAGTCTTTTTTATGGTTCTCCCTCGTTGCTCCTGTCTTGACTCCAGCGTGTTCAAAACAGTGAATCTAGGGTTATTCACAACGTCTCTAGATCCATTCCATCGTCTCCTCTTCTTACTACCTCCACTGGCTGCCTGTAAAACATCGCATCACTTTCAAAATCCTCCTCATCACTAATAAAGCTGTCCATTCTCTTGCTCCTCTAAACATCATCCAGCTTATCAAAGTAAAAAGTCCAGCCGTAATCTAAGAGCTCCGAATCCTATCCTCCTCGAACATCCATCCATTAAATCCTGCATATGAGCATATGTTTCACCAAAATTAGAGATAAACAAGGATGTGTAAAACTATTAATACTCCTGGAAACTGGAGATGGCACTTCCCAACTTTGGCCAAGTTTACACGTATGGTTCATATGCGTTTATTTTAAATGCTGACTGAGAGGAATGATGGAAGTATCTCGATGGGTCCGTATTCAAATGTTGTAAATATACATCTTGTTGTTGCGTTATTGGTAATGAGCCACAAAACCATTTCTACAATTCATTTCATTAATTTGTCAATCATCCAATATTTTATACGTTTGGAACATCGTAGTAATTTCGTTTATGTATCCAGTTTAGTCCAAATTTTATGAATAACTTTGCAAATCTGTGGGAGGATAATTATATTCAGGTTATACTCAGGAGTCAGGATAATCAAAATTAATCATTTTTATATACGAATAATTAACCATCTAAATTTATCCACAATCAGTACACAACACATGTATGTAGTCATTTAGTCATCAAAAATTTTATAATTTTAACACCGCCAACAATGTGTGAACTATTTACTTTGTAGAAATTTACCATTCAGAATAATAAAATGAGTCACTTTTAGCTCTGTATGATTAATTGCATCGGATTGATTCAAATCTTACACAAAAGCAGGTACTTATCTGCAAATACGAACAAACTTACTGAAAAAAATGTGCAAATCATCTAAGATGATGATCTTTATTTCTGCTCTCTTACCTCTTCGGCACCTAGAGGGTCATAGGGTTGAGGTGGGGATTGGTAGGGCATTTCGGACAATTTGTAGTACTTAAGTATGATCAATGAAAGATAATGCCCCATGACAAATTATTGGTAGGGTAATACCATGCTCTTACAAACTCTACTAGCACGCTAAGGGTCTACACTCTACAGATTTCTATTTTTAATTCCCAAACATGGGCGTATGAATCGGTAGGGTTGGTAGGGCCATGACCTAACCAAGTCTACGCTCTAATCAAATTCTTAAACACTATTTCTACTTGATAACGCTATTTCTACTTGATAACATCTTTTGAATAATCAATGTTATGAATATAATACGGTGGAATGTCATTATAATTAATTTTCTACTATAAAATATGTAAATTAAGCAACTGTTCTCTGATAGAACGATCAAAGAGCAGAAAACATGCGCAGATGCTTATCACTGATTCCTTCTACATTTGAGTCTCATCACTTTATCTCTGTTATGCATCTGTTCCACTGTCTGCAAACTATGTTATCTTGACCTGAAAGTAGAAAATGGTTTATCATATTTATCTGGTAGAGATAAGGTTGACCTATGTAGAGTTACCTCAGAATATAACAAACATAATCATGGTTACAATTTAAAATACACAAGCGAGCTTTGCTTGCTTGCGCTGTGCGGCTTGCGGACACTGTGTGTCCATAGAATAGCCTTTAGGTTTCTGGGGATATTTAAGAAACGGTTGATTGAATTCAGAACTGGAGATGAAAATTAGGTTTATTATCAAAGGAATTGCTTAATATTAAGAGAACTAATCCTGAATGTAATGTCAAATTGAAACTACAAAGTTCACTTTTTTAAAGATTATTATATTTGAATGACTCAGAGAGTGAATTGCATTTGATCAAATGCAATTCACTCCATTAAATACCCTCGATTTATATTAATTTGGTTAACTTTTGAAGGAAAACCTATATAATGATAGCTTATTACTCTATCTACAGGAACCTGAAATAGTTCTAACAATCATGTGGGGCTTCAAAGGGGGCATAAGTGACCCCCCTCCCTAAGAATAAAATCAAATACAGTCATTTTCGACTATTAAATACAGTCGAACCTGCTACAACGGCCACTCTATATAACGGTCACCTGTCTATAGCGATCACCAATGAACAGTCCCGTCCCAAATTCCATAATATTGAACCTGTGTCTAGCGGTCACCTGCTCAACGCGGCCAACGGCCACCCATTTGTAGTCCCTTACTGACCCTAAAACTGTCTATAATGGCCACTACCTGTCTATAACGGCCACTACCTGTCTATAACGGCCATCACCTTTTTATGTGTTTATTACAGGACCTGTTACGAACGATAAACAAGTTTCATTATATTACTTCAAGTAATGGATTTCTAAAAACTTGATATTTATTGCACTGCGTTGATACCTTTGGGGATTATGACAATCACCTGTATATAACGGTCACTTGTGTATAACGGCCAATTTTGGCCAGTCCCTTGGGTGGCCGTTATATACAGGTTCCACTGTACTTAAAACTTATTTGCGAAAGAAAGACTTAATGGGCATTCACAACTATATATTCATAGAGACATTGACATAGTAATTGATACGTTTGTAGTTAAAAAATGTCAGTTAACAGACTGATAGTGCAGTTCCATTAAGTGACTGGTAGGGCATTTGCAAATATATATCTTTAATTGGGCTCCAATAGAATTTCCAGGAGCGAGCAGACGGACAGACGACGGACGTTCGACATCGATCATGAAAAGTATCACTAGGAGTTGTACTGAAAATGAGAATTTGATTTGTATTATCCGAGCATAGTATTATATCCACTTGTATAGGTACATACAAGAATAAGCTGTAGATCGAAATTAGTTTTATAGGAGAGAATGCACATTTGTTAAGATCTTTCAAAAGTTAATTAAGGAATTAATAAGTGCTAAATAATTATTGAAATTCCCCTAAATTTCCCTCAATTTTAAGTTAAAAATGTCACTCACTATCCTTATTAAATATTTAGCTAAATAACTCCATTAGCAGAAATAGAGTGAAAATGTGACTACAATGTATTATGATACTTCCTGAAGAAACTTTTTGGCATCAATATTTTGATCATTTTTAATAAATAATAAATTAAGATGCTGCCTTGCAAACTTCTACAAAATGATGACTGATAAAGAAATATTTTTTACAAGACTTATATTTGCCCGTCTAGCTTCGCTGCTGTGCAGCTTAATATCCATTAATCATTAACTTCGGATTTTACTGATGTGAGCTTATCTATCGTGACAAATGTCTAAATGTACTATGCATCATCTCATAGGGCACATCAGTGTATATAAATAGAAGCATCAATGTGGCTGTTAATAACACTTTAATACAAAAATTATCACTGTATAAATCATGAGTTCGTTTCCTGCTGATTCATATCACGATGAATAATGCTTGTGATGAGCTGTATTTATTGAAAGAAAAAGAGTTGTCGGTGTCCATTGCGGAATTCGTGGGTTCGGGAAATATTGTGCATACACTGCTAAGAGCAAAACCTGGAGATGAAAAGTATCTCAAAAAAATTCTCAAGCCAGAATGGTTCAAAAAAGATTCTGACAATAAGAAGTATGGGGAAAGCAATAACACCATTGCAAAGAAATATTTCGAAGATATTGCTATCAATGAGGGTGGTAGAGCAAGTAGAAACAATTTTTATCAATTCTGTCCGGAGAATAGTCAATTGACCGTTAACCAAGTTAAACGTTATTCTTTCCAAAAAGGAAGCTAAACTGAAGTTGAAAGGTGGAATACCTACCTACAAACATTCTAAGTGTCTTTCCAAAAGAAAAGCTGATTTTGTTGGAAAATTAATGAAAGCTATTCAGGCCTACGAAAAGTCGACATACTACCTTAGTGCTCCCAATCCACCTTCAGTTCATCAGGCAGATTCCAATCCAAGAATCCAAGCAGATGCAGACAACGGAATGACGAGGAAAAGAAAACTTCCAAACGGAACAATTTTGAGTCAACAAACCTTATTGCACTGTTTTGATACTCCAAACGAGCTAGCAACGAACAGAAATTATATTCCTGATAATTCCTCGCAAAGTGCTGAGATGAATTCAAAGAGATTTAAGATGTCTCCAATGATGGAAGATTTAGGCTCGATTAGGAATTCTATCTACGTTCAAAATCCTCCTAACTACCAAACAAGGGATCCCAACTATACATACACAGGACAGCCGAACACTCTAGTATGAGCAACTTTCATATTACTACCAGTAGCTGTGTATAGTCGTTTGTGTTAAGATAAGTCACGTATTTAGTATGTTGGTGTTGTATATCATTCTAATTGTATTGGAATTTACAAAATTATTGATTAACTGTACTGTCCAGTGCTGAGTAACTGAAAATAGCATACCTTAGATAGGAAAAGTAACTATGGAAGAGATCACTGAATTCATTTCTTTGCATTCTAATCTCTAAGGTTATATATAAACAGCAAATTAATTGGGGAAATTACGAACCAGAGGTATTAAAACTCCAGTCACAATATTATTTAGTATTTTAAGCAGGAAAGAAGACATTTAAGTTAGATATTTTCTGATACACAACGCATATAATAGGTAAATTTGTTTACAAAACATCCATGTGACATCTACTGTAAAGTGATACTAATCATTAATGCTATTATCAAAAATATTTTTTAAATATTGACTTTGTTTTTCACAGTAAAAACCATCAAATTCCATTAGCATCAGTATGGATGCTATGATGTTGCTGTTAATACCCAACCCTCGATGTCTTCACTTCCTTCACCTAAGACAGAAATCACAAATTATTATGACTTCCTAGCACAATCTTGGTAATCAAATTATTCTAATGTTTCCATGGTTTCTTTGAAACATTCGTCCTTTATCATAAGAGGCAGCTTTCCTAAACTCCAGAGAATCGCTTTTCAGCCTAAATGGACCAATGGTCATGAATTCTTTCAAAAATTAATGCGGATATGTATTTGTAGCAATTTTACAACTTTCCATCAACACATTTCATTTGTTGAATATTTATAATTGGAATCACTAAAAAGATCAATTATTGCCCAATTTCCTAATTTTAAGGGCGGGAGATTACAAACTAAAATGACTAAACTACTAAAATTTAAACTCATTCAAACAGTCTTACTAAGTATTCTGGATTAGTGAAGGTAACTTTAGGATACTTTATGTTGCAATAGAAAATTATATTCTTTGATTGGTTGTGCAGATTCAGTAACTTAGACACATTATTTATTTGAAAAAATACAAAAATGCTTATATTGCAGGAACAATTAGCTCCTAATATCGAACAATATAAACCAGGGATTACTGGTATAGCGAATTTCGATATTTCAGCCACTAATTGTAAGACAATAAATATTATTTTATTTAATTGTCACTGTAATATTAACCTCATGGATCAAATTACCTACGTACGTGCATACGTGTAACTAGGTTTACTAATCAATACAAATGCATTGCATATATAATTGCATGCGTGAATATTATCTATCACTCTTGATACCCGTAAGTATTCTTTTCTTATCCTTACACAAAGCTATTGCAATATTGACATAATTTTGGTGAAGCTACCGATACCGAAATTCGATCGAAACCGAAACGAAATTTCGGTCGTTCATTAGTTCCTAATCATCACTGTTGAGCATCAATTCATGTGTAATTCATTTGCTCTAAGCCTTCCGCGTTTTATTTGAAGAAATCTTACATATCATAATAGGCGCAACTAGATTGATTTCTGGATGGAGATATTTGCTTAATATTGCTCAGTAGGAACATTCCCACCAAAAATAACCCTACAGTCAGGATCGCTTATTGTGAACCGCCAGGGGACCAAAAAATTCATAATAGATACTTCATACTAAGCGAACTTGATTCAACACAAATCCTATCTAAGAAAGAATTTGGGACCAGGAGGTTAGTTCATAATAAGCGAGCGATCCTGCCTGTATTTGCACCTATGCATTTAGCTTAACTGTATCATATATCCATAGTGGTAGATTGCTTACTGACATGATCTTATAGGTAACTATCATAAATGAAAGTAGCGTAGATAATGAGTACTGTTGCCAATTCAGGCAAAATTATTTCATTAATAAAGTCACAAAATCATTTGATCAATAATAATAATCAAGAGTTGTACAAACAAATACTGAATTCAGGAAATAATGTTGCACGCAAGTTCATTGCTTGAAAATAATTTTGCACTCAATTAGTTGCAAGCAGATTTGAAATGGTCTCTGGACTGGATCATCTACAAAGTGTCTAAAATAAGAACACTTTGATTGGAAATGTTTAGAGTAATGCAATAGCGATGTACTCGTACGTATACGATGAGATTACCGTGTGCCTGAGAGATTATCGCGGTGTATAGAGGGCGTATGGGATCATTAGGGATCACGGACAAGTCTAGAAGTAGGTGGAAGGGTGCTTGTTTGGTGAACTCTTGCATTCCAATGGTGAGATATTTAGACTCTCTGACATTACTTAGCCACGATGTCTACTGACGCCGCCGCTGTTGTGAAGACAAATTCTTAATCCACTATCTTGTCCAGCACACACACATCCTATTGCAATAAATGAATATAAAAGAAACTTTCAATCAGAAAATAATGTGTTGTTCATTCTACAGATTAATTGAGCTAACTAATTGCCACACGTTTAAACCGCTATGCTTAGACCACTCCCAAAGTTGTTCTGAATTTATCTTATTTTATTTGTTTATTAAATATACACAATACAGTAAATATACAATGTAATAGCATCCTAAAATATAAACAAACACTAAACTATTTTAAGAAATGAATAGATTTAAAAAAGAAACAATTAATCTGTTAATAATCCACGCAACCCTATGGAAGTAATTAGCTCTGTGGTTGGTGAGTTAGGAAAACTGACATAAAAAGTAGTTTAGGAGAGCTTTTCATCTGAAAAAAGGTTTACAAAAGGATAGTTTTTTTAACTAAGCTACAAGAAATGAGGAATGTCAGTTCTAATTAACACAATTAGTGTGTTAACATTCCTATAGGGAGTAGAGCTGTTTGAAATATGAGAAAATTACCTAAACCTTATAATTAGTCCATGGTTGTGTTAGGAAGCAGCTGCCGTATAAATCCGGTTGGAACCATTTACTGTGAGGGTCATTCGCTGAATGAAAATCATTAGGGGCATCATATGTTTGAGCCATCATCTCGTGACGATTATAGTTTGCGAAATCATTACAAGCATCATCAGTTCGAGTGATTATTCCGTAACGTGGAGGGTATATGGAATCATTAGGAGCTGTGGACTGGTTTAGGTGTGAGCATTTGTAGGATACTAGTTGGTCGGCACTTGCAAACAGATGGTAATCGTTCATCTGACTCCTGCTGTTTGTGTTGGTATGTGGATCTGGAAAAGCATTAGAATTATAGTAATGATTCATCTTACACTTCTCTTCCTTTTGAATTCTTCGCTTCCTTTTTCCTTTCTTTGAACTCTCCATCCTTTGCCTCTTATCTCCCAGAATTGATTTTGGATCCAGGAATGCTTTGTAATCATTCTGATCTAATGCTATTCCAAGTATTTCTGCATTTTTCAGTATTTTCTTAAAGTAACCATTTTCTCTCTTCCAAAGATGTTTCGTATATTTGTTAAGCTCCTCACGAATTATACTGACAGATTCCCCATTACTTTTACGCTTTTTGATGTTCTCGAGAAAACCTACTATTTTCTTTCTTTCTGGACATGAGTAGAGTCGAGCTATGTTAATCACTAGCGTTTCATTATTTTCCCAAAAGTAAATTTCATTACTGTTTACTACTTCTGATATCTCTGAAAGAGAAGATGGAAATTGATTAGCGATGTTGTCTAGTTCGTTTAGATTGATTTTTATCTGGATTTTATCATCAACATCAAGTCTAAACCAAAGAAGGTTTTCGAATTTGTTCTTAACATCCTGCACTCTTCGTTCTGATTTTCTGCTCTCTTCTGTGAGCTCAAGCAACTTCTTCATTATGTGTTCACCGCCTTGAAAGTTACTGGGATTCAACCCCACTTCTCCAAGTTTGTCAGTTAGTGTTTTATATTTAATGACCTTAGAAGTAGAGTGCATTGTAGAATAAATGGGTTTTCTTGAGATCTATTTCGGTTAAAGGATGGAAGTACATTTTTAAGATGAATCCATGTATTTATATCAATCATATTTTGAATCTCTCTATCAACATACATTCAATACGTACTCTCTAATTAATGGAAGCACTAAAATATTGCTTCTTTTAATGCAGAATTTCTAATCCCAAAGAGAGGAAATTACTGGATATGTCCAAGTTCTGAAATTTACAGTCAATTAAGCAGTCTTACTCAGTATTATTAATTATAAACTTGACATTCTTTACTTGCTGTGTGGTGTTGAAGTGTTGATAAAACATTACAAAATAATTTTTACAAGATAAGTTGTAAGCTAATGTAAATTACTCAACAAATTATTCAGCAGAATACTCTGTCTGTAATTTTCATCGTTTGGAGTTTACAGAAATCGTAAATTGCAATATCATTTTATATATTCTGCAAAATCGAGCCAACATATTCTGACTAAACGACTTGGAAATTCTAGGGAAAAACTGCACGAGGCATATTATGAATGACTCAATAATCTAGAACTTAAGATCATAGTAGTAGGTGTAGCTACTGGGTTGTTAGGGTAACTGGAAATACCAACGTATTCCCTAGCAACCCCAAACACATGTACAAGTTATGCATGTGCTCAGGAATGTTTGAAAAATTTCAACAAATATGAAGTAAAGCGGTAGACGAGGTTTTAGGTACAAGTAAGTCCGTTTGTTTGTTTGTTTGGGCTGCAGGCGCTTTTTCGTGTACCACATGATTTATAATTTCCACATTCTCCTCTTAAATGAAATATTTGTATTACTCTACTTTCTGAAAATAAGATATTCGAATCTACATCCGCAAAATTCCTTGATGAACCGTTGGAAGTGAAGATCTAACTAAATATGTAAATAGACTTATCACGATCTTCAGCGCTATAAGCTATAAAAATCCTTTCTATTTTATAGCTTGGAGAGGGGGCAATCACTCCCCTTGCCTCTCCCCCAGGGATCAACGCAATTCCCATCAAATACTCGAGAAACGATTCTAGGATGTAGGATCAGTTTATGTTAATGCTCCATAATATACTACAGTATGGTATGAGCTGATATTAGTGAAGTGTCTGAACATCAAACTATGCTAAACAAATCCCAAAATGCACTTCAGTATGGGATCATTAGGAATCATGGACAAGTCTAGAGTTGGTGATAGGGTGCTAGTTTGGTCAACTCTTGCATTCCAAAGGTGAGATATTCAGACTCACTGACATTAACTTAGCCACGATGTCTACAGACGCCACCGCTGTTGTGAAGACAAATTCTTAATCCACTCTCTTGTCTAGTTCACACACATCCTATTGCAATAAATGAATAAAAAGAAACTTTCAATCATAAAATAATGTGTTGTTCATTCTACAGATCAATTGAGCTAACTAATTGCCACACATTTAAACCGCTATGCTTAGACCACTCCCAAAGTTGCTCTGAATTTATCATAATTTAATTATTTATCAAATATACACCACCAGTAAATATACAATGTAATGACAGCCTAAAATATAAACAAACACTATACTATTTTGATAATTGAATAGATTCATAAACAAAAACAAAATTTCACCTGAATAATCCATAAAGTTCTATTTGGGAAAGCTTTTTATCTGAAAAAGAGTTGACAAAAAGATTGTTTTCTTTCAGCTAAGCTATCAGAAATGAGGAATGTCAGTTCAAATTAACACAATTAATGTGCTAACATTCCTATAGGAGTCGAGTTGTTTGAAATAAGAGCAAATTACCTATGCTAAATTGATTGGTAGTTGGTTGGGTTAGGAAGTAACTGCAGTCAAAACCCGGTTGGAGCGGTTGACAGCAAGACTCAATACCTGTGGAGTAGTCAGATGAGGGTAAAGGCAGGGTGATGCTTGTTCGACTCTTGGGTGCTGATAGTGATATTTGTCTTCCATCATCCCAAACTCGCCCACTATCGCTACTGCGACAGTCAAGATGCATATATTTAGATGGAAGACTCAGGTAATCATCATTGGATATTGGTGTAGAATCTCTGCAGTTTGTGCTTGCATAGATATTATTATGATTCATGCTATTATTCCTTAAAATTGATTGATTGCATTCATTTGTATTTTGGTTGATAGTTGAGGTATTTCCAGAGATGGTCCTACGCGTATCTTCCTCTTGAATTCTTCGCTTCCTTTTACCTGTCCTTGAACTCTCCATCACTTGCCCATTATCCTGCCGACCTGATTTTTGATCCAGGAATGCTTCGTAATCATTCTGATCTAATGCTATTCCTAATATTTCTGCATTTTTCACTATTTTCTTAAAGTAATCATGTTCTCTCTTCCAAAGACATTTCGTGTATTTGTTAAGCTCCTCACGAATTATACTAACAGATTCCCCATTACTTTTACGCTTTTTGATGCTCTCGAGAAAACCTACTATTTTATTTCTATCTGGACATGAGTAGAGTCGAGCTATGTTAATCACTAGCGTTTCATTATTTTCCCGAAAGTAAATTTGATTAGCATTCACTACGTCTGATGTCTCTGATTGAGAAGATGGAAATTGATGAGCGATGTTGTCTAGTTCGTTTAGATTGAATTTTAGTTGGATTTTATCATCATCATCAAGTCTAAACCAAAGAAGGTCTTCGAATTTGTTCTTAACATCCTGTATACTTAGCATTCTGCTCTCTTCTCTAAGCTGAAGCAACTTCTTCATTATTTGTTCACCGCCGTGAAACTTACTGGGATTCAACCCCGCCTCTTCAAGTTTGTTAGTTAGTATTTTATATTTAATGACCTTAGAAGTAGAGTGCATTGTAGAATACATGGGTTTTCTTGAGATTTTTTTCGGTTAAAGGATGGAAGTACATTTTACGATGAATCCATGTATTTATATAAATTATATTTTGAATCTCTCTATCAACATACATTCAATACGTACTCTCTATAATGGAATCACTAAAATATTGCTTCTTTTAGTGCCAAATTTCTAATCAGAGCTTGGAAATTACTGAATATGTCCAAGTACTGAAGTTTACAGTCAATTAAGCAGTCTTACTAAGTATTATTAATTATAAACTTGACATTATTTACTTGCTGTGTGGAAGTATTGATAAAATATTACATAATAAATAAATTTTGCAAGATAGGCCGTAAGCTAATGTGTAAATTACTCAACAAATTATTCAGCAGAATACTCTGTCTGTAATTTTCAACGTTTGGAGATTACAGAGATCTGAATTGCAATATCATTTTATATTTTCTGTAAAATTAAGACAACATATTCTGACTAAACGACTTGGAAATTCCAGTTAAAACTGAGGCATATTATGAATGACTCAATAAGCTAACCAGCTAATATCTAGAACTTAAGATCATAGTAGGTGGAGCACTGGGTTGTTAGGGTAACTGGAAATACCAACGTATTCCCTAGCAACCCCAAACACATGTGCTCAGGATGCTCGAGTTTCCAAATATGTAGTAAAGTGGTAGATGAGGTTTAGGTACAAGTAAGTCAGTTAGTTGTTTATTCTTTTGTGTACCACATTATTTGAAACTTCTACTTTTCAATGAAATATTTGTACTACTCTACTTTCCAAAAATACAATATTCGAATCTACATCCGCAAAATCCCTTGATGAACCGTTGGAAGTGAATATCTAACTAAATATGCAAATACAGTCAGGGTCGCTTATTATGAACCCGCTTAATATGAACATTCGTTTATTATGAACTAACCTCCTGGTCCCAATTTCAGTTTTTAGATAGGATTTGGATTGAATCAAGTTCGCTTAATATGAAGCATCTCTATTATGAACATATTTTTTTGTCCCCTGGTGGTTCACAATAAGCGACCCTGACTGTATACATATCATGCTCTTCAGCGCTATAAGCTATAAAAATCCTTTCTGTTTCATAGCTTGGAGAGGGGGCAATCACTCCCCTTGCCTCTCCCCCCAGGGATTAACGCAATTCCCATCAAATACTCGAGAAACGATTCTAGGATGTAGGATCAGTTTATGTTAATGCTCCATAATATACTACAGTATGGTATGAGCTGATATTAGTGAAGTGTCTGAACATCAAACTATGCTAAACAAATCCCAAAATGCACTTCCGTATGGGATCATTAGGAATCATGGGCAAGTCTAGAAGTAGGTGGTAGGATGCTAGTTTGGTCAACTCTTGCATTCCAAAGGTGAGATATTCAGACTCACTGACATTAACTTAGCCACGATGTCTACAGACGCCACCGCTGTTGTGAAGACAAATTCTTAATCCACTCTCTTGTCTAGTTCACACACATCCTATTGCAATAAATGAATAAAAAGAAACTTTCAATCATAAAATAATGTGTTGTTCATTCTACAGATCAATTGAGCTAACTAATTGCCACACATTTAAACCGCTATGCTTAGACCACTCCCAAAGTTGCTCTGAATTTATCTTAATTTAATTATTTATCAAATATACACCACCAGTAAATATACAATGTAATGACAGTCTAAAATATAAACAAACACTATACTATTTTTATAATTGAATAGATTCACAAACAAAAACAAAATTTCACCCGAATAATCCATGCAACTCTATGGAATGAATTAAGTCATTTGGTTGAGTTAGAAAACTGACATAAAGTTCTATTTGGGAAAGCTTTTTATCTGAAAAAGAGTTGACAAAAAGATTTTTTTTTTAACTAAGCTTAACAGAAATGAAGAATGTCAGTTAGGTGTTGAGTTGTTTGGAATGGGGGCTAATTACCTATAATACGTAAATTGATTGGTAGTTGGTTGGGTTAGGAAGTAACTGCAGTCAAAACACGGTTGGAGCGGTTGACAGCAAGACTCAATACTTGTGGAGTAGTCAGATGAGGGTAAAGGCAGGGTGAAGCTTGTTCGACTCTTGGGTGCTGATAGTGATATTTGTCTTCCATCATCCCAAACTCGCCCACTAACGCTACTGCGACAGTCAAGATGCATATATTTAGATGGATAACTCAGGTAATCATCATTGGATATTGGTGTAGAATATCCGCAGTTTGTGCTTGCATAGATATAATTATGATTCATGTTAATACGTATTCCTTAAAATTGATTGATTGCATTCATTTGTGTTTTGGTTGATAGTTGAGGCATTTCCAGAGATGGTCCTACGCGTCTCTTCCTCTTGAATTCTTCGCTTCCTTTTACCTGTCCTTGAACTCTCCGTCACTTGCCCATTATCCTGCCGACCTGATTTTGGATCTAGGAATGCTTTGTAATCTTTCTGATATAATTCTATTCCAAGAAGTATTGCATTTTTCAGTATTTTCTTAAAGTAATCATGTTCTCTCTTCCAAAGACGTTTCGTATATTTGTTAAGCTCCTCACGAATTATACTAACAGATTCCCCATTACTTTTACGCTTTTTGATGTTCTCGAGAAAACCTACTATTTTATTTATTTCTGGACATGAGTGGAGTCGAACTATGTTAATCACTAGCGTTTCATTATTTTCCCGAAAGTAAATTTGATTATTGTTCACTACGTAAAATATCTCTGAAAGAGAAGGTGGAAATTCATTAGCGATGTTGTCTAGTTTGTTTCGATTGAATTTTATTTGGATTTTATCATCATCATCAAGTCTAAACCAAAGAAGGCTTTCGAATTTGTTCTTAACATCCTGTACTCTTAGTTCTGATATTATGCTCTCTTCTCTAAGCTGAAGTAACTTCTTCATTATATATTCACCGCCGTGAAACCTACTGGGATTCAACCCCGCCTCTTCAAGTTTGTCAGTTAGTATTTTATATTCGATAACCTTACAAGAAAAGTGCATTGTAGAATAAATGGGTTTTCTTGAGATCTATTTCGGTTAAAGGATGGAAGTACATTTTTAAGATGAATCCATGTATTTATATAAATTATATTTTGAATCTCTCTATCAACATACATTCAATACGTACTCTCGAATTAATGGAATCACTAAAATATTGCTTCTTTTAATGCAGAATTTCTAATCTCAGAGAGAGGAAATTACTGGATATGTCCAAGTACTGAAATTTACAGTCAATTAAGCAGTCTTACTAAGCATTATTAATTATAAACTTGACATTCTTTACTTCGCTGTGTGAAATGGGTTATAAAATATTACAACTTTTACAGGATATGTAAGCTAATGCGCAAATTACTCATCAAATTATTCTGCAGAATTCTCTGTCTGTAATTTTCAACGTTTGGAATTTACAGAGATCTGAATCCCAATATCATTTTATATTTCTGTAAAATTAAGTCAACATATTCTGATTAAACGACTTGGAAATTCCAAGGAAAAAACTGTACGAGGCACATTATGAATGACTCAATAAGCTAACCAGTTCATATCTAGAACTTAAGATCATAGTAAGTGGAGCACTGGGTTGTTAGGGGTGACTGGAAATACCAGCGTATTCCCTAGCAACCCCAAACACATGTGCTAATTATGCATATGCTCAGGAATGCTTGAAAATTCCAACAAATATGTAGTAAAGTGGTACTCGAGGTATTAGGTACAAGTAAGTCAGTGAGTTTGTTTGTTTGAACTGCAGGCGCTTCTTTTGGATATCCATGATCTGCAATTTCCACATTCTACAAAAATAAACTTTTCAACGAAATAGTGTACTACTCCACTTTCCGAAAATACGGTGTTGGAATCTACAACCGCAAACTCCTTTGATGTCTAAATATGTAAATAGACACATCATTCTCTTCAGTGCTATACGCTATAAATTATCTCCTGTTTTATAGCCTGGGGGGGCAATCGCCACTTTCATCAAATAGTAATTATCATTCTAGGATGTAGGAACAGTTGTTATATCCATATATCCATTGTTATATAGGTTGTTGATAGTTGTTGTGATAGTAGGTGGTAGTTTGTTGAACCATATATCCATTGTTGTAGGTTATTGATAGCATCAGGAATTGAAGATACAACAATTGGATGTCGCGGTCATTTCTCTATTTGATTAGTACATTTAACCTTGGGTGGTTATTAAAACTTTTTAATGAGACAGAGTTCCTTAATTATACTTTGAATTCAACCTACATAATGCTAATCTGAGCCATGATAAAAGCAGGATGTGGCGTTGAATTTCGCGGGACATAAAAATATTATAAATGTAATAAAGAAAACGGAATATAATGGAAAAATTTCATGTAAAGTGGGACAGTTGGCATGTATGAGTTACTTGGAATATAATAGACGCTTCTGAAGATGTTGATGACATGCTAGTTCTACTTATGGTATCAATTACTCACCAAAGTCATTGACAAGCATTCACCTAACAAAAAGAGTCAAATATATATCTCTCATCCTGAATGACTGATGGAAAGATCTTCGAAACCCAGCCTGAGGCCTCTTTGGGCTCGATTCTAAAGCTATCAGGTCTGATAGGACATGAAGTTTCAAAGTAACTAATTGCCGACCTGAAGTCGGGAAAATATTCCGTCGGTTGCTTGGACAAAATTATGTATAAAATGGTTCAAACTAAGAACTTATTCGATTGGGAATGTTTGTGATAATACAAGTGCAATAGAGATTTGCTGGTAGAACATGAGATTGTGAAAGAGAAAGCTCTTTACATTTACCTCAATATATTGAATATTCTTAGAATTATTATAGGATGTATGTAATCAGATATGAATAATCATATATCTCCGTTAGCATAATTGCATTATTAGACTAAACGGAATATAATGAGATATTAGCCAACAATGAGATTAATTGGCCACAGTGAATTGATTTAATTACACTGCAATATTGCTGTCTAGATTTCATATCAAGTTACTGAATGTATGTATTATCGAATTCTATAAATAGAGATGGAATAGATGTAGCTATCATGAACATTCTACTTTCATCTGAATACAAATGAGTCGAGATACCCTAAATCAGCTGGGAGATATCACACAGGTAGCAGGACAAATGCATCATCAGATAATATCGCAACACCTCCCAGAGCGTTTCTCCGTTATCTCTCCTGATAGGACAAGATGGGGGTTTGAACTGCTTCCTGTGGACAACGACAGAGTCCCACTACCTTCTGAGGAGCTGGGGGGAGAGACTTTCGGGGACGACGACACGTTAGAGAGTTACGTAGCTAAGTACTTGAAATCACGCGTGAGTGACGTAACACCCTACATATATGATCCACCAGTTTTTGCAGTGGTATGCTAGGAATTTGTGTATATATGAAATTAAAGGTTTAAACAAACTCAAATCTCTTTATTAGTTGGAAAAGCTAATACTTAAAAGAAATGAATGGAATGGCGTTTTATATACACATAATGAATCATCATTTATTGATATGGAAAAATATATTAAATATTATTCTGGAGTAAGAATCCTTTGCAAAATGCAATTGTTATTTGTTTGGTTGGTTATATGATGTAATTTCACCACTTCACAACTAGTATACTGTTTTATGTAGTAGTGTATGCGAGTAATGTAGAAATGAATATAAATTTGGAATATCGTATCATCATCAGGTTCGAGTCAATAACGTCAATGCACAGTTTGGTGAGAGAAAAGCGGAAATGTGATTGTAGAACATTTCACAACGACTGCCGCAAAAATTCATTTCTGAAAGATATGGAACAAACGTTTTGGAATGAAATGTCTAGAATCTACTAGATGATGGTACAAATCTTCAGTCTTCTTGTCATCATGGTGAATGACTGGTTCACCTTTATGTTATGGATAGTAATACAAATTCGGCTAGCAAGAAGTAGCTTAACTAATTCCGCAGCAGTCTCTACAATGTAGATAGTACTCCGAACTTTTCACTGAATCAGAAATTCTAAAAATAAAAGTTTCAGTTCTTGTTTGATTTGGTACAGCTATTAGCAGCTGAAGGAACAAGTCACACTAAAGGTAAAACTAATGATTTATTCAATAAAATTAAATCAGCTCAACCACACAACAGATCATGCAAACGTTCAATCCACAATATCTTGTTAATTAATAAGTGATTATTCGTCAGAATCGATCTGAAGAGATCAATTAAAGTTTTGACCATTATCGGTTGCACTAATTGCCCTGAACCATGAAACACTCACAGATGTTCAGCCATCAATTTACACTGATTAAAATAACTCCTAATAACTCCGTCTATTCACTGTAATGTCTTAATTACTTGTATTTAAGAAAAATTAACTAAACAAATACAGTGAAATTCGCTTATTAGCAACTAATTTTCAGGTCCCAGGTGAAGATTTTGTGTTAATTCTGTTCCCTTATTAGTAACTTCGCGTATTAGCAACCATTTTATGAGCAGAACTCGAGTCGCTAATAAGCGAATTCCACTGTAATTGGAATTCGCATTAAAATATGAGGAAAACGTGACTTTAATGAGTCATGTGAAGTATCAAATGCTATTCTAATTGTATGCGTCGATAAGTTGAGGTGATAGAACGTGCAAGGTTGGGAAATACGAGGGTAGAACTTGGTCAGTAGAATAGTGATGGTTTACTGTATATAAATAACATAAAATGTCACGATCGCATAAAATAATTTACCATGTGTAGACACGAGGCTGATGTGAAATATTTTGGGATAAAGATAACGAGTCAATATAATTTGGAGTATTTTTGCGAAAAATATCAATTGTTTGTAAAGAAATTGGTAAAAGACAATCAACTCAAACTGCGAGTAGATTTCGCGATGTTTGACAATCTCACCCGAAAACAGATAGGAGCATTCAATCGTTGCTGCAAGGAAACATTCGCTGATGATACAAGCAAGAAACTGAAATCAGAAAAGATTCGCTTCAGTAAGAGGAAATGGAAACGGAAATTCGATTATAGAAAGAGGGTGGATCGAATGAAGAGCCATGTTCTTCATAACCAACTCATCAACACCTTTACCTTCTCTCCTCCGTTCAGTTATCCAGTAGAACAATATCATGAATCTCCGAGTTTCTGTCCGCCGTCTTCTCAATACGGAGAATGGGGCAACCTTTGGAGCCAGGTTACTCCATACTTAGCTTAACAATGCATGGAATATTTCTCTCATTAGTATTAGTTTGCCATCCGAGTTCTCACATCGTATTTTAGTATGACTATAGCAGTTTTGATTATTTTGCATGAAATGAGTTGATTTTCAAATCTAATTATAATTGTATCTTGTGAGCTAATCCTTGTGAAGTATATGTGAACTTTTGACCTAATTAGGAAGAGTAAAAGGGAAGATAAATGACCTCATTACAAACTCTTAAACCATCAAATCTACAAGTAAGTATACCTATTTACATATGTACTTCCAATTTGGAAATTACTGTATGATTAATAAGATGGGAATTACTCTTATTAGACCATAACCATAAATATGACTGCAGTAACCTTAACGAATGATCTACATCAGCATGACAATAGCATTACATAATCAAGTGAAGTGATGAGTTCCAAAATAATTTTCTTTGTAACACCAACTTAATTTCAGGGTTAGTTTAGTTTAAACTTGAAGCTAATTTTTAAAAAGATCACCCAAACCTCAGAATAGAAGAACAAAATCGATATCGTCATTTCAAAAAAGTGTCAGTCGACAGACAGACTATTAGTGCAGTTTCATTAAGTGGCCCTAGGACACGAAATATTACATTCGAAATCGACATAAAGAATACCATATAGTGATTTGAAATGGTCTCTCCTGATAGGACAAGATGGGGGTTTGAACTGCTTCCTGTGGACAACGACAGAGTCCCGCTGCCTTCTGAGGAGCTGGAGGAATGTGTGGTATGTTACTGCTAGGAATTAGTCAATAAATATACCTTTAAAGTAGTGTATATATGAAATTAAAGATTTAAACACTCAAATCCCTTAATCAATTGAGAAACTTGACAAACACTGAACGAAAAAGGCAAATATTTATTTGTCATTTTCTGGAAATGCATGTACTAACTTGGGAGGATATTACGAACACATGTATTACCTGCTGATGTAGTTATCTCTACAAATATTCTATTTAGACCACACAACTAGATTACATAATTTGTTAGCTTGGTAGCTTCAATGAGGTTTTACGTAGTGACAAGGAATTCATTATGGACTATGAAATAAGCAGCATTGTTTAGAGCAGTGGTCTTCAAACTGGGGTACGCGAGGCTTCTCATGGGGCTACGCGAGCTCTCTTTGAGACGAGTCTGTTAAGTATGTTATATCTCATTCAACCATAATTTCTCCTTACTTGAGGGTACGCGTAAAGTTCAAAAAATAGCCAGGGGGTACGCTGGGAAAAAAGTTTGAAGACCACTGGATTATAGGACTTCTCAAATCGCAGAATGTGCCATATGTTGTCTATTACACCACAATGTGCAAGAAACTGAAAATATTATTGGTCAGCTTACAACCTTATAATATAGTTTCTAATCAATGGCGTTGATACATTAATGACAGAAAAGTGGAAGTCTAGGCTAATAAACATTAAACACAATCTCCAGTAGTGATTCTTTGTCAGAAATTGACCTGAAGAAGCGATTATTCAACGATTTTGACTGTTGTCTCGTTCCTACAAATCACAGTTCAAATTTCTTGATTTGTTTGGAGCCATGATTTGTCTCGACAAACCAGTTATTACAATTTTAAATAAATTATAATAATTTAGATATGTTTTAACTCGAAAGCGTGGAGCTAATTCGTCAGATAAGATACATTTTAGCTACGTCGTACTAAATCAACAATTTTGTGACTGTAATACAGGATTTATCCTTAAATGTGAAGAATTAAAATTGATCCTAAGGATGTTTTTGCTGATTCATTCATTAAAGCATTAAATTTCCTTTCGATTCATCTAATTACGTAGTTAATTAAAAAATGTGTCTTTCGTAACATAAATATTGCTTTAAAATTCAACAAATAGAGTTCCATCTATTTGTTGAATTTTAAAAGCAATATTTATGTATCGAAAGACATTCTAAAAAAGATCTTATTAATTAAAACCTTCGCTTGCCTAGGGATGTTGAAGTGAAAGTGAAAGTTAATTGAAAATAAACTGAAAGAATCGAAAGGAAATGTACACACACAAACCTTCAAATTTTTTAAATCTACACCTCAATGACATGTGAAAGTAATAATGTCGATCATGTGGGTGAAGTGAATGATCAGAAGTGAATTCGTGTGTAGACTGCTCAGTAGGTGGTATAGACTAGCCTATTTGTATATAACAGGAAGCTAGGATGGAAATGAAAGTTCACTATGTGTAAGGTTGACATAATAGATTTTGAGATAAAGGTAACAAACCATTATAATTTGGAAAACTTTTGTGAAAAATACAAATTTATTGTTAAAAAAATTGTCAAAGATGACCAACTTGGACTGAAAATAGATTTCCCAGAGTACGGCAATCTCACCCAACGACAGAAAATAGAATTCGGTCAATGCTGCAAAGCTACATTCGATAATGATACAAACAAGAAACTGAAATCAGAAAGGAAGTGCTTCAATAAGAGGAAATGGAAACGGAAAGACGACAAAAAGAAGCGCCAAATAAAGAACCAAATTTTTCATAACCATCAACACCTTCCCTTCAACACCTCCTTCATCAACACCTTCCCCTCAACACCTCCCTCACCAACACATCTCCTTCAACACCTCCCTCATCAACACCTTCTTCATCAACAACTTCCCTTCAACACCTCCCTCATCAACACCTTCTTCATCAACACCTCCCTCATCAACACCTCCCTCTTCAACACCTTCTTCACCAACAACTTCCCTTCAACACCTTCCCATGTTATCTTCAGCCCAGCTATCCAGGAGTATATAATGAAACATATCTGGACTATCCGCTGGCTCTTCAACACAGTGAAGGAGTGAACTATTGGATTCCGAGTCTTCCGTATGACTCTGACCAATACTTGAGTTGTGAATCATATCAATGAATAAAGAATTATATTCAATCCATTGGCTATTCGAGTTCACACATCGTATTTTAGTATGACTATTAGTTTGCATGAAATGATTTTCAAATCTAATAATAGTAGTTCTATAGTTCTATGTTGTAATAAAGATGATACAATTCTTATGACCTTAAAATGAAGTGGAATGATGAGAGAACAAGATTCAATGATGAGCTCACATATTCACGTAATACTTAACGATTTTCTGCAAGTTTCCTTTGGGAGGAGTATGTAATACAATTAAGGAAACAAACGTAATTTATAGCGAAGGTGAATTAGTGAGGAAAGGTCAGATTGAAACAATTAATGCAGAGATCGCTAAATCCACATGAAGTTACTTGTGTGTTGAATCACAATATTATTACATTGATAGAATAAATTACTCGTTAAATTAGGGACTGGAGCAGTATTCTTTAAAATTATTAATTATTTCAATTTTATCCAATTAAATTGGACCACATAGAGGATTTACAAGACCCTCGGATGGCTTGGGGGTTTTCTATTTATAGAAATGCCCCAAATATTTATGACTTCCCCGCCCAAAATAGCTTAAACCGGAAATGACGAGACAGATTCCAGGGGCAACGGAGTTAAAGCCCTGAATTGGCAAATAAAATCTGAAGACCAAATTAGAACCGGAGTATGCTGTAGAATTTGCTAGTTTAGCAGTACTCAACAAATCAGGTTTGGTGGCGAGAGTCACCAAAATATAGTGATAAGTCACCAAATTATGAGCGGGGTAGCTTATTAAGCCACCAAAGTTTTATCAGTACTGGTCTATTGCTGTATAATTTGGTGGTTCTTATTCACCCACAAAGAATAGAATGGTGGACAAGAAAACCACCAATAGATGTTGATTTGTTGAGTTTGGACAGATACATAAGCAAAAATGGACTACAGTCGTCAGTCGTTTTTTGTCGCCTAGGCTATGAAATCGATTAGACAAAAACACCGACTTTATTTTGTACAATATACATAATAAATTGTCTGAACAGAGGATTGAATTGAGATGGAGGGATGATGATAGACAAATAAAATTTTAAAAATAGCTAACTAGATTCATGAGACTCAAATCTTCATCAAATGTACAAAGTATGCCATGCTATCTATAAATCTATAAACTTTTAGAAGATTATTATAGAATTGTGTTTTTTTTCTTTAATGTTGATAAGTTAAAATATAGTTAAGTAATATCAATGTTGCACCAATAGTTCAATATTCGGTTAGACCAAATACTACGTATTTGAAAAATAGTTGATATTCGGTTGGGAACCGAATATCAAATATTTATTCGTATTCGGTTAGAGAATATTCATGAATACTGACATTCCGTTCAATCAGTTTCAACCTTGGTGATAATATATTTTCTAACTAATTACCTATCAAATGCAGTCACGATCTGTAAAACATACAGTACCATAACAATGTACAGTCCTCTATTAAAGATTATTTCAGCCCCGCAGTATTAGAATTTATGAAGTATCTGAATATTATCGGTACATATTCGTGTTCGGTTGTAGTAACTGAATATTATCAGTATTCGTGTTCGGTTAGGGAACTATTCGTGAATACTGATATTCCGTTCAATCTGTTTCAACCTTGAGTAATAGTAATGTTTCTTCTAACCAATCCCTTCGTACTATCGGATTAACTGGTGATATCATTGATATGCATTTTATTTATTAATAAATAACTGTAAACTATTTGCTTGCTCTATGCTCATGTAAAGTATTCAAGTCATCTACTGCAAAGTAGGGAAATGCATGCAAAATGCGAACAAAAGGAAAAAGCTAGAAAATGCTGAAATGTATGATGCAAAAAGGTGAATAGAGTTTCACGCACTTTAGTAATACTGTAGTCGAGTAGCTTAATTATAAATGGGATGTATCGATGCGGAATCTGAGCAGTATCGTTTGTATATTTCAATATCGACCTTAAGCAGGGCTTTCTCTGTCTCCAGCTCAGATCTTTCAAGTTTCAAAGCTTCGATGTCTTGAGTTGTTTGTCGAACTACTTTTCTTCTCAGAGCAGTGCTAACTCTTTTGTTTTCTTTCTTACGAAGGTCAAGAATGGAAGTGATCTCACTCTCATTTAGCTGCAGTGTGGAAAATATCTTTTCTAAACAGGAATAGGTAACCACAGTAACTTTCTTTCGATCCAAGCTATCAATCCATTCAACAGGATTGGAACTATCTTTAACTAATAACTTCTTGCCGTGCTCAGTTATATATTCCTCGCTATAATTGATTGCATTTCTTTTGTTACTCGATGGGAAATTCTGCAAGTCATGCTTAGAATTGCTTAGCTGGGAATGAATTTCGCTAATTGAACTCATTACTATTGGCGAAGTGAATTTTGAATAATTGCAAATTCAGTTTTACAATTATCAATATTCATTCTATTTATACTTTTTAAATAAAAAGTTTTTGTATTTATATTGACGATATCCACAAAAAAACCCAATTTAATACATTCTGGTATCGTCAAAAAAGAACTAATAATCACCTTTACGGACCAATCAACAAATATTTGTATACTCCAGGTCAGAAAAACCATCTCGAGATGACATTGAACTTCTTGAATAAAATCAAGTTAAAGTGCAGATTTCACTGTATCTGCAGTAATAGGGTTTTCTTCCACGACTGTACACTAATATATCGACAACTTTAATAGTTCATTTAGATTAAGTACGTAATTCAATATCTGCTCTATTATTGTCATCCTATCTATGGAAAGAGCAAGTTAGTAAGATATTGATTAGGTTTTGGTTACCATCAGTTAGACAATCTCTCAGACATGGAGTCATAACAAACGAAACCATAGACAAACATATTTTCAGTTCATTATCAAATTAAATAAAATTTAATTATAAATCATTTGATAATGTAGGGAATACGTAGCTATCTCTACTAAAAGCAGAAATGAAAGTATGAGGTAGAATCAGTAATCACTTTTTAATATGATAAGAGATATGGAGCATTACTTACGTTAATGATATATTCTTAGTATACAAAGTGGCTACGGTTAACTAGATATTTTTAAAATTATATATCCCTAGCTAGTGTTCGAATAAGTAGATTTTAAAATAATTTCTTTTTTAAGTTGCTAATGATCGAGCATAGAATGAAACTTCGTAAATATTAGTATATTCTATTCATTCTTTTTAATTAAATATTCTACTAATCAACGCAACTTTTATTTCTACAATGGACTCATCAGTCTTGTACAACTTGTAGAAACAACACTAATTTTATCGTATCAGAGTGTCATGTTCGATTGGGTAGAAGCAATTAAATAAGGATATGAATACTGTTGCATAATATCTGCACTTTTGTTGAGCAATAAACCATTGTAGAACATCTCATAATAAATTCAATGGAGGTTTAGGAGAAAATTAATCAAAAATTGCGAAATTAATCAAAAAAGGAAGTTGTAATTTCTACAATTATTCGGTGAGGAGAAGGTTCATCAAAAGAAGAAAGATTTTGGGTATAAAATGAAAAAAAAAACACAATAAAATATAATCCTTAGAGGTAATACAATCAATAACAACTCTAATGAGCTTACAAACTATAAAGGATGTCAATAATAGTGATTATAGTGATAATGATGGATATCCTCCTCCTTTTGATTATAATGAAATTGGTGACTACATACACCAATGGATCTACCCACCTGTGCAATACAATGTCAACTCAGAGAATCAGTCCGAATCAATAACTTCTCCGACTCCAATGCTCAGAGAGCTAGATGAGGATACCAGGTGTGTAGATAAAGTTAGTGAAGTTCCCTGTAGATGTACATATCTCCCTGATACCTGTATCAGGTCCACAGGAAGAAAACAATCCCTTCGTGAATTTGAGGATTCTAGCATTTCATTTACACAAGATGTTGACTTCTCAGTCAATCCATTCGAATCAGTAGACACCCAACACACTCCAGTACTCGGAGAGCTAGATGAGGATACCGGATGTAGAGATAAAGTTAATAACATTAGGAGGTGTGTAGCTCTATCTGATAGTTGTATTAGATCTAGAGGAAGGGAACTGTTCCGATGTGAAGATGAGGACCCTAGCATTCCATTTACACAAAACACCAATTTTAACAGAAGTATGATTGCTTCTCTCACACATGAAAGTTTGAAAAACGCTTCCAGAATTCTCAATCTAAGTAAAGATGAAATTCAGTTTGTAAATAAAGCTAGAGATAGAGAGAACAGGAAGATTAACACTGGAAACAGCAGAAGTAAAGAGAAAAAAGAAATAATTAAGCAAAAAGAAGAAATAGAGAAAATGGAAGATCAGAAGATTCAATTAAAGGAAGAGAAGTCAGAGCTGGAATGGGAAATAAAAGAATATAAACGTTTATCAACCAATTTAAGGTCATTTTGAAAGGAATTTGCATATAGAAACAACGCAACGCAAGCATATTCAGCTGCACATGTCACGTGCATATCCAGTTACACTGCTCTCCACTGCTCTCAGCTATTTTTGTATTTGTATACGGCGCTATTTTCTATCTAATTGCTAGCTTTTAGTTTTGAAAAAAAGTACAATTTAACCCAAATATAATTACATAATCTTCAATTGAATGCTCGCAGTAGCATGTGATATAATGCGGATATGAATCAGTTGGATCATACATACAATTTGAACTAAGTCCAGCACGCTTCGTGTACGTCAACAAATAAGAGATTTGTATGACCATATTTGGTGTGCGAGTATATCCAAATTACCAGCATGACCATTGGGAATTTTCCCATCGCTAATTTAAGAATATCACATTCCAGGAAACTCGGATAATTTTCGCTGAAAATAGCGTGCAAATGATTGCTAATTAAAATCAGTAGTTCAGTACCTCCAACTGACTGTCAAACCCCCTAAGAACATATACATTAATGGATTTGGGGATATACATATGTCAAACTTTACTTTTTATACCGTGCCTCTACCTTAACATTTGAACAGCCTTATAAGTTAGGTTCACAAACTAATGCGCTATTAGTGTATGTAGTGCACTATAATAATGTACAATATGAATGCACTATAATAATGTACTACAATATGAATGCACTATAATAATGTACAATATGAATGCACTATAATAATGTACTACAATATGAATGCACTATAATAATGTACTACAATATGAATGCACTATAATAATGTACAAGAAAGAATTTTGACTCGAAGGCCACTTTTGGTCGGCTTAAAAATCGTTCCCCAAACCAATTTGGTCGCGGGCCATTTTTTCGTGACAGTGCAATCTTTATCTGGTGTAAATGTTGCAGTGCAAACGCGAGATTGGTGTACACGCGTGTGCACCAGCGTGAACGCGTGTACACCAACTAGCTGGTGTACACGCGTGTACACTGGTGTAAACCCGGGTTTCCATTAAGTTTGATAATCTCGCGTTTACACCAGTGTAAACGTGAATACTTATATAATTAAATATTGTGGTTGATTTATTACTCTAAAATATGATATGATGAGACGTATACTAATTACATCTTCTAATCTGATTTATTCTCGTGTGCAATTCGATTTCAATAAGTATTATAATCTCGGTTTCTAGTTTTATTACTTAGGGAATTTTAGACACATGCATTGAGATATTTGTATATAGAAAAGGGACATTTGCGTAGAATTATCTTCGGTACTATTGTGGGATTGTTGCAGTGTGTACGCTACCCACTGTGAACGCGTTCACACCGGTGTATATAATATTTTGTAATATTTCAAAAATATTTCTTTAATTTTTTTGTACTTGAACATACACTATATAGTTAGTTCCTACGTTAATTAATATAGTATACTGTTTTAACAATAAACAATTCATCATATCGTATTCTAGAGTAATAAATCAACCACAATATTTAATTATATAGGTACTCGCGTTTACACTGGTGTAAACACGAGATTATCAAACTTAATGGAAACCCGGGTTTACACCAGTGTACACGCGTGTACACCAGCTAGTTGGTGTACACGCGTTCACACTGGTGTACACGCGTGTACACCAATCTCGCGTTTGCACTGCAACATAAATTCCAATATCGTATTTTCGCAACTACCTATTTTTAAATATGCTAGGGACTAGCTTTCAACGGTTTTATCATGAGCAACAGATTCGAATATCAAATGTGAAATGTAGCAATAGTATTGCGAATATTTTGTTTGAAACTATCACTTTTGAAACAGACACGAATATTTGCATATCGCCAGCGCAAGCGAGCGAAGCGGGCTTGTTTTAAAAATTCACTATTAACCTCATTCATTTCAGGATATAATATAAATATTTCTAAATTGAATAAGCTTCCCATAGGAATTGAGTTATGGAAGATCGTAACTGGACAATAGATAAAATGGCTGAAGTACTAATCTCATAGATTGATTCTAATCTAATTAAGTAGGATATTCTCAGTTTACAGACAATGGATTACTTAAGTAAAGATAAATGGTAACTTTTAACAATCAAATGATAGAAGGTTGTATTTAATAATTTTGATCGGGGTTTTTCTTATACTGGGTTCCTTACTAATCGGTTTATTCTTACTCTTTATTGTAAGAAATTCCTTGGTTTACTAGTACATACCATCGGTTTTTTATTACTCACGGTTTATTCTTATAACCGGTTTATCCTTACATCAGTTTATCCTTACAACGGTTTATTCTTACTACTAAGTACAGTCAGGGTCGCTTATTATGAACCCGATTAATATGAACATTCGTATATTATGAACTAACTTCCTGGTCCCAATTTCAATTTTTAGATAGGATTTGTATTGAATCAAGTTCGCTTAATATGAAGTATCTCTATTATGAACATATTTTTTGGTCCCCTGGTGGTTCACAATAAGCGACCCTGACTGTACGTATATTGATCTGAAAAGAAATAGTAAGAAAAAACGGTTTCGGCTGTATCACTATCATAGGCATAAATAACCTCATTGTTTAGAGCGAGGGGATGGAGTGTTAATTAAAATCATCCCACACATTTTGGGATGACAGATCGATACCAATACAGTTCGGCTGTCTCAGTGTTTTGATGCTTCGCAGGATGTGGAAAGTTTGTGATTCATTGTATGCAAAATTCTTCAATTAGCAGCAACAAAACTGGTTGTTGATTTTTATTATCGATGATATATACTGAACTACATTGCAGGCCCGGCGGAAGCGGTCGGGCCAATCGGGCCCGGGCCTGTCACGAAAAAAATGGTCCGGGGGGACCAATTTTGGCCTGACAGGCCCGACCAAAAATTGAGCTCGAATATTTATGTCGATAACGATTTTTCTGTATCTAGCGCATGCTGTTTACATTGGAGTTCGGCGAACACGACACGAACACGAACCGTATTCGTGTTCGTATTCGTGATAACTATACCCGTCTCTCTGTCTTCGGACGATTTCGCTGATTGTTCGTATTTATAAATCAACTGACTGTTCAATCAAGTAATGTTGATTGAAATAATATTAGATCGAAAAAAATTATATTGCATCATACGTGTGTGTAATATGCATTAAATATTTCCTATCTGAATCAGGAAATACTGTTAAAAAGCAAAAAAAATTTTAGCTTTGGGCCCGACCAAATGAAAAGTGCTTCCGCCGGACCTGCATTGTTATGTTTACTCGATTGTTATAAATCTTCAACGAAAACAAGAAAAGTATTTTATTGCTATCCATTGTATATAATTATGTTTACAATTCCCGGGTACAGGGCTTCTTATACCCGAGTATTCGAATAATGATCGAAATTTTGGACCCGGGAATCGTCTAGGTCTTTGAGAACCAGGTTCCACTCATACTTGTAGTAATAATTGTACTATCAAAACTTTAGGATATTTTCTGTAGGGGGGCGATAGATTGGTTTACATAAACCAATTAATTCCACTGCCAAATAGTCCCTTTTATTGTATGTTTGCAAGTGAATAGTCACTATTGTTTAGTTTTCAATCCATTTATTTGTATTATAAAAAAAGTCGAATTTTGTTGGTCAGCACAATTTGTCACCTAGTGCATCGGCGAGGTGAAAAATTTCGCTTGGATCTTCGAACGTCCTTGTAGACTAATTAATATCCATCTGTATGCCAAATTTCATAGTTCTAGCATCACCCAATTCTTCAATCAACTTGAACAAACAAACATCTTCTAGTTACAATTCCTTTCAAACCAATGAATTTCTTTCATCAGATCGAACCTCTCTACCCTTAATTGAATATTCTGATCTTTCCTATTATTATTAACTTTATCTACACATCCGGTATCATCATCTAGCTCTCTGAGCATTTGAGTCTGAGTTATTGATTCGGACTGATTCTCTGAGATGACATTGTATTGCACAGGTGAGAAGATGAATTGGTTAAAGTAGTCTTCAATTTCTTCATTGTAAACAAGAGGACGAAGATATCCATCATAATCATCATAATCACTATTATCCCTATCCTTTGTGTAAGCTCACTAGAGTTTTATTGATTGGATTATCTCTAAGGATTATATTTAATTCTCTTTGTTTTGATCATTTTATACTAAAATTTATTTTGATGAACCTTTTCTCACTCATCAAATAATTGTAGAAATTATACCCTTTTTGATTGATTTTCTCCTAAACCTTCATTGAATTTATTATTAACTGTTAATTGTTCATATATCCTTACTTCCATTGTCTGAAAACTGAGAATATCTTACTAAATTTGATTAAGATAAATGTATATGAGTATCTAATAGATTAGTATTTTGCCATCATATATATTGTCCAAGTTACAATTCTTCGATCGGGATCAGGTTCAAGTTGGGTTATAATACAACAATATATTGAATATATTCGAGTTTAGGTTCAAATACAAATTAAAGTTCGGGTTCTGAAAAGTTGGCACTGGGTTATACTCCTAAATACTACATACACTAAAAGTATATCAAAATACCTACACTTAAACAATGTCATTCATTTGTAAACTTAACATATTACAAGGCCGTTCAAATGTTAAGGTAAAGGCACGGGATACCAAAGTTTGCATGACGAAATGTCCCAATTATCTTATTAAGTATCAATCATTCGCACGATATATTCAGTGAAAATCATTTTCCTGGAAGGTGATATTCTTAAATTGTCATTGGGAAAATTGCCTAATGGTCATGCTAGTAATTTGATATTACTCCTACACCAAATATGGTCATACAAACCTCTTATTTATTGACGTACATGAAGCGTGCTGGACTTTTTACAAAAGTTCAAATGTATGTATGATCCAACTGATTCATATTCACATTATATCACATGCTACTGCGAGCATTCAATTGAAGATTGTGTAATTTATTTTGAATTAAGTTGTACTTTTTTTAATTTCAAAAATAAAAGCTAGCAATTAGATATAAAATAGTGCCGTATACAAATACAAAAATAGCTGAGAGCAGTGGAGAGCAGTGTAACTGGATATGCACGTTAGTGTTTAGACTCCGGATAGAATCCGGATATCAACATTCCTACATATATCCGGTATCCGGATGGTAATTAGTCGGATATCCGGATATTTAGGAAAGTTTAGATATCTAGCTGCAATTGATAGTTAGTCAATGATTCATAGAGTCAGTGTCATTATATTATTAACAACTTCGCTGATATTGATGTAATTCAATTGTCAGACATAATTGTTATGTTCATCGTCCCAGAATCCATAATTTACATAAAACGCATAATTATTGTGGAAGCCTAACTGTAGGTACGAGTATATTATATAATAGTGACATCAGTTTAGGATTGTTTGAAAATATGGGAACTAGGTTTAAAAAGTCTGAAGTTTGGGATCACGGCGATATAGCAAAATGCAAAACCTTAGGAAACTAAATGACTAATAACTATACCGTAGTTCGTTTAGATATCTAGTATTACTATTCATATCCTCAATAAACATATTTATTAAATAATACATGCTAAAGAGCCTCTCTGTTCCCGTGGGTTATGTTCCTGAGAATTGTCGCGATTGGCAAAACGAGACAAAATATTTTCCGCGAATAATCGAAACAGCGAACGGCAAACTCGCGAACGGCGAGTGCTGCCTGGCATGGATAATTGGGAAAAACTCGAATAGACATACTGTTAAACAGATATCCGGATACCTGGATGAAAAATTATCCGTTATCCGGATATCTGTGAATGGCGGATACTTCCAAACACTAATGCATGTGACATGTGCAGCAGAATATGCTTGCGTTGTGTTGTTTCTAGTTGCAAATTCCTTTCAAAATGACCTTAAATTGGTTGATAAGCGTTTATATTCTTTTATTTCCCATTCCAGCTCTGACTTCTCTTCCTTTAATTGAATCTTCTGATCTTCCATTTTCTCTATTTCCTCTTTTTGCTTAATTATTTCTTTTTTCTCTTTACTTCTGCTGTTTCCAGTGTTAATCTTCCTGTTCTCTCTATCTCGAGCTTTATTTACAAACTGAATTTCATCTTTACTTAGATTGAGAATTCTGAAAGCATTTTTCAAACTTTCACGTGTGAGAGAAGCAATCATACTTCTGTCAAAATTGGTGTTTTGTGTAAATGGAATGCTAGGGTTCTCATCTTCACATCGGAACAGTTCCCTTCCTCTAAATCTAATACAACTATCAGATAGAGCTACACACCTCCTAGCGTTATTAACTTTATCTCTACATCCGGTATCCTCATCTAGCTCTCTGAGCATTGGAGTCTGAGGAGTCATTGATTCGGACTGATTCTCTGAGTTGACATTGTATTGCACAGGTGGGAAGATCCATTGGTTAAAGTGGTCATCAATTTCTCCACTGTAATCAAAAGGAGGAGGACATCCATCATTATCACTATAATCACTACTATTGACATCCTTTATAGTTTGTAAGCTCATTGAGTTGTTATTGATTGTATTATCTCTAAGGATTATATTTTATTGTGTTTGTTCGATCATTTTTTATTTATAGTTGCAATCTTGGGCCAATACTATAAGTAGTAATAAATAATAAAAATTATTACTAATTGCTAGCAGTTCTGAATTAAGAATGGGACGTTTCCTTCTTGGAACATTTCCATAGCTTATCTCACTAGATGGTGGATTCCAGCAAAAAATAGGCTCTACAGAAACAGTTTTACCCTGTAATGTACAAAACTCCACCGAGTTTACGGTTAGTTTATCTTAGCACAACTTAGACTAGTAAAGTATTGCAAATCTATGCGCAATCAAGAATAATTATAATGCCATTAATTAACTGTAGAATGACCAACATTTATATGGCTTCAGTGCCATAGAAAATGGCTGGGAGACATCTGCGATATCGGGGACACTTTGTCCCCACTGGGCATTCTACGGTTAAATTGCAATTATACTACTCACACAATAAAATTTTTATCCAATTTCCTAATATTCTAACTTCGAACTCTCTTACTTGAGGTAGTTTGAGGTAGTTTTAAAGAAAATATTTGCACAGTAGTTTATTGCGATAATATTTGCAATTCTAATCTAGCATTACAAGTATTTTTTTAAAATTACAGTAGTTTTTTATTATAAAACGTAATTGAGTAAGAGTGGTCTTTTTATGCACTCGTATCGTTCTCTCTGCAAACTTCTCAGCATTCAGAGTCTAGACAATGGATAAATTATTCCATTAACTCCTTATTTTAGAGTGTACCTTGAGGCTTCAATTTTGTAGAACTGGCACATTGCTAACTATTGGCTTTCACAAACTCAGAATCCATTGACTATTGCGAGTATTCCATCCAAATTGTTTTTCGATATTTCTATATTTGGAATCAGAATGGGAGTGGATTCAGAAGCAATCAGTAATGCTTGTAAAGTAAATATGTTTGATATCTTCAGAACGTAATCTGTAAACATTATAATAAAAGTTTCTCGAAGGATAACTCCTAGACTCCTCATAACATGATAATCTAGACAGATTCCTGCTTTTCTAGATCTATAATTTCTATCAGAGTTCTATGCAGGATATATTAACTTTAGGACCTCTTGAACTAATCTAGTTACCATAACATACAACGACACTCCACTATTCAGAATTGCGCATTGCCTGAATGGAATATATGGTTTACCCCGAATGAAAACGAAATAAGGAACGAAACATTGTATTTTCCAGAATTATGATCAAATTATCAATTATACACTCAATTCTTCAGGATTCTAAATTAAAAAATACTAGTTTGACCCTGATAACAATCTAAGAGTAATAGTATGTATATGCATGTATAATGTTTGTATTATTGAGTATGAGTAATTTGCTTGTTCATGAATTGAATTAATACTCCACAGCCAGCACTATTGTTATTTATTGCTGGGTAGAATTTAATCTACGACCACAGGAAATTACGGCGATACTTTTTTTCACAATTGTAATTCTAAAATTCTAATTCTACTATAATAACTGTTGTCATGCAATTTTTCACTGTAAGATCTCTGCTGTGTTCAAAATAACATTTCAACCAATGAATTGGTTGAAAAAGGTTTATATATCTCTATTTCCTTTTCCAGATCTGACTTCTCTGCCTTTAATTGAATTTTCTGATCTTCCATTTTCTCTATTTCTTCTTTTTGCTTAATTATTTCTTTTTTCTCTTTACTTCTGCTGTTTCCAGTGTTAATCTTCCTGTTCTCTCTATCTCTAGCTTTATTTACAAACTGAATTTCATCTTTACTTAGATTGAGAATTCTGGAAGCGTTTTTCAAACTTTCATGTGTGAGAGAAGCAATCATACTTCTGTCAAAATTGGTGTTTTGTGTAAATGGAATGCTAGGGTCCTCATCTTCACACAGGAACAGTTCCCTTCCTCTAGATATAATACAACTATCAGGTAGAGCTACACACCTCCTAGCGTTATTAACTTTATCTCTACATCCGGTATCCTCATCTAGCTCTCCGAGTACTGGAGTCTGAGAAGTCATTGATTCGGACTGATTCTCTGAGATGACATTGTATTGCACAGTTGAGAAGATCCATTGGTTAAAGTAGTCATCAACTTCTTCATTGTCATAAAAAGAAGGAGGATATCCATGATTATCACTATAATCACTATAATTGACATCTTTTATAGTTTGTGAGCTCATTAGAGTTGTTATTGATGTATTATTTCTAGGATTATATTTTATTGTTGTTTTATCATTTTATACTGATGACTATCTTACTTTCATCAGCCTTCGCCTTATCGAAAAATTGTTGTCCGCTATTTTTCGAAATTATCGTCGCAATAATGTGCCAAAACTTTACTACATTGTAAAATATTTTTTTGCAATCGAGAGAAGGAAAGGAAAGTGTTTTGCAATTGTATTAATCTGCATTATTTTATTTGAGTATAACAACGAAAATGAATTGTAACCTATCCCGTTATATTATGCAGTAGTAAGTAAGCAAATTTCTCCAAGAAATTTAGTACCATACTAATGCGTTCTAGCATAAATGAAGCAACCATTGTAACTTAATACCTCCATACTAAATAGACGATTAAGTAGATTCCCATTGTATCACTTTACAAATACAATAAATCAATACATTTAATCATGATATAATAGTTCAAATACTTGGTACGGCATAGCCGGACCGGTTTCGAATATCTACTGAAATAGGTGCCAAATATTCCACCGCACCGCTTTTTGAGTGGATGTAGCGTCCCTGGTGCAGCTCTAGTAAGTGACTGGATGGAATCAGGAAGCAAGGGCGCCAAACTTTTCGAAATCTAAGGACAATTTCGGGGTTCCAGGGGGAGCTCAGCCCAGTATTGAGTATTGAGTCTATGGGACATCTTCGAATCCAGGGGGGGGTTTGACCCCCCAGCCCATCCGGATTCGGCGCCTATGTCAGTAAGTATCCTTAAACATCAATAATCATTCACATGACGATGCACATATCCACCATAAGATATCTACATGCAAAATTTGGTGAGATTTGAATATCAGATTTCGCAGGGGTGCGTACGGACATATAAACATATCTTATAATTGTACAATGAAATACTTAAGCCTATTAAAATACAACAAAGAAATAATGCTGTTTAGAAGAGGCGAGTCAATGACTCCTTATTTGTAGTTCATAAGAAAATTCCAACAACAAGTATTCCTTGAAAGTAGGAATGAGAACGAAGAATCGTGAGAAACAATAACAGCAGGCATCTGGAACAAATTTGAAAGATTAAAATATTGAATAATAATCTCATCATTATTCAGAGAGTGGATTAACGTATGTAGCTACTAGTTTGGTGGCTTTGAAGGTGAACTGTACTTTACAGTGCTTCATACTACAGTAGGTAAGGATTTAACTGACCAGGATTTAACTGAATATTCTTCCACCATAATAGCATATAACATGATAGCATACGTATAGGTAAATTATTCAATTAATTATGACTGGGATTTCCCGCACTACTATACTATTATGTCTCACTAATATATGGTGCAATTACTATGATCATATCAGTTCCATTTATTAATTGTTTCCAAAAATGGTTTTATTAAAACAGTAATATCAACTATACTAACGAACATATTTCCCTGAGGATCAAGAACAAACATGTTTTCTGGGATACCCTAGTAGTCGATGTAATTTTGTAGAAAACTGAAGGATCCCATTTTAGTATATGTAAAAGTATAAATAAAAAAAGACGATTTATAGAAAGAAAATCTCGTACAATTTACCTGTTATGGCGAACCGAAAAAAATCAAAGTACAAACATTCATATAAAATGCCTAAAAAGTCAAATAATCCCGTTCTACTTAAATCTCAGAATAAAACGAAAGCGAACAAATCTTCATTGAAACCTACACAGAAACATCAGCTTAAGAAGAACAGAGATGAAATACAAAAAATCATAAAAGATATAAATATATCGAAAAAGAAATTGCATTTGACACCTACAGCTAAATTAGAAAATATGAAAAAGATGAATAATAATTTATTCATCCAAGAGTCAGATTTCGCAAATGTTTCTTACAAATTTCAATGCAAAATCAATGAACTAACAAAAGGCAATCTAACTTGGTGGAAAGGTTTAAAATTTACACGTTTTGAAAATGACAAAATGGAAATAAACATTCCAATGCTGTTTGAAACTAAAGAAACAGACAAAGCTCTCTGGAAACAGTGCCAATCCAAACTGCAGCAATCTCAACCTTACTCAGCGGATGCGAATAAGAAGGGAGAGTTAGGAGAGCAGTTCAGAGGTGTAATCAACCGTTACACGAAATGTCTCAGCAAGAGAAAGTCTGACTTGTTGGGTAAAGCGTTTGGACTTAAACAACAACAGGAAGTCCCCACATATCTACCAACCAATGATCTGTCTGTAATTCATACAGATATTCCTGCAGAGCCAAACGATGAAGAAATGGAGACTGATGCAGCAACAAAAAATCTAGAAAACCTCAAAGAAATTCAGCACATAAAAATCCCAGCATTGTCCAGCACGTTGAAGGAGACACACATATCTACACCACAATCTGATGGAAATAAGACAACTTGTTGTGAAGAGAAACTGAGAAAGTACATGTCATCACATCCCTGTTTCAAATGGGACAAAATCATTGACTTGATTAACAGATACAAACATCTTCCTGACAGCAACAAAAACTGTGCGATGAGTCTACTCAGTAACGAATATTTCATGAGCGAGGAAGATGAGACGATAGTGAGGTCTTACGATCTGAATCTGTTTCCTGAGGAGATCAGCTGGTGGGGGAGGAAACTGGAACAAGAAAACTGGTCCAAGTTTGCACAGTTCGACGGAGGAATGTTGAAGATAAACATTCCTAAACTGTTCACTGAATCCAAGTCAGTAAAGAAAGAAGTGAAAGACAGACTAAAAGGAGCACTAGACACTGCTAGCTCTAATCATCCATTCGGTCAGAGAGACGGATTATCAACAGAAGCAAACTTGAACAAATATCTGAAGAGACTGAGCAAGAGGAAGAACGACTTCATTACCTCAGTCATACTCAAGAACACATCTTCACTGAAGAGAGGTCAGATAGGAAAAAGGAAAGTAGTTGGTAGCTCAAATAATATGAAATTCATGTACGTAACTCCTAAACCACAACGTGAAGTACAATACGTGCAAATATTCAGGATAAAAAGTGTTCAATGGTGCACTTCCTCGAGTAATTAAAACGACCCAAATACATCGATCGTTATCTTCAAGAAATGAACAAATCCGTATTCCTATCTTTCACGTAAATTCATGTACCATCCGCAACTATCAATCATCAATTGGATAACACATGAAACTACAGAATTCAGGAAATCCCAAAAAGCATGCTGGATCTACAAATCTATGTCACACTCCTTTCCTTCATATATTTATTGTAACAAACATTTCTCACACTAATTATCATTAGCATTGTACCTATCACGCACATTGAGTTGGCTTTGTATGTTTTATTCAAACTATAATTTCATTATTTCCATCTTAGTAATTTAATTGTGAATAATGTTAACTTTGTTAGGTGCAGGGTTGTAGGAAACGGTTATTTTTAAAATTTCAAGGTTAAATTAAGCTAATTTCACAGAATTTCGTCACAAATTGGCCGAAAAAGCGCTAAATCGTGAATTATACTATATGTTAGGACAAATTTGCGAAATCAACAATTATGCATAATTGTTCATTTTACAACAATTATGCATAATTGTCGATATTTAACATTTACACTTCAGCAGCACTTAAAGAGCTTGAACTACTCCGCAATAGCATTAAATTCACAGCTCTAAGCTTAATTTTGAATTAACAAACTATTAAATACAAACGCACTTCTCGCATTTGCGTAGCGCGGCTAGCGAACAATTCGTATCCGCAAAGTCACCCTACGGGAGAGAAAATTTCGCTTAGATCTTCGAACTTAATGGCAGACACATCATTTGACACCTACATGTACCAATTCTCATATATCTACCAATATATGATATTGCTATGTAAAAATATTCAAGAGGATACCTGATACTATGCTAAAAAGTAATAAAAGACACATGTTTATATGAGAACAAATATAAGTATACAAATCCAAATATATGCGTAACAGGTACATACTTATCTATAACATACAGTGAGAGTGAGAGAGAGAGAGCTGGCTGCAGTGCTTGAGCGGTATTGAGCGTAATATTAGAGTTTTAAGACTAGATGCAGGCGTTTTGATACTGGAAGAAATTAGTAGTTCCAACAATGTGTCATTCCGGAGGTGAATTGGTTATTACTGATGGTGCATGAACTATCTGAATTTGGCATGGAAGATAGTAGAGATATGAAATTTGACTTGAGGCATTTCCTGAAAAGGATGTTTGATATAATTGAGTAGTTTTAGCCTCAGGAAGACACCCTCCATTCAGCGAAGAGGTGTTCTTGAGTATGACTGAGGTAATGAAGTCATTCTTCCTCTTGCTCAGTCTCTTCAGATATTTGTTCAAGTTTGCTTCTGTTGATAATCCGTCTCTCTGACCGAATGGATGATTAGAGCTAGCAGTGTCTAGTGCACCTTTTAGTCTGTCTTTCACTTCTTTCTTTACTGACTTGGATTCAGTGAACAGTTTAGGAATGTTTACCTTCAGCATTCCTCCGTCGAACTGTGTAAACTTGGACCAGTTTTCTTGTTCCAGTTTCCTCCTCCACCAGCTGATCTCCTCAGGAAACAGATTCAGATCGTAAGACCTCACTATCGTCTCATCTTCCTCGCTCATGAAATATTCGTTGCTGAGTAGACTCATCGCACAGTTTTTGTTGCTGTCAGGAAGATGTTTGCATCTGTTAATCAAGTCAATGATTTTGTCCCATTTGAAATAGGGATGTGATGACATGTACTCTCTCAGTTTCTCTTCACAACAAGTTGTTTTATTTCCATCAGATTGTGGTGTTAGTATGTGTGTCTCCTTCAACTCACTCAGAAATGCTGGAATTTGCTGATAGTGAAGTGTTGCGAGGTTTGCTGAGTTTTCCAGTTCTGCATCAGTCTCCATTTCTTCATTATCTTGATGTGCCGGAATATCAGTGTTAATTGCAGACAGATCATTGGTTGTTGGATAATTGGGTACATTCCTATCCGGGACTTCCTGTTGTTGTTTATGTCCAAACGCTTTATCCAACAAGTCAGACTTTCTCTTGCTGAGACATTTCGTGTAACGGTTGATTACACCTCTGAACTGCTCTCCTAACTCTCCCTTCTTTTTCGCATCTGCTGAGTAGGGTTGAGATTGTTGCAGTTTGGATTGGCACTGTTTCCAGAGAGTTTGATCTGTTTCTTTAGTTTCAAACAGCATTGGAATGTTTATTTCCATTTTGTCATTTTCAAAATAAGAAAAATTTAAACTTTGCCACCAAACTAAGCTGCTTTTTGATAGGTCATTGATTTTGCACTGAAATTTGTAAGAAACATTAAAAAAATCTGACTCTTGGATGAATAAATAATTATTCAAGTTTTTCATATTTTCGAATTTACATCTAGATGTCAAATGCAATTTTCCTTTCGACTTTTTAACGAGTTTTAGTATTTCGTCTCTGTTATTCTTAACCTGATACTTCTTCATACGTTTGGGTAAAGAATTTTTCAAATGGGTTTTATTCTGTGATTTAAGTAAAACGGGATTATTTGACTTTTCAGAGGATTTATGTGCCTTTTTGTACTTAGATTTTTTTCGATTCGCCATAACAGCTAAATTATGGAGAATATTGTTGTCTAAGATTTCTAGCTTATTATTTATGCTTAAATACGATAATTTTTATCTTCTAATAAAAACGCCTGCTATTTATAAACAACACAAAACAAAATCGGGTAGAAATATCAGTGCAGATATAACGAGTCAACATTCTAAAAAAAAATTCGCGAGTTGATTATACAAGTGGCACTGAAAAATTTTCTACATACAAAAAATTACTACGCATACCACAAATTAAAAGTGTAGCACCATGTTGCAGTAAATTACATACATATATCTCTACTAACCAATCATATCTATATGTAATTATGCTTAACACTATTGAACGGCAAAGCCAGTTAAGTACCTGCAGGAGTGATTGTAAAATACAGTTCTCAAACTATGTAGGGTGCAATATAAGTTCAAACATATTTGTTTCATTTACTTGATAAATTATAGCTAGATCTTCCAACTTGAAGTCGAAACAGATTCTGTGGAACATAATTTTCAACAGTGTAGGAAATGTAAGAGAAATATTCCTGGTAAATAGGATTAATGAGTGGAATACACCTACCAACGACTGTAATTTACTGTGCATTGTGCAAATAAGGTTGCAGTCGGCAATATAGCAGTAAGATTCAATTCTAAATCTGGATTTAATAGAATCAACATTTTAGCAATATTATTTATCAAAAGGAAAGTCCAGAAAAACTTTTCTAAAATATTCAATGTTGGTCGATCCTACGCATCGCACTTTGAAAGTATTAATTTCATCGGAGTATGAAGCCATAAGTTTAAAGTACATAAAGTGGGGTAATTTTGAGCTGGAAAGTTATGAAAATAACGTAATGTATAGATAAATAGAAAAGTCCCTTACAGATGAGATGGTAGTGTGGCTCTACACTTTTGGTTGAGACACAATACGAGGGTTTTCTCTTCTCAATCCATGTCCACTTCAATCCTTCTTAGTCGATATTAAACTTGAATGTTTATCAGGAATAATGACGCAACATTATCTTTCAAATACGAATAAATCAGTATGGAATAAAATTTCTAGTTTCGATGAAGATGTAGCGAAGCTACAATACTAATTGTATATATATGTATAGGAGCACGAAATATTTTGCAAATTATAGCATACAAATCGAATGAGGATTAAATCTGCAATAAACTCCTTCAAAGTCTTAAATTGCATTCAAGTTCACTGAATAAATATACAGTAAATAATGTTAAAAGTAAATAAAAATTTCCACGCGAGAAAATGCAAAGGCTCAATGGTTCTAAATTGGAGTCAACAAAGTGAAAATATCGAAGAATAAAGTAGAATCAAACAAGTGGAGTGAATATATATTTAGTATCTGATACCCAAAAGAAATCTTGAATAATTTACTTGAGAGAAAAGAGAGTGACGTAGATACAAAAATCTGCTTGAAAAGGAACATGATAGGATGTGGTTGTACTTTCCAACATATTTCATGTTCTCATCATTATTTGAAAAAGATTCTGAACAAATCTGTTGGAACTCTAGTGATCTTTATTTTATTCAGAATTCGATTTTCAACATTTTGGTTTAAAACAATCACTGGCATTAAACTGAGAATCCTGACAGCTGCTATACAGAGTAGAGTTACAATTACCATCACCCCGGAATTCTTTCTTTCCGTACCCTCCCGGATCTACGTAAATCCATAGTCTAACTTATTTATAACTTGATACGATAATAAAACCACTTCAACATTACACTAAATGACACCGGATATCAATACCCCTGAGAAACATATGAATTTATTGAACAACAAAAAAACTACTCACTAATTGGTAGGAAATAGTAAAGGAAACTCCAGGCACATTTCAACTGACGAATGTATCCATATACATATGTGCTTATATGTTGCAAGAATATTAAATGACAGTATCTACCCACGCAGTATAATACCTGAATTAACTGGAAAATACAGAACACTGCTATGTGCAACGCTTAGCAGACGTGGATATATTGTCATTCAGATGTTCAGAAGAGATAGAATAACCTATAGGCATAGCTGACACTCTCGTTTAGTGGAGTGAAGGTGAGGATGCAGCCTCCCGTTCTGAATTAACTAGAGAACAGATTTGTACCATATTAGCACTGATAGATATCAAAGACAATAAATCAAGATACATTGATGTTATATTTACCACATTCAAATACCTGGTACGGCGTAACTGGATTAAATTTGAATGATATTTCCGCCGGACCACTTTTCGTTGATGTGCCTCGCTTGCTAATAGTTAACCGCAGAATTAATTCAACTGTATCCAATTCTATGTATGTCGATAGAATAACTTAGAAAATAAGTTGAAATAATTTTCATAATTTCATGAGGTACAGGAATAGAGAGTTGTTATGACAAATTTTACAATAGCCTTCATAAATCATCAATATTATAAAGTAAAGAAATGGAATCAGTAATATTTTTCATTAGGGTTAGGCATAACTGCACCAAGCTTCATTATGCATAAAATTTCTTATACTCAAACAATCTTAGTTATTATGGTCTTTAGAGATTGTAATTCGAATATTTTCAATGAATTTAAAAGATTTTTCGAGCCTAAGATCTGGAACTGTGTTTTGTATGATGAGTTTTGTGGAGAAAATATGTGTCCTGGCACGCAGCGAAAATCGAGAAATCAGGGCCACTGCTTCTGTAAAACCAGTCTCCATAATCGATGTTCCATGACGATTTAGCACCAGATACCTTTCATTCACCATGGAAATATTTCACAAATCCATTGAATTCATTATCAGAAACGAGATAAAGTTATTATTTCACGAGTTCAAATTAGGTACATTTTACAAAATCACCCAAAATCACCAAAAATCTGATCCAAATGGTTCTCAATATATACTGATCTAAAAATCCTATATTTGTACAAATTTAGAGTTTTCGAGGGAATTGTGAGAGCTAATTTGTCCTAGAATTTGAAGACTCTAGAAAGATAATTTGAAAAGCAGTGGGCCCTGATTCTCGTTTTTCGCTGCGTGTCAGGACATATTTTTTCTCCACAAAACTCACCATACAAAACACAGTTCCAGGTCTTAGACTCGAAAAATCTTTTAAATTCATTGAGAATATTCGAATCGAAATCTCTAAAGACCATAATAACTAAGATTGTTTGAGTATAAGAAATTTTATGCCAATTGAAGCTTGGTGCAGAACTTATGCCTAACCCTGTAGTTACTCCTCCTATCTAAGGCATGCACTTTTAGTCACTCAGTAATGGTTCAGTACAGTACAGTTTAGTACAATATTTTTTGTAAATCTCAATACAGTTACAATGATATACAACATAAACATAATATACACAGCGAAACTAGTAGTAATATGGAAGTTGTTCATATTGTGTTCGATTGTCCTGTGTATGTGTAGCTGGGATACCTTTTTGGTAGTTAGGAGGATTTTGCCTTATACTCTTGCTGTGGAACGTAGATAGAATCCCTAATCGAGCCTAAATCTTCCATCATTGGAGACATCTTAAATCTCTTTGAATTCATCTCAGCACTTTGCGAGGAATTATCAAGAATATAATTGCTGTTCATTACTAGCTCATTTGGATTATCAAAACAGTGCAACAAGCTTTGTTGACTCAAAATTGTTTCGTTTGGAAGTTTTCTTTTCCTCGTCATTCCGTTGTCTACATCTGCTTGAATTCTTGGATTGGAATCTGCCTGATGAACTGAAGGTGGATTGGGAGCACTAAGGTAGTATGTCGACTTTTCGTAGGCCTGAATTGCTTTTATTAATTTTCCAACAAAATCAGCTTTTCTTCTGGAAAGACACTTAGAATATTTGTAGGTAGGTATTCCACCTTTCAACTTCAGTTTAGCTTCTTTTTTGGCAGAATAAGGTTTAACTTGGTTAACGGTCAATTGACTATTCTCCGGACAGAATTGATAAAAATTGTTTCCATTTGCTCTACCACCCACATTGATAGCAATATCTTCGAAATATTTCTTTGCTTTGGTGTTATTGCTCAGACAAAATTTTTCTACATACTTCTCATTGTCAGAATCTTTTTTGAACCATTCTGACTTGAGAATTTTTTTGAGATACTTTTCATCTCCAGGTTTTGCTCTTAGCAGTGTATGCACAATATTTCCCGAACCCACGAATTCCACAATGGACACCGACAACTCTTTTTCTTTCAATAAATACAGCTCATCACAATCAATATTCAGTTGAAAATCGTGATATGAATCAGCAGGAAACGAACTCATGATTTATACAATGATAATTTTTTGTAATAAACTGTTACTAACAGCCACGTTTGTACTTATATAGTTGAACGGTGAAAAGTCACTTTCCTGAATTTTCTTGTTTTGGTCAAAGTTTAAAATAGTTTAAAATATGCTGAATTATTTTATACTGTTTCATCTATTGCTCAGCATGTAATTAACAAATCGCCAAAACTCAGTTCAGTTACTACCTAGTGTGATACCTCAAGCGACTGTGAAACACAGGACGCCGGACTATTAAGAAATATTCCTGGTAAAAAGGATTATTGAGTGACTTGGAATACACCTACCAACCGACTGTTATTTACTGTGCAAATTGTGCAAATAAGGTTGCAGTCGGCAATATAGCAGTTAAGATTTAATTTCAAATCTGGATATAATAAAATCAACATTTTAGCAATATTATCAAAAAATATTTTTAAAAACTACTAATTACTAATCAGTAGAAAATGGTACAGGAAACTCCAAGCACATTTCAACTGATGAATGTATCCATATACATATGTGCTTATATGTTGCAAGAATATTAAATGACAGTATCTACCCACGCAGTATAATACCTGAATTAACTGGAAAATACAGAACACTGCTATGTGCAACGCTTAGCAGACGTTGAGATATTGTCATTCAGATGTTCAGAAGAGATAGAATAACCTATAGGCATAGCTGACACTCTCGTTTAGTGGAGTGAAGGTGAGGGTGCAGCTAAAGTATGCAACTTGCATACTTTACTGAATTAACTAGAGAACCGATTTGTACCATATTAGCATTGATAAGATATCAAAGACAATAAATCACTAAAGATTAGAGAGTTGTTTACTCGAAATTTTATAACAACCTTCATAATCTTCATAAATTCAACTCACAGCACTACGATAATGATATAAATATGAAGTGTCTACATAGAAACACAGGGAATGCCTAATTGAAATAGAGACCAATGAGATTAAATTTGAAGAATTTAATGCACAAATGTCATCATACCACCATCGTGAGTTCTAGAATGGACTAGACTGCACCTGATGTTGTCGTAAACTAGAAACAGTTTCAAAATTGTCTGGAATGACTAATCAACTCAAGTTTTTTAAATCTTAGATGCTCAAATATCGATATACAGCTATTGTTGCTACCTAAGGAAAAGAAAATATCAGACTATAGTGGAAGAAAAATGTAATTGGGATATATATTTAGACTCAATCAAATTAAATGAATCTATATTATTCGAAATATTCCCATATTGTAATCATGGGAAAGGTTAAAAGGATAGTTTCTACCCACAGCCAAGGTTTGTTACATTAATTCGCTGATACTACTGACGTTATTCTTATTATACTTGCACAAATGCCTGCCCTAAATTTGTAGTGGGCAAAGCTTAGCTGCGTATTACTTAGCTGCGTATTACTTATACAATTATCTATAACTGATTGTTCAACGGTCGAATTTCAAATAAAACTGGTCTGACCTGGCCATGAAATGTCGGTTCGATTTAGGCACTCTTTACCATAAATTTCACAAAATATTGGATCTAAATACAGTCAGGGTCGCTTATTCTGAACCTGCTTAACATGAACATTCGTTTATTATGAACTAACCTCCTGGTCCCAATTTCACTTTTTAGAAAGGATTTGTATTGAACCAAGTCCGCTTAATATGAAGTATCTCTATTATGAACATATTTTTGGTCCCCTAATGGTTCACAACAAGCGACCCTGACTCTATCTGTATAACAGGATATTCTAATTTCTCAACGAATATTGACAAAAAAGTATTTTTGAATTTTCTGACTAGCATTTTAAAATCTGTCTTACAGGGGCAATATAAGTTTTTTTTAAAAAAGTCACATTCTTCCACTGATGGTTTATGACTATACCAAACTAACAAAAAAACAGACTCTGTAGAATATAATCTTTGACTTTGTAAAAGTATGGATTCTTCCTAGTAAATTTGCCATATGAGTGGTTGGAATACCCCAACTGTGTTTTACTGATATACAGACAAATAAGGATTATATAATTAGTGGTTAGAATCAATGGGGTATCTGGATATGACCATATCAACAGTAACCAAATTATTTGACATACTTTCCAGGTGAATTTAGGGAGGAAAATCCAGATCAAACTCAAAATATGGAAAAGTAGTATATCCTAGTGCACTTTGACCGCAAATAGTAAAGTTGGAAGCCATCATCAGGTAGGGAATGTTTGGTTAAAAGTTCCAACATAAATAAAGAATTATTAAACATAAAATTAAGAATTTGCAAATTATAGCATAAAGATAAAAATGAGTGATAAATCCCTAACAAAAGTCCTTCTAAGTAATTTATTCAGAAAAGAACAAGACAAGTATGGAGAGAAGAATTGGACTGAAATAGTAGAGAAGCTAAACACCTGCAACATCTACAACGCTGAAAAAAGGTTAATGAAAATGCTGAAGAATTATCTCTTCATTCAAGAAAAAGACTACACCAATCGAGAATTTAAATTTGTGTGTAAAACTGAATATTTGGCAAGAGAGAACTTGGATTGGTGGCAGAGTTTAACTCGTAATGGCACACAAATCAATTTCGTATACTTTAAAGATGGAGAAATGGAAATAAACATTCCAATGCTGTTTGAAACTAAAGAAAAGAATCAAGCTCTTTGGAAAATGTGTCAAACCAAACTTCAACAATCTCAACCTTACTCGACAGATGCGAATAAGAAGGGAGAGTTAGGAGAGCAGTTCAGAGGTGTAATCAACCGTTACACGAAATGTCTCAGCAAGAGAAAGTCTGACTTGTTGGATAAAGCGTTTGGACATAAACAACAACAGGAAGTCCCCACATATCTACCAACCAATGAGATGTCTGTAATTCATACAGATATTCCAGCACATCAAGATAATGAAGAAATGGAGACTGATGCAGCACTGGAAAACTCAGCAAACCTCGCAACACTTCACTACCAGCAAATCCCAGCATTTCCGAGTGAGTTGAAGGAGACACACATACCAACACCACAATCTGATGGAAATAAGACAACTTGTTGTGAAGAGAAACTGAGAGAGTACATGTCATCACATCCCTGTTTCAAATGGGACAAAATCACTGACTTGATTAACAGATGCAAACATCTTCCTGACAGCAACAAAAACTGTGCGATGAGTCTACTCAGTAACGAATATTTCATGAGCGAGGAAGATGAGACGATAGTGAGGTCTTACGATCTGAATCTGTTTCCTGAGGAGATCAGCTGGTGGGGGAGGAAACTGGAACAAGAAAACTGGTCCAAGTTTACACAGTTCGACGGAGGAATGTTGAAGGTAAACATTCCTAAACTGTTCACTGAATCCAAGTCAGTAAAGAAAGAAGTGAAAGACAGACTAAAAGGAGCACTAGACACTGCTAGCTCTAATCATCCATTCGGTCAGAGAGACGGATTATCAATAGAAGCAAACTTGAACAAATATCTGAAGAGATTGAGCAAGAGGAAGAACGACTTCATTACCTCAGTCATACTCAAGAACACCTCTTCACTGAAGAGAGGTCGACAAGAAGAAATAGTTGAAATAAAGAACAAGTCTTTATGCCATTCTTTCCCTCAGCAATCTCTACACCAACCAAACAGTGACATCACTGCACTGCCTAATGAACAACAGATAGCGGAACAGCTGTTCGGTCTGAGATCTGGAAATATTCCTTGTAAGCAAGTTGTTCAACCAGGGATGCAAGATTCGACGGAATCTAGGCATTACTTGCCTGTTACTATTTCAATGGTACTACTAAACAGTAACCCAATCTCAACGACTCTAGAAATTTAGTGACACCTAACTATCCCAGCATTTGTACCTTTCTTCCTGTAAAGTATTGTTGATTAAAAGGAGACTTGATTAATTAGCTCAAGCAGTATATTCATTTCATTATTTGTAGTGTACGTGTCATTCTTTTTCAGAATTAGAACAGTATGAGGATAGTTGTGCATGTTAGTATTGAACTTCAGTTCTTGTATGTTTTGATTGTTTTCATTTATAAAGGCTGGTTCATGATTAACATCTAATTACACACTTAGCATCGAATCAAATAGAACGACAAACTTGATTTGGAAACATTTAGAGTTGCAATAAGACAAATGTACAACACTCGCTTGCTCTACGTTCCTAGCAAAAAATACTCAAATACTCAGTCTGCATAATTATTGTTCGGACGCAGTTTCCATTTTAGAGTACATACCTCATACTCGTTTTTGGCATTGCCCGAATTGTGACGTTTTTACATGAAATTTCTGTCCCGCTGTTGGCAAAAAAATCCATACAACTTTTTTTGCCAGTTCTGGAATCCCTGCCTCAAATTAGCACGTAGTATAGGCTCTATAAAAAGGGCGTATAACACCCGTGCTTTCTTTTCTGCATGCCAGTCCACTCTTTTCTGAAAAATATACTGGACTGAAGTGCATTAGGCTAATTTCTCATGGTAGATAGCATTGAGGAATATCATGTGTATATTTTATATTTTTTAACAATTTGCATATGACTCTCAAAAATTATTAAGATTCTGATGAACCTTCGAATATTCGAAGCTGAGATTGGAAATATTTGTATTTTCATATTTCCATAATTAATGATATGTTCGTACAGTTTAATTGTATTATGGAAACTAAAATAAAATCAAATGTATACAGCAAAACCTATATTTTTAAACTTGAGTGATTCGGATTTGTAGAAAATCAATATTCACTACATTTCTATTCTTTCTTGCATAAATTAAATGAGTTTTCTAATACATATGTAATTATACTCAAGTTTACCCAAAATATACGTAGGAGTATATATCCAATTACTAACTATAATTTCCTCGAAATATAACGGCACGTTGAATGGTCGCCGAGGAAATACAATGCATTATAACTATACACTTCTCCTACGCAAGAAAAGAACACATATCGCTTAAAGTCAATTCGCAATCTGACGATGAGCTAAGTCGATTCTATTCCAAGAAAGGAGAAACAAAGACAAAATCCACCCTTGAAGTTGCAGCCAGAAATGTTATGACTAGAAAATACAAGTCGGGAGTTTTTGTCGCTAAGCCTCTGTAAACATTGTTTTAACAACAGTAATTCCATTACCAAATAGTTAGGGAGTTTTATGTCGCTAAGGATATGAAATCATTCGGAAAAAGACTGACTTCAACTGTAGTGGACTATTGTGCCAGTCTTCAAAAAATCTGAGTAGAGGAGATTATTATAGAAAAATGCATGAATAATAGTAGTAATCATAAATGGGTACTTTACAATAAATAACATCAAACCTGGTGCCTACCGGTAATCTAGGTTATTTCGATATCATACTAACTGATAGTTCACTATGACTACTATATTATGATACGTATTTTTACGGAGGAAATGCTCAATAGAAACTCAATCATTAGAGAAGTACTTTCAACGGTCGATAGTAGTATAATTTAATCTCTAAAATAACTGTATATTTAATGTAGGTAAATTTTGGACCGATCCTGTGCATAAATAACCATATGGAATTTCAAATATAATAAAAAACAACTACCTAGTTAGAAACAGAGATTACAGATACTACCCATGGGTTACATAAACAATAATAGAAGCTGTTCATTTCCCACAGAAATGGAAGAATATTCGATTGATGAGAAACTGAGAGGGTACATGTCATCACATCCCTATTTCAAATGGGACAAAATAATTGACTTGATTAACAGATGCAAACATCTTCCTGACAGCAACAAAAACTGTGCGATGAGTCTACTCAGTAACGAATATTTCATGAGCGAGGAAGATGAGACGATAGTGAGGTCTTACGATCTGAATCTGTTTCCTGAGGAGATCAGCTGGTGGGGGAGGAAACTGGAACAAGAGAACTGGTCCAGGTTTACACAGTTCGACGGAGGAATGCTGAAGGTAAACATTCCTAAACTGTTCACTGAATCCAAGTCAGTAAAGAAAGAAGTGAAAGACAAACTAAAAGGAGCACTAGACACTGCTAGCTCTAATCATCCATTCGGTCAGAGAGACGGATTATCAATAGAAGCAAACTTGAACAAATATCTGAAGAGATTGAGCAAGAGGAAGAACGACTTCATTACCTCAGTCATATTCAAGAACACCTCTTCACTGAAGAGAGGTCGACAAGAAGAAATAGTTGAAATAAAGAACAAGTCTTTATGCCATTCTTTCCCTCAGCAATCTCTACACCAATCAAACAGTGACATCACTGCATTGCCTAATGAACAACAGATAGCGGAACAGCTGTTCGGTCTGAGATCTGGAAATATTCCTTGTAAGCAAGTTGTTCAACCAGGGATGCGAGATTCGACGGATTATAGGCATTACTTGCCTGTTACTATTTCAATGGTACCAAGCAATCACCCAATCTCAACTATTTTAGAAATTTAGTCACACTGACTATGCTAGGTACAGATACAAATATACTATCCTTGCATCTGTGTTTCTTTTGAGACCTTCGCTCGTTTGCGCTCACATTCTGCTGACATTTTGTGTCCGCATCAGTGGGGACTCTCCATATTTCTAAGGTTCCCTTTTAAAAGATAGATTTGTAGTAATATACTTGTTTTTCTCATTAAAATTGTATAATGTTAACATGTTTGTATTTTGTTAAAGTTAACTAATTAATTCTTTTCTGTCATTCGTCTGTCTAATTAAATGTACTTAGCATATGTAGAATCACAAGTTTAGAGTTCGGATTGTGCCACATTCCTACCGTTGTTAGGGAATTGCATACAAATATTTAAGTTATGGCCAATATAGCTAAATCTAGAAACTAAATGCTGAGTGCTTATCCGACAATAAATTGTTGATTTTAATAGAGCAGATAGAAAGAAAAAAAGTACAAAAATATTAATGAAGCAACCGTTTCCAGAAATACTACATGATGAGTAAAATTATGAAAATGTGTTCTACGCTACAGTATTATGTCAGCAAAACCTATTTAGGTAATTGGTACTTTCAACTAAATTACATCAATAAGAGATAAATCCACCTTCATATTATTCAATAAAGATCATAGTATTGAATTGGAGATTTATAGAAAACTTAATATCTTGATAAACTAAGTTACCAAATGTCCAATCAAATATTCATCAAGTAAAAATTTCCTTGACTTTCCTTGAAGATTTTCATTAAATGCATGTATGACGTTAGAATAAATTTTCAGAATTTATAGTTTTGTCATCGATTTTTCAGAATTTATAGTTTTGAAGTATTTCAATTGCAAATCAAGAGAATGGTACACTAATAGTGTAGACTTACGAAATTATGTAGATTAGATTTTTAAATACCTAAATACTTGAATAACAACAGCTGGACACAAATAATAATCAATAATAAAATGTCCCAATAGCTCAAGCTAGAGAGGCAGACTCTATTTATAGATTGTCCAAAAGTGTACTACTGCAAATGGTGAAGAAGTCAAATGGAGAAATCTGAATTTATTGCTGCAATATCTCCTTTAGATACTCAATACAGTCCTACATGGTAATCAATACTATAGTGAAATAGTAGGCTAACTATATCGTTGTACTGATTTTAAATTGTGTCTAAGAGCTAAAATATTAAAATCATAAATGAAATACTTCAACATTACTTCACACTCAAATACATCCAAAATCTGAAATCCTGATTAATTAATCTGTTCATGAGGACAATACTCCTCCCAAAGTGAGAAACTAGCCAAACACCGTATAAGGTTCTGCAAAATAATACTACAGAAAGCTCAGGATGGATAATACAAGTACATAGATGTATACATATAGTAGAAAACTTGGAAATTACTTTCAATGGCACAGTTTATAATCTAAAAAAAAACTGAACTTTTAATGTAGGTACATTTGATACTGCCCTCTGTATATATATACCACAAGATATTTCAAATATTAAAATACAATTGCATTACAAACCACAATTAAGAACTATGATGTCTAAAATGGAAAAAATCAATTTATTTTCTAGAGAAGAGAAAAAATATGTCCCAAAAAACTGGACTGAAATAGCTCAAGTGTTAAGCACGCCCAACCTCTATACGGAGGGAAATAAGCCAATGAAAATGCTGAAGAACTATCTCTTCATTCAAGAGAAAGATTACACCAATCCAGATTTCAAATTCAGGTGTGAGACTGAATATTTGGCAAGAGAGAACTTGGATTGGTGGCAGAGAATAAACGGTAATGACGAACAATCGAGTTTCGTATGCTTTAAAGATGGAAAAATGGAATTGAACATTCCAATGCTGTTTGAAACTAAAGAAAAAGATCAAACTCTCTGGAAACAGTGCCAATCCAAACTTCAACAATCTCAACCCTACTCAGCAGATGCGAATAAGAAGGGAGAGTTAGGAGAGCAGTTCAGAGGTGTAATCAACCGTTACACGAAATGTCTCAGCAAGAGAAAGTCTGACTTGTTGGATAAAGCGTTTGGACATAAACAACAACAAGAAGTCCCGGATAGGAATGTTGTATTCAATTATCCGACAACCAATGATCTGTCTGCAATTAACACTGATACTCCGGCACATCAAGATATTGAAGAAATGGAGACTGATGTAAAAATTCAAGAGACACAAATCGCAACCTTGGTTCTAACTCCAGTTGAGCAGTTTGGCAACATCACAACCTCCAACCTTATTGATAAAGTCAAACTAGCTGAATACAAGAGAAGCCATTCCTACTTCAATTGGGAAATCATTTTTGAAAATTTAAACAAGGTGAACAGTCCTGAGAATGAGAAGAGAAATCTGATGCACTCGCTACTGAATGAGTGGTTTGTAAATGAAAACGAAGATTTATTCGTGAGTTATGACCTAAACTGCATTCCTGCCGAGGAGGTTATGTGGTGGGAGAGTAGAATTCAAGAAAATTGGTCCAGATTCGCACAATTGGAGAAAGGAGTACTGATAATCAGCATTCCTAAACTGTTCACAGAGTCAAGAGGAGAGAAAGGGGAGGTGAGGGAGAAACTGAAAGGTGCATTAGAACAAGAGAATCGGACCAACGATTCTTCCATTCAAACTCATCTGACCAGATATGTCAAGAAGTTAAGCAAGAGAAAGAACGACTTTATCAATGCAATCATACTCAATAACAAATTTCACACAGAACAACAGACGAATGTACCTAACTTTGAATCGTACTTTTCAATGGAGAATTTACAGACTAGCTTCATGGCTCAGGGAGAGCAAATGGTCTATCAACATCAACAGTACGCACCTGATACGAGTGGAAAGTCAGATCAAATGGAAATTGGAGCTGTCGACATGGAATGGACAAACTCTTCTGCAGAAATATCTAATTAGTCCCTGGCAGTGGTTCTCAACAGTGGGCTTATCAAGCGAGAAGTGCTAGTTATGCCTCAGGATTTGATTAATTTTTGGTTGTATAACATTATGTGATGTATATACTTATCATTGTATTTACTTTATGTGTGTGCTGATAAATAATGAAAATGAATTTAACAATATTATTTTTTGGGTATATAAAGTAGACTAATGGGGGTAACTCTGACATCTTTCCGATATCTTCAGAAACCTACGAGCAACCGAAGCATCGCTACTGTAAAATATAATACTATAATATCATGGTTTAGTAAGGTTTACTACTCATGTCTGTAACAATATACCTTACCTCGGTTGGCAAAACACTGAACAGTTCGAATACAAATAATAAAAGCTTTATGGCCTTCCTATAGAATTATTAAAATTGAGAGATACCGATTTGAGTGGAAATTGTAGAATAAATACTATCGAATTGAAAGATCAGGATATTACCTAAATCAAGCAGATGTCTGTTGGTAGCCAAAGTAATTTCCCATTAGGTATTCCCACTACCAAAATTACTAAGGTTTTTGAGCATTCAACAAGAAGATATGCGTAATGTTATGAAGCAATAAATTATTGCTTTTCTCGTAGTTTCATTATAATATAAGATAATCGATATTCTATAGTAATAAAGATTTTACAGTATTTTACAAAATGAACAGTTAATCCCCATAATATACTGGAAACTCCGTATTTCACCAAAATTAAGTCATCGATATTGAGTATAATGCACCATAATGAATATATCATTACTTAAGTATTGTCTAATTCCTAACTCAATCGGGAGATTTTTTAAAATTTTAGTTTTTGATTAGAGAAAGGAATATTGTAGTAGGAGGAGAAGAAATGTTGTAAATGGAATTAAAGGTGCATTTGAGTAAAACAGTTGACTAAACAATTCTTCTCTCCAAACCAACTGACCAGATAAGTCAAGAAGTTGAGCAATAGAAAAAATGTCGGTCGATAGACTGATAGTGCAGCTCCATTAAGTGACTCATAGAGCATTTGCAAATATACAGCCTTAATTGATTTTTTCATCTCAGCCAAACAAATTTCAAGTTTAGAGTGTTATTCCAACTTGTTTATGTGCGTTGAGAGGTCTATTCTAATTGACCAATTATATTAAATTCTGCTGTTTGATTAAAACCAAAAGCAAATTTTATTGGTTATTACATTTGTCACATTTTGAGACAAGGTGTGAAAATATGAATAATCCTTACATTAGGCTAGAGAGTGATTCTAACTTGTATATGTTCATTGAGTTAGGTATAATCCCTATTAACCAATAAAATCAAAGCCAACTGTAATGTTAAATTCTTGGATTCTGATTGGCTAATATTTTTTGACACCTTTTGTGGAAAGGTGTGAAAATATTTCATAATTTGGACTTCCACCATATAAGGAATAAATGGGCCAAATTTTGTGCAATTTGGTTCATTAGAATTTCCAGGAGCGAGCAGACTGACGTACAGACGTTAGACACCGATCATGACATAAGGCATCTCTATGCTAGGAGCTGTACTAAAAATAAATATGTACTAAAAATAAATTTATCAATGCATTAATACTCAAGAACAGTAGACTAATGTGTCTCACTTTAACATTGTGCCATTCTACCCAATGGACAATCTAGCAGTATGAAATGGATATATCAAATGAAATGGAGCTGTTGATATGGAATGGATTATCCACGAAGAATGTGCACAGTAATAGATAGTATCAGACATTTAATAGTTCTGTTCAAATTGATACCTGATAGCCCAGTGCTGTTCTAAATTAAACTCACCTCTTAGAAGACTCAAATTACAAGTAGAAAGCAGAAATGTCTAATCGTAGAATTTATCGAATTTCTACTCTTTAAGTAGTCAAAAGCTGAAAATTTTTCGTTTAATTTTAAGTTTACCGTATTTACAAAGCATAAATTTACCTTTCATTTTAGTTCTTTTTTATCTTTCACGTTGCACAGAAGAGAATAGTACTGTATAATTATCACTAATGAAATAGCAATATTATGCAGCATCGAGGCTATGTATAATAATTAGTTACGGACTTTACCATACATTTAGGCTAGACAGATAATAATCTTTGGTTTAGCACTACTGCAACAATATTGAACAATTTCAATGAAAGCAATACGAATAATATCTATTCAGTACTGCATTGAATTGGATAACAATCTCTTGCGCTACTATCAAAATAATGCTTGAGAAGAGTTACGTATATTAGTTCGGTATACACCCGCAAAAAAAGTATCTACAAAAAGCGAGCAGATATCTTGCACTATCATAGCCGTAAACTTGTTCAAAGAGAGAGGCACTCCCCCACAAACACTTTTTCAGAAGAATATATAGTTTTACTCATATACCATCTTTTATTCTAATCTTGGTGAAACAGATGCTTCATATCGTGAAAAAAAATACCATCAAGGTAATTTTTTTTGTGACAACAAGTAGCAGTAGATCGAAATTTGAACGTCTAATATTTTTAAAAAATGTGGAGAGGGAAACCCCCCACAAGACTCCCACAAGTGATTAAGGTGTAGTCACAAGTGATTCGCTTCGGAGACCTTCAAGAACAATCTCCTTAAAAGGACCACTCAAGTACCACAGTATTAATCCGTATAAGGAAGTAGATATGCACATGGGCGGCTGAGCCCCCTGTACCCTTGTACCCCTTGTACCATTGTACCCTTGTACCCACTGTACCCCCTGTACTCCTGTACCCCTGTACCTCTGCACCCACTGTACCCCCTCTGTACTCCTGTACCCCTGAACTCCCTGTACCACCTGTACCCCCTGTACCCCCTGTACTCCTGTACCCCCTGTACCCCCTGTACCCCCTGTACCCCCTGTACCCCCTGTACCCCCTGTACTTTTGCACCCACTGTACCCCCTCTGTACTCCTGTACCCCTGTACCTCTGCACCCACTGTACCCCCTGTACCACCTGTACCCCTGTACTCCCTGTACCCCATGTACCCCTTGCATCCCCTGTACCCTCTGTACCCCATGTACCCCTGTGCCTCCTGCACCCCCTGCATCCCCTCTCGCCCAACTCTCGCACACCCCCTGCTCAGGGAGCTGGCTAACCCATGGATACAAGTACTAATTCAGAGATAATGACTTGTGTTGGTAAATCACAACACAGCTCTATAGCAAAATCTCCCATGGATCAGTCAGTATTCATACATTAATTGGGGACGTTGCATTAGATCGATTTCTTTAGTTGTCGATAGATCGACTCTACTTCTAAGGAGGTTGTCGATAGATCGACTCTGTCGCGATCGATTGTTTGTGGTTTTTGAATCGAATTTAATTTGTTATGTTGTCGATTGATCGACTCCATTTTAAGGCAAGATATCTGTAAGAATACAAGGAAAGTATGCACTTTTTGTTTTGTTTATTGCGAAAAATAAAAGTAGCATTTCTTTCTGAAAGGGGGTTTCGAGAGGCATTTCAGATGAGTAATGGCAATCAAATGACTGGCCGTTTTAGGATTTTTGGCGTGATGATTTGAGTATCAATCTTTCAGTTAGAAGAATGAGGCATTTTGCCCCAATCTTCTTAGAAATAAATTCGATCTATCGACAACCTCCCTAGAAATGGAGTCGATCTATCGATAATTGTTCATTTTCGATCTATAGGCAACTAAAGAATTCGATATAATGCAGGCGCCCCCATTAATTAATGGTGCACTCTATACTTATGTATATAAGCATGCATCAAAGTACCATTGGTTAAGTGTATATAATGTTTTGGATCATATTCTTCGTTCTTATTCGTTCCTTCGTCATACTTCCATAGTCCGTACTACAACATAGAGAAGCCAGTGGTTCAATGTGGTTCAATTTGAAGTTGAACAAAATTGTACTTGAACCATGCATGTGTGTAGTAAAAACACGGATGGTAAGTTTCAAGTAACAATCCAAACTGATTTATGAATTGGAATACGTACAGTGGAATTCGCTTATTAGCAACTCGAGTTTTGCTTACAAAAAGGTTGCTAATAAGCGAAGTTGCTATTAGGGGAACAGAATTAATACAAAATCTATACACTTGGGACCTGAAAATTGGTTGTGAATAGAGCAATGTTGCTAATAAGCGAACTCAACTGTATAAGCGGTGGCATACCAAGGATAATTAAACTCGTTGGCACTCGGGGCGAGTTCTTAGTGCTGCCCCTCTCCCTACTCAGATACCAGCTGCGTAGCAGAATTATTGATTCAGGGCCGTAGCCACCGGGCCGGTTGGTCCGTTTCAACCGGACCACTTCACACCTGGTGACTTCGGCCTTGTGATTGGTTGGGCACTACCCAGCTGGTTTAGGGGACGCAGTATGCGCTACCGTGGCGTAAATGGGTGAAACCATAAAACGCCGCCCTCACTACGCCCCTGCACATAAGGAATGTTTGAATAGTCTCGAGTCTCGCTAGATTTCGAAGAAAAATAAATACGATTTAACAGAATATACATATATATAATTCAAAACATTATTTGACATATTAATTTAATAGAATAATATATCACATGTGGGTGTTAGTAAAAAATTATACAGATTGTAATAATTAATAAGCAAAGTATATAAAATCACTGTTCACAATCAGCTGATATGCATAGAGGTTAGGTCTGTACAGTGAACGGACTATTCATAACTTCCACTCCATGCCATAGGACACTAATCGTGTGTACTCCTGTCTCGAGCAAGTCGTAGGTGACAGCATAAGTAAAGTTTCCATTGTGCTTGACAGAGATGAATTCTGCCGGGGTGAATCTCCCCGTCACGCCTACTTGAAGCATTCCCGACCCTCCGGCATCTCTCGCGTCCACCGTGAAACGTCCGTGCTTTTCTAACCCACCCACTTTGACTTTACTCGCATCGGGTGGACCCCGTGTGACCGTGATCAGGAAAGGGCTGCCATCGACGGGTTTATCCGAGAAGGTTACGTTGAGACTGTAAATGCCGGGAGAAGTGGGTGTGTAAGAAAACCTGTACACATCTTCCTGGTCCTCAGAGCAAGCAACCGGGGTTTCCGCCGGTCCTTCTATCGTCAGTCCGATCGACCCCTCCCCGGCCTGCTTGGTGACGATGAAGAACTCGCTATGCTCCCCTACTATCGCCTCCTCCAACCCAGGACCGTAAATCTTGAGAGAGGATTGGTCCGTACCGCACACTTCAATCGGCCACCCTTCAATCTCCTCCCCTTCCAACAGAATCGAAACCAAATACGCCGCACAGTCGGGCAGCTGATAGCGGTACTTGTAGACGCCAGCAGACACCTTATCTCGAAAGAAACGAACCACGGAACTTGTCTTCTTGCTGACTATCTTTATCGCAGCCTCATCGCTCCCAGTTTCCGTGCAATCAACAGTAAAATGGGTTTGAAGCTTAGCAGGCACGTTCGTCTGAATCCCTGGTCCATCAATTTTAATGGCAGCGGGATCAATCACTCGTATCAAGTACGGATCCAGAGAGGCACCGCCGAATTCCACTTGCAGGCTGTAGAGGCCTGGGTGTTGAGGCGTGTACGTTATTCGGTAGTGAGTATCGCTTTGCGGGACAAGAGTTGCAATTACCTTTGATTTCGATCGGTTTTCGGTCATGAAAACATTCACTTTCCCTGGCCCGGCTTTCGCTGTTTTGACATCGATAACGTTCCCACGATTCACAACCCCCAACTTAAGACCTTTCCCGTCAACAGTGACGTCACTCGGATTTATGACAGGGACCTGGAACGGAGATCCTCTCACCGGCACGCCATACATGGAAATGTTAACATTGTACACGCCGGTTTGGTCTGGGACGTAGAACCCGGATAGAGTGGATGCATCGAGGCTATCGAATGGGACAGCTGTGACTGATCCGTTGGGGGCTTCGGTGCTGCATTTTATCTCACAACGCCCCGACTTCTCCACGTCTAAGTAGATCAGAGACCGCTCCCCCACCAAACTCGGCTCCCCGGAGAGTCCAGGCCCGCTGGCCACAGCCTTGGAAGAGTCGACGACAGCCGCGATAAACGGACTCCCCGGGACGTCTTGCTGGTCGAACTGGATGATGATCTTGTACGCGCCCGGGTCGACAGGGAAATAGAGCACATCGCACGACCCGTCTCCGTGATCCTCGTAGTTGGCATCGCATTTGGAAGGCCCCTCAATCGCCATGTCAATGCTCCCGTGGCCCGCCTCCCGTGTGTCGATCGTGAAGGTGAGCGACGCGCCAGCGTTCCCTCCACCCAAGCCCTCCCCGTACACCCGCACGAGTCTGAAGTCTCCGGTAGAGTCCGAGACAGAGACAGAGAATGGACTGCCGACCACCGCGCATCCGTTGAAGGTAATCTCCGACACATACTTGCCTGCGACCGATGGAACATAGACAACATCGAATTTACCGTCGTCTAATTGGTTCACGTTGAGTTCGCTGTCGATGAGCGGTCCATTCGGACCGATCACCTCGATGGAGAGTTGTCCCTCCAGGTCGCCGGTGTCCACGGTGAAGGGGCAAGGGTGCTGGAGGAAGAGATGCTCCGACTCCAGCCCAGGGCCGTAGGCCTTCACGGGGTAGCTCTCCTGCGGCTCGTTCCCATTCTCGCAGGGCAGCACGTTCACGGTGATCTTGGAGGGAGAGAGGTCGCTGCTCTCAGATTCGATGTTAACTCGGTGCGCGCCGGGTTCGTTCGGCTGGAAGCTGCAGGTGAGCAGTCCCTTCTCTGAGTCGGGGGTCACGCACACGTCGAGTCGGTTCCCCGAGGGGCCTGAGAGGTAGACCTTGAGGGGCCGCTGGGGGCTAGGGGCGGCGGGCTGGATGTAGAACTCTCCGACTTTTCCGACCACGACCCCCTCTTCCACGCCCGGGCCGTACACCTGGATCCGCTCGGGTTCCGCTGCTCTTCCTCCGTTCTGCAGGTTGCTAGGCACGGCGCCGTTAGGAATGTGCTCTTGTGGCTGCGTCTCCAGGAACTCGGAGAGGTAGATCATCATGCTGCGTTCGTCCAGACGCGTGGCCGTTATGTCTTCGGGCGAGAGGAGCTTTGGAACGCCGAGGTAGTGGTTGGCAGCGTCTATGGCCTCCTTCAGATTCTGGAAGACGCTATCGTCTGGGAGTTTCTCGGCGTTAGGGAAGGATCCGGGAGCGAGAACATCGCACAGAGCCCCGATTCGTCTCCCGTCCACCCAATCAGATGTGAGGTTCACGGGGGGCCCGACTGGGTGGTCCTGGAGCTTCGATTGGAGCCATTTTAGGAGCGCTTGCTTGGGGGTGAGCCCGCGGATGTTCCCCAGAACGCCGCCCGCCTTGAGGACCGCTTGGTTGATTTGGTAATGCTGGATGAGCGTCCAGATCAGGCCGAGCACCAGCTTAGAGTTCCCATCGACTATGTCGGCAGAGCCCACTCCGACCAATTTGATGTTCTCCTTCAAAATAAAGTCGAGAGCCTGTTGGACGTTCTCCAACTTCTGGGGTCGCAATCTCGGTTTTTTGTTATAGCGCCCGATTTTCTTGTCCGTGAGTACCTCTACCAATTTTATAAGCCTAACTCCATCTTGTATATCTTCCGTCAAATCTAAGAACGCCATTTCCTCGCCTTTGAGCTGATCGTTACACCAGCGTTTGAAAGCTTTCTGCTGGACTGTCTTCCACTCATCCGCATGCGCTTGCTCAGACTGCTGGAGAGCCATCGTACTCTTAGACTTGCGTTTGTGAAGCATGTTGCTAAGACAGTTGATAAGAATGTCAAAGTTAATCGAATAATTCAATAGTTCTAGTATTTAAGTATCACGCTATGTGAATATTAATCTTTGGTAGAAGTTTACTGTGTAGTGTCGAATTGAAGATAGTTAGGATATATACATACAGAGTAGAACTAATCTAGTTACAGCACCATGGTGAATATGGAATTAGATTATTAATTATTGAAGGGAATTTGATAGACTTTTCGATTTTGCATACCAGGTGGCATTGTAAAAGAACCATAAAATGCATGTTTCATGTCTATTTCAAGGAAATGTTAGATTATCTGTGTAGAATGCTATCCTGGTTCCTTTCCTGAACTGAAATTCTGTCGATACAATGCAAATTCCTCTAACTTTAATTAAATACTTTGTGTTATTTTAAAACTTTGGTGGATTTGAGGAAAGTAATACTTCTCCACAAGTAGGAATAATTTTATGCATTAGTAGAATTTGAACATTTTGAAAGGAAGAAATTCCCCAAACTAACATGCAGAAAGGATATCGCACTAGTTCTAAATTAATATATTCGAATCTTGAATGAAAACATCTGAATCAGAATTCTTGACTCCAAACAAGGGAATTTCTCATCGAGTCAAAATTAATGATGTCAAAGTATTCAGATGAAGTTTTGAATATTTAAAAGTTTTGATAAATCTCCACTCTTCTTCAGTAAGAAAGATATCAAATCCTCATAGAGGGAAATAAAGTGAAGGTGTTAAATGTCGGAATATGCTCTTACCTATATTAAGCTCTGAACTCTCACGATATCGTCGTGTCTCACATACATGCCAACCTGAGCCAGGATAAAAGCGGGACGAAGCGTTCAATTTGGTGGGACATGGCGGGACGCAATATAAATGTACTATACATAGAATACAAAAAAGCGGGACATAATAGGAAAATTTCATGTAAAAGCGGGACACTCGAGAAAATTAGCTCAATAGAAAAGTGAAAAACCCCGGGACGTCTCGCCAAAAACTGGAGAGTTGACAAGTATGGTCTCACGCTGTTAATGAGACCATTACACACTGTTATCTCGCGCTGTTCATAATACCAGGCCTCTCAACCAGTAATCTAACTAAATCGTGTAAAGAGATGCAGCAAATCGTGAGTTATGGTCAACTAGTTACGAACTCTGTATCGTGAGATAACAGTGTGTAATGGTCTCATATAACAGCGAAAATCGTGAGAACATACTTGCCAACTGTCCAGTTTTTGGCGGGACGTCCCGTTTTTTTCACTCTTCTATTGAGCTAATTTTCTCGAGTGTCCCGCTTTTATCATGGCTCAGGTTGGTATGTATGTGAGACACACGACGAGATCGTGAGAGTTGAGAGGTCTGGAATACTATTTACCATATCTCACTATTTGCTACAGCCATCACACGATTTGGTTAGATTACAGGTTGAGAGCCCTTTCAAGGTGATGAGGGGCGTTTATAAAATCGCGCACCATCTCTACTACGCCTCTGTCAATAGTAGTGAACAGGAATATTGAAATAGAGATGAGATCGTTTTAGCAGAGAATACATAATTAAAAGAAGCGCCATCTATCCTACTCAGAGATTTGAGTGTATTTATACGACGCTTTGATCATCAATGTGTCCCTAGCCCAGACAAGTTCAAGATTTTAACTCGTGTTGCCATCTGCGAATATAATACAAAAGCTATGATGCGTGTAATAAAATGCAGTAATGTGAATGAGGTCAGATAGCGTGGAAGAAGCAGAATAATTGAGATAAAAAAGAATCAGTAAAGTCTAAATACAATTTTACAGCTGTAATGTTTTATGTGACGAAACGTTGATATATTTTATTAATTTCACGTTATTCTAGAGTAGGATTACCAACGGGGGGGGCTCTACTGCTCATCAGGGGGGGGGGGGGGGCATGGCCTCTCAAATAAACTTAAAGTTGCTTTCTACCTTTGTCTTGATTTGTAGGCACCAAAATGAATGAATAATAAGATAAATTAGATCAATAAGAGAGTGAAAAAAGCGGGACGTCCGCCAAAAACTGGACAGTTGGCATGTATGGGAATATTCCGTAAAATAGGCACTCAGATTTCCCGGAATGGTTCCGTTCCATAAATTAGGTATGTCCAAAATTATTGCTCCATACTGCAGATGGTTAGAATTGCTGTAGACTCCACTGCCCGGCATGTATGTTTATAATTAGGATTCTGCAACGACAACTAAGCTAGATAAAGTCTCAACAACAACTCTTCAACAAATTACATACAACCATATTATCCTAAACATATAGACTTTAAAATACTTATAAATGATGGTATAATGTTTAATTAATGCTAGCATGTTATCTTGTCAATTTTACTAGTTTGAATGTCCATTTTAAGTTGGTACCTATTTTCCTACAATGCATGTTTAACTTCGCCAGCGTTACTTAGTTATTTCCATTTGAAGTGGGCGATTTACCAAGATAGCCACTGACAGAGTCAGCAGTATACTACGAGTCTGTTGCGTATACAGAAATTCTACCTGTGCTATTTTATAACCGCTGGCATTTACAAGCTCACAGCCTACACACAATTAATCTCTTTGTAAGCATGCCGTAGCTAGTCTAGCACTTAGCAGATTAAATTTGAATCTTATTGAAATGGTTTATTTTCAAAATTTGGCGCTGATACATTGGGGAAGAGGGGAATAGAAAGTGGAAACTTTCAAAAGGAAGGAATCAAAGTTAGGCAACCAGTGCTCTCAGTGAACTGGAATACTTTGGGGGAGCTCAGTTTGGAGCGCTACGAGGCGTTTAAACTTTGCGCAACGTAGGACTAGGAGAGGAGGTAAAGCTGGTTGACAGGTTGATACTAAGGAGAAAGGCGATATATGGGGAAGCGGAGTATTATTTTTAGGAACTTTTTACGAATCGTTTGAATAGCTTCGATCATTCCAAAACTACTATGTCTGATAACCGGGTCCCAATATAATACAACCTTATGTATTCTTAGTCATTCAAACCAGAGTTACACGCGGGCTGCGAGTCAGGTTTCGGTTTCGGTCCGAAAACAGTGCCGGCTTTTTGCGGGCCGCGGTTACGAATATCCTCCCTCATGTGACTCTGATTAAAACTAAAGATCCTATCCTACTATCTAGCTAGTTGGGACAGAATGGATTGTGGTACTTCCAACGGCTCATGACTCAGTGAAGGTTCACAGCCTGGTCGTGTGTCTGAGGATTGCATCACACTCAGCAGCAGTAGCTGTCCACCAGAACTGAAATAGCGCTCTTCAGAGAGAACTCTAGAGACACAGGAGCGCCTCATGGCATATAAAGTGCAGAAACTAGAAGTGGTACGTGTCCCTGTTCCCACACGTGTCTGGTGTTCAGAGGCGAGTGTGAACATTTGGATCAGTTGATTGAAGGTCTTGAAGAGGTGCTAGTGCCCTTCAGTTTGATCCCTCTGGAATCCTTGTACGGAACTGACTTCATACAAGGAATAAACTGTATTTAAAAACCGCCCATGAGGTGGAGAATAATTCTATCCATAAAGTAAAACCCATACATAGTTGTGTTTAAGCTATGTGAGGATAATTTTATCCTCTCTTTCAGCTTGTAGCACATCTCCGTTAGTAGAGATGGAGAGTTTGTTGGCTTATTGATACCAATTTCTCTGCCCCCTACGCCAGAGAAAAGCTTTCAATTGGAACAGTGTGTACCACATCCTTCGTTACATACACGTTGTTACTGTGAGTGCCAATACTTAGTAATGATGCCATGTGTTCGTGAGTATAGCTAATTACGTACTCGCCCAACAAAATAGAGACAGTACTTTGAAACTAGGTTTAATTCTCCCTCTGTGGTATATATGTGGTTAGTGGTGGGTGGACCATGGACGACACAATTTGGATTCTTTTCCTTTCTTCTCAACAGCTACGACGATAGTTCAGTTATCAGTCTACATAATACCGACCCATACATGCCAACTTGAGCCATGATAAAAGCAGGACGCGGCGTTGAATTTCGCGGAACATGGGACGCAATAGAAAAGTATTATACAAGGAATCCAAAAAAGCGGGACGTCTGGCATGTATGCTGACCTGGTCAAAATATTTTCTAAAGAGCGTCTCTTCATCACACTAGGAAACAGAGATACAATAGGAATGTTGTATTTTTATGTTTTTAAAAATTTAACTTTGACTGTGAATTAATAATTAATTACCTGTGTTCTTTAACAGTAACTGCGGACTCAAATATTTGATACCTTGTGGTTTTGTTTTATATATGAATGCACCGGGTTTATCTTATTCCAACGTAGTTCCTTACAAACTAGATATTACATACTTCACATGAAGATACCTAATTTCCTGGACGGGAGAGATAAAATCCCTAAGTCACTCCCTAAAATTAGGTATCTGGTCCCGGAGATTATTGGTGCCCTTGTACAGCATATTTCAATGCATACCCGGATTAGAATGGTTAGATCTGACCGGACCCACGAAAATGACCAATAAAAAGGCTCGGGCCATCACATCTGTAAGACACAATGAACTAGAATGAAGAGAATATTCGAGGTATTGAAAAGTCGAGAGAGCATGCTCGTTAAGTCCAGAGAGCATGCTCATTAGGTCGAGAGAGCATGCTCCTTACATTTATACCTTCTTTATGTTCAAAAAAGGTACAAGTATTTACTGATTTGAATCTACTACATGCGCCCTAGATACTGTACTTCCCGTACGGAGTATCACCTATAAAAATCCTGATGTAAAATTGGTTTAAATTAGTTCGAGAAGTTTCATATACTATGTAATAACTTCCTACTATTATAAGTAGGTATGATCAGCGGTGTTTTGCCAAAAATAGAAGTGGGGGGGGGGGGGGGCTTCCTCGAGCCCCCCCCCCAAAACACCACTGGGTATGATGCTGGTAACCAATGGAGGAATGGCGGAACTTTCGTCCCCTGAAATGCCCTTTTCGCACCTAATGATTTCTCAATCAAAATGCCTCATTTTCACCCTTTTTTTCAAACATACTCCACTCCAAAAGCCTCAATTTCCGTTCCTTACATATTAGGGCCCGTTTATTTTGGTCTCTAATGAGACAACAATTCCAGGGACGAAAGTTCTGTTTACCCCAATGGAGTATATAACGAGCATGCTCTCTCGACCTAACGAGCATGCTCTCTCGACTTAACGAGCATGCTCTCTCGACTTTTTATTATAAGGAATATTCATATCTCAACATTCTCCCTAATCCAATCATGACACATTGGATTTACTAATGTACGAATAAATACAATTATTTTCTTTATTTTCTCTCGTACCAAAATAACGATCACTGAGATTACCTGCTTGCTAATAGGCACTGGAATAACCGCACTGTTGACCAATGAAACGTTCCTCTGTTTTAGTATTATTAGTAGCATTGAGTTCAGACTGAATGGCCTCTGTCCATCCTATTTCTCCTCAGGCTCCTGTCAAGAGGTTGAGACTATCTCGCATGGACACTATCGAGCAGATTCAAGTCATGAAGGAAGAGATTCGATCCCAAATGAACGCTTTTAGAGAGCTACTCGATGCCAAGGAGCAAGAGCTCCTAGCTGAAGTGGACTTCCTACGGGATCTGCAGGTATTGATGTGGGCATAGCTAGGAATTTTTGTAGAGGAGAGGGGCTGTAAGCCCTCCAGTGGGTGCACTGCTGGGGCTTTGCCCTTGCAAGCTAACAACCATTTGTCCCGCAATTTGGACAGATTCTTCTAATTTTGAGGTTCTAGAAATACAAATTAACTCCGATAACACTCTCCTCTCACAAATTTCTTAATTTGCTAAATAAATATTCAGACTTTATACGCCCTTGTGGATTGATGTAGAATAGAAGTATATTAATATATTATTTATTTAAATCAAGCAAGCCTAGCTTGTGTTGTGTGGTTTTCTGACATTTTACGGCCGCCTGAGTTACCCTAATGGCTCCTCTCTTTATTATTGGTATTTTATAGAAAAATTCACGTTTTTAATTTCATTTGTTATGCTGTTAGGGTCGCTTAAATATGAATATTCGTTTATTATGAACTAACTTTGTGGTCCAAATTTCATTGTTGACATAGGATTGATATTGAATCGAGTTCGCTTAAGAATGAAATCTCTCTATTATGAACATTCTTTTTGGTCCCCTAGTGTTCATAATAGACCATGGATGTATTCATTCACTGAACTAAACTTTTGGTCCCAATTTTATTGTTTACAGATGGTTTACATGGTCCCAGACCCGTATTAGTGGCAGTAAAACCCGCTTTCGTCCTGAAATATGAATTTCTCGCAAATATGTAATCTGATAGTTATAAGCTGATACATTTTATTATAATCAGTTCGAACTATTTATTATATAATTATGTTCAGTCGTTTGTAAGCAAGACCATGCAATTTGCTTCGAAATACTTTCAGAATTCATGAAATGGCGTTTGAGTGGGAATAAGTTTTAAAAATCTGTTAAGGACATAGACAGGATTCCCTAGTACAGTGGTTCACTGTGGTCCATGGACCCCTTAGTGGTGCACAGAAGATATCAGGGGTCCACAGGATTCGAAACTGCATTACAGTTAATAGGAGGGGTTCACAGAATATAGGAAAATTGCTATAGGGGGTCCACAGTCAAAATAAGTTGAAAACTGCTGCCCTAGTATCTCACATCTCCAACGCAAATAACTATTAATAGAGAAGCCAAGATTAATACGCTCATATCTCTGTTATACACATTTTTGGTCGTCCATGGTTATTTATCGTTTATATTTTTATTAGATAATCGATAGAGAAGTATTAGAATCTGAACTGAACGACTTGAAAGAAGGGAGAAATGCATTCGAGAAGAATAACAGAATAGCAGCTGTCGAGGATACGGTGAAGTTAGCTCTCAGAGAGTTGGATCTCAAAATCAACGCTGTTCAGCTCAAGCTTGAAAATTCCAAAGAAATCAAATCTTCTTGGGAGGTATCTCAGTTTGAATCAGCTATTAAATCTCTCTGTTCACTGAGTAATGAACTTAATACAGAATCCGTTTACCAGAGTAAATTCGTCCCGAAATGGAATGTGAGAGTAGGAATAAGTCCTTCCCAACTCTCTTTTCCCACGAGTCTCGCTATCCAGCAGACCACAGACAATGTATTCGTGTGTGACAGGGAAGGGAACAGGATTCAAGTCTATGATTCTTTTGGAGATCACATCAGAGTAATTGACCGATTTAACGGACCATTCAAAGTGTTTAGTAGCGATAACACTTCTATTTTCGCGGTAGGCACTAAAGAATCTAGGAAGAAACACATTATTGAGTTGAATATAGAGACTTGTAATACCCGAAATATCGAATTTCCTGAATTATTTGGTCAGGGCAGCAGTATAATCACGGCCTATCCGTTTGCGAATGTTGAAATGTTCTATGGCATTGCTTCTAACCCTAGTGCTGTCTCAGGGGGCAGAAAAAACATAACAACCGTTGTTAGATTCAAATATTCTCAGCCTGTTTCTAAATACCCTCTAATCACGCATGTTTCCAATCACGCTCTAATCACGCCGGTTTCTAGTCACACTCTCCCTTGCATCTCCAAACCTGTGCCTGAGAAATGCACTCCGATTGCGATGGTGGCTGATTGCAACGGGGAACATGTCTATGTTCTCGTCCAGAATAATCAACAGCTGATTTTAGAGTTTAGTGAAGATTGTAAGTTCATTCGTAGCTTTTGTTCCTCTTCTCTGCTGAGTTCTCCTAAGTGCGTGTGTGTAGACAGTAGAGGGAACATCCTGGTAGCAGGGAGTGAGGGAGACTCCACTAAGCTTCTGTGCTTGTCTCCTGATGGAGATGTTATCCACGAGTTACTCCTACCCTATGAGGAGTGTATTGGTATTGCAGTGAACTCCAAGTTTGATGTAGCAATCCTCTGTAATGGTAAAACACATGGACTCATTGCCATCTGACTTTCATTCAGAATTACAGTTCATATCATTTATTAATATGTCTAACTTAATTCACTCAATAAAGTAATTATGTTCTGCTATCATATATAATTGTGGTAACTATATTTGAATATGAATCTATATTTAGACTAATCGAATAATATGCTCAATGCACAAATATCTCTCTCTCCTTTTCTTCTATTATTTATACAAGCGCGCTTCGCGCTTGCTTGCGCTGCGCGGCTGGCGGACACTTTGTGCCCGCCGGAGGCTCCCTTCGGTCGCCTGGAGTCACATTGGTTAATTATAAGGGAGATAACATCTCTAAATATGTCTGTCCTACTGTGCTAATCGATATCACTCGAAAAATCACCAAATTTGTGAATTTAAAATTTTTTGATGCGTAATGATGACGTCATAACAAAGTGATGAGTCATCATTTTTTGATGATAGTTGCATCATATGTGAGACATGTTAGTATACAGATTCTATTAAAATTTCAGCCTTCTATCTCCTATAATGGCTGAGTTATGCCCGAATAACTATGTTGCTTAACTTTTTAAAATGTGACAATGACGTCATAATTCCATGATGAGTCGACATTTTCGTCTGAGCTCAGAACTTACTGGAGCCATAGCCAAAAGACTCCCACATGCCAAAAATCAGCTTTCTGCTCCTGGCAGTTTCTTCAATCAATTCGTACCATTCTCACAAAGGACATACATAGACTGTCATTTGTCCTAATTCAGTGGAGTCGTTTGTAGTTGTTGATTCCTAGTACGTATATTAAAGCCAATGTAGAATTACCATCTCGATAATCCTCTAATTTTTGAATTTATTTAAATAGCGATAGTTATGGTTTGAGTTTTCACATTTTTCATCATTTTTGCCAGCCCTGACTTAATGTTGGGCATCTTTAAGGCGATATTTTTATAGATTTAACCGTAGAATGCCCACTGGGGACACAGTGTCCCCGATATCGCGGATGTCTCCCAGCCATTTTCTATTGCATTGAAGCCATATAAATTGGGCATTCTACAGTTAAAGAGTTTATTTCACTTTTTCCAATTAATTTTATGGTCATTTGGACTAAAATGCTTTTATTTGTTTGTTTACCGATAGTTACACTTCTGCATTTTTGAGTCAACTCGAGTTGAGAGGTATTTTGATCAAAATTTTCTGACTTATTTAGATAGTTGATAGGTATTGAACTGAACAGTCTGTTCTCAATGGCTTCTTTTTTCTGTCATGGAGGTGGCGTGTTTATTGATAGAATAAGGAAACGGATCGAAGATGAATTTGATTCAATCGTGGATAAACTGATCAGGAGGAGAGCAATACTCCTACAAGAACTGATCGATTTGGAAAAAGAAGTTATTACTGCCCGAAGGAGTTGTATGCAAACTATCGAGAATTTAAGGAGAGAGAGGAGACAGTTGGAAGAGCTCCTAGCTACCGTGAAAATGAATCAACCAATCGATGCGTTGGAGAAAGGAATCGAAGAGATAGATAAAGAGATACGAATGAATGAAGGAAAACTTAATAATTCTTGGCAAGTAACTCTAACTTGCAATAATCGAAATTTAGAGTTGAACATAGCGGAATATGGAACTTTAGGGCTTGGAAATGGACCTCAGACAGGAAATGCTGGACAGCAACAGCAAAAAGGAAACAACAATAATAAACAAAAACAAAAACAGAAGCAAAAGCAAAAACAGAAGCAAAAGCAAAAACAAGGCGGAGACCCTGGACAACAAAAACAAAATGAAGAAGGAGGACAACAGACACCAGGTGGAAATGGTGGTGGACAACAGAAACCAGCTGGAAATGGTGGTGGACAACAGAAACCAGCTGGAAATGCTGAACAAAAGCAAGAAGGAAATAACAATAGGAAACAAAGACGTAAACAAAAACAAAAGCAAAAACAAGAACAAGGGGGAGACGATGGACAACAGAAACCAGGTGGAAATGGTGGACAACAAAAACAAGAAGGAAATTGCAATAGGAAACAAAGACGTAAACAAAAACAACAACAAGAACAAGGCGGAGACACTGGACAACAGAAACCAGGTGGAAAAGCTGGTAAAGAGAAACAAGGAAACAACCCTGGTGGAGCTGGAAATCCCAGCAGATTCACTCCTTTGAAAAGCTTCGGTAAATTAGGGATTTGCGAATTAGCAGCGTTCCAATGTCCTAGAGGCGTGCTGGTTGATGACATCTGTGATCGAGTATTTGTAGTTGATTGCTCGAGACATCGGATTCAGGTTTGGAGTATGACAGGAGTTAAGTTGATTGAGTTTGGTGCTCAAATCCTGAAGGATCCTTGGGAGATAGCCTTGTGGAATGACTACATCTTTATTTCTGATTTTACTGGAAATTCTATTTCAAAATGGAATTCAAAGACTCTAAAATTTGTAAAAAAATCAATCGATCGGTCCAAACCAGCGGGTATAGACATTGATGACGGAGAGGTGTTCGTAGTCGAATATGGGAATGACCGCATTTCTGTGTTGGATACTGATCTTGTGTTGAAGAGGATGATTGCTAGTAAAATGATTGTCAAGTCACACAGTCTGAGAGTTAGGAGGAACATCGTTTACGTTATCGAGGATTCTGGAGTTATCAAGACATTCTCTAAAACTGGTCAGTTATTAAAAACAATCGCAAACAAGACTCCCCTTCCGAGACGCGTTTTCCATTTCAATATGGATTCTCAGCTTAACTTCCTCAAGGAGACGTGATCCGCTCCATCTCTTTTTCGGGGTCGGCACAACGTGAACCTTTCGGCGTTGATGTCTCCAGAAATGGACGAACTGTGGTATCTTTCCAGACTGGCAATTATGCTGTTGCCATATTTTAGTCTGACTCTAGACTACTCAACTTAGTTTCTGAATACTTCATAATTTAAGCTTTTGCTTGCCTTGCTTCTGGACACAGCGTTTGAATTGCCAATGATCATTGAATGCATTGTTTGTACCTTTGTGAGATACACACGTATGAGTTTAGACTTGTTTACTTGTTTGAACTATTTTAGTATAGCTATTGGCTATTATAATGTTATTTAGGAAGTGTACAATCCATTTATTTTGATTTTATCGTGCAATCTCTTTTAGCTGGGGATTCCAGCTTTCGCTAATATGTCTCAGTGTATCCATCAATCCAATAGAGAACTGAATTCAGAACATTTATATAATCTTAATCCTAATAAAACAATGCAGTATGAAGTCTAATCGTGAATGAAAATAAACATTTTCTGATATTTACTTAATCTTGATTCAAACGAACATCAAATGTTGCTGAGCTAACTATATGACCTACCGACTAGTTTTGTGAGTTGGCTATACTCCTCACATCCCCATGAGTCCGTTGTCGAGCCCATATAGGAACAAAGGATCATATTATGTCCCCACAAGCTAGTCCGTATTTAATAACTCCTAATTTGACTGGGGTTTTCTATGTAGCAACCACACATTATCATGGCTTGATTGGCTTCCCAACTCAAAATGACTTCCAAGAAATGAGTTAGCAAAATCTCTAGTCCAATTCGGGATTATTAACGATCATTCAAATACAAGAATTTGTCTATGTATGATGTGGACGCTTTTCGCAAATCTAGACAAATTCTTGAACGTGAATACAATGCTACAGCCACAACAAACATTTCGTTGATTCATTTAACTCTTCTTATTCGTGAGATATTGATCTTATTAGGTGATGATGACGCGTTAGAATTTTAACCACTAATAACGAAGAGACCAATGTTGGATTGAATTGAGACTGAAATATGTTCTGATGAGATTCGATCTATCCTTGATCCGAATATGGACTTGCTATCTGGCAGTCACTCAGCACTGGAAGGGGTAGAGTTAAGGAGTGATTGCCCTCTTCACTAAATTTCAAGTAATTATCATTTAATTAAACTCTCCAGTCGGATTATCAGCACTCATTTCAAATGCAACCATCCTATCCAATTATGCAATTACTATTTTATAGGAAGCTAAAAAATACTCGTCTCGATTAAAATATTTTTGACATTCGTATAGATTGAATTTACTGTTATTTAGATAGTATCCAGCTATTAGACCAATGATTCAAAGCTCAACACTTGAAACCCCATTAGAATGTTCAGATGTCTATCCCTCAGACGTACCCATTCCTTCTCCAAGTCCCCTCCCATTCCCACCCAGTCCTCCCAGTCCTAAGAGAGTGAAACTGTCTCGCATGAGCACTCTCGAGCAAATGGAAGCGATGAAAGAAGAGATTAAGACCAAGATCCAGTTCTTTAGAGACCAACTTGATGCTAAGGAATGTGAACTATTAGCTGAAGTAGATAGGCTTGGAACTTTACAGGTATATTACTATATCCATGCAATATAATATAATCTCTTTATTTAAAATTACCTTTGAATTTCGATTTTTCTATTATTTTTACATAGCTTAAAAGATGGATACTTGTGGATTTACTTTTTCATTACTATCAAGATAATTAATGTGTTTAACTTAGGTGAGTGAGAAGAACGAAATTGAGCAGCAAATTGAAGATTTGAAGAAACAATCTTCGTTTCAAAGCACTCACAATCGATTGAGTGCTGTGAGAGATGTTGTGAAGTCGACGATTGAAGATATGAATAGGAAACTAGATCAGTTTCAAGAAATCCAGTCTTCTTGGAAAAACAGAAGGATTCGAATCTTATTTCGATTCTCTCTGTTCACTCAGTAATGTTACGAATGTAGAATCTATCTATCAAAGTATATTAGTTCCTAAATGGAGTATTCTGATTGGAGATAAATCTTCCCAACTCTCTTCTCCAACTAGTCTAGCTATCCAACAAGATACTGATAATGTATTCGTGAGTGATAAGAAAGGAGGAAGAATCCAAGTTTACAGTTCACTGGGTGAGCATATCAGATTGATTGATAAGTTTGATATTCCACTTAACGTGTTTCATGTTGATGGAGCATTTATTGTTGGTGCTCAAAATCGTCAATTTGTGGAGTTGAATTTAGAAAGTTTGGTATCACGATCTCTTAAGAACCAGGGATATAATGTCCATAATTTTGTCGCCTCTTATATGGATTCTAATTCTTATATTTTCTTCTTCACGTCTGGAACCAACAACAAACTCAATAAATTTATTGATACTAAACCGATCATAAATCCTCCCATTAAGAATCAGCCTATTTATCCCATTAATGTAAATAGGAAGTTGAAAGATCCCTGCACTAATCTCACAGCTGTGAGCATAGCAACCGATGGAATTCACACATACCTGCTAGTCTCTAACTCAGATAATCTGATTTATGAATTTAGTAGTAAAAATGGTAGGTTCATTGGTAGCTTTTGTTCCTCTTCTCTGCTGAGTTCTCCTAAGTGCGTGTGTGTAGACAGTAGAGGGAACATCCTGGTAGCAGGGAGTGAGGGAGACTCCACTAAGCTTCTGTGCTTGTCTCCTGATGGAGATGTTATCCACGAGTTACTCCTACCCTATGAGGAGTGTATTGGTATTGCAGTGAACTCCAAGTTTGATGTAGCAATCCTCTAATGGTAACACACATGGACTCATTGCCATCTGACTTTCATTCAGAATTACAGCTCATATCATTTATTATTTACTCGTATACTTACTCGATGCATAATTCTTTCTATTTCGATTATTAGTTAGAGCTATAGTGTTAGGTTCTATGCAGTTCTCTTTTCCTTAATATTATGACTTCTTTTCATTTGCTATATACATAGTGAGGGGTGAGTGATTGTCATTGATTATTTGTTAGAATGAATGGGAGAATGAAAGTGAGGATTCAATAATTTCATTCAAAGGAATATCAGCAACGAAACATCCACTATTCGTGTTCTACTATGTAGTAACCACTTCCCAGCTCAAAATGACTTCCAAGAAATGAGTTAGCTAAATCCCTAGTCCAATTCGGGATCATTAATAATCATTCAAAAACAAGAATTTGTCTATGTATGATGTGGACGCTTTTCGCGTATCTAGACAGATTCTTAACATGAATACACATAACAAACATTTCAATTCAGTTTTATCCTAACTTTTCTTATTCGTGAGATATTGCTCTTATTAGGTGATGATGACGCGTTAGAATTTTAACCACTAATAACGAAGAGACCAATGTTGGATTGAATTGAGACTGAAATACGTTTTGATGAGATTCAATCTATCCTTGATCTGAATATGGACTTGCTATCTGTTGAATAGTTTTCGAGAAAATTATCACAAAGTAATTAAACAAAAATACTGTGTAATCATAATGGTTTATCATATAGTGAGGATTAGGTATACATCTACAAAATAGTAGTCGCACCATCTCTAAATTTCGAGTAATTATCCTTTTAACTCTTCAGTAGGATTATCAGCACTCATTTCAAATGTAACCATCCTGTCCAATATTGCAATTACTATTTTATAGGAAGCACACTAAAAATACTTCTCGATTTGGATTTTTTTGACACAAGAGATTGAATTTCCTGTTATTTAGATTAGTAGCCAGCTATTAGACTGATGATTCGTAGCTTTTCAAAATCTTCAAACGTCTATCTCTCAGACCTACCCAATCCTTCTCCAAATCCCCTGGAAGCCTCAGTCAGTCTTCCCACTCCTAAGAAAGTGAAACTGTTTCGCATGAGCATTCTCGAGCAAATGGAAGCAATGAAAAAAGAGATTAAAAGGAAAGTAGGTTTGCTTAGAGATCAGCTCAATACTAAAGAATGTGAATTGTTAGAAGAAGTGGATCGACTCGGAGATCTACAGGTAAGATTTCTATTTTATTTTTAATTCGAAAGCTTTTTTTATAATTTGAATTTACTTAGTTGAGTCAGAAAGAAGTTTTGGAGCAAGAATTGAAAGGATTAAACGAAGGAAAGAAAAGTTTGAGTTCAACCATCAAACTGAATCAAATGAAAGATGCAATGGAATTAGCTATTAGAGAATTTGAAAAGAATATTAATGAAATATCTCAAAAACTTAATCAATATGAAGAAATAAATTCTTTTTGGAAAACAGACCCAATTGAATCAGACATAGAACATCTCTGTTCACTGAGTAATGTTACGAATGTAGAATCTATCTATCAGAGTAAGTCAGTTCCTAAATGGAGCATTCTGATTGGAGACAAGCCTTCCCAACTCTCTTCTCCAACTAGTCTAGCTCTCCAACAAGATACTGATAATGTATTCGTGAGTGATAAGAAAGGAGGAAGAATTCAAGTTTATAGTTCACTGGGAGAACATATCAGAATGATTGATAAGTTTGATCGTCTACTTAATGTGTTTCATGTGGATAGAAAATTTATTGTTGGTGCTCAAAAGTGTCAATTTATGGAGTTGAATTTGGAAAGTTTAATATCACGAACTATTAAGAACCAGGGATATAATTCCCATAATTTTGCCGCCTCTTGGATGGATTCTAATTTTTATGTTTTTTTCGCGTTTGCAACCAACTGCCAAATTCATAAATTCATTGATACTAAACCGATCATAAATCCTCCCATTAAGAATCAACCTAATTATCCCTTAAATATAAGTTCATATTCTCCCCATAATTCGTTCAGACCTGTGAGTATAGCAACCAATGGAATTCACACCTACTTGTTAGCATCTAACTCAGCTAGTCTGATTTATGAGTTCGATAGTGAAGATTGTAAGTTCATTCGTAGCTTTTGTTCCTCTTCTCTGCTGAGTTCTCCTAAGTGCGTGTGTGTAGACAGTAGAGGGAACATCCTGGTAGCAGGGAGTGAGGGAGACTCCACTAAGCTTCTGTGCTTGTCTCCTGATGGAGATGTTATCCACGAGTTACTCCTACCCTATGAGAAGTGTATTGGTATTGCAGTGAACTCCAAGTTTGATGTAGCAATCCTCTGTAATGGTAACACACATGGACTCATTTCCATCTGACTTTCATTCAGAATTACAGCCTATTTCTCTTATTTACATTTATAGAACTATACTCTTGCTCGATACATTATATTATTTTATTAGTTAAGATTCTAGTTAGTAGTTATGCTTAGTGCTAGATCCCATACAGTTATTCTACATTCTTATTTTATATTCGTTTCTATATTAATTTCTTTCTTAATTAAACAGTTTATGTGAATGGTTTACTCGAAATTTAATTACCCCAGAGAAATTTGAAATTTGCAAAATAACTCTATTTTGGACAAAAATGTAAAATTTTGTGTTCTCTCTCAAAAAAATTTTAGGCTTTAAAATACCCGGTTGGTTCAATAAATTGGAACTGGAATTTTTTGCCAAATTTCCAAACTCCAACCTTCTAACCATCATAACTCAAAAAAGTATAAAATATATTTGTTCTAGCTGAATACAGTAGAACCTCAGGTCGGATTATCAGCACTCATTTCTAATGTACCCATCCTATGGACCAGTTCGTATTGTATAGGAAGCACACTAAAAATACTTGTCTTGAGTAGGATGTCATTTCAAATGTTTTTTACACAAACAATTGAATTTACATAGAGATTAGTATTCAGTTAGACCAATGGCTTGTAGCTCATCAGAATCTTCTCCTAAGAGAGTGAAACTGTCTCGCATGAGCACTCTCCAGCAAAAGGAAGCGATGAAAGAAGAAATAAGAAGGAAAATAGGTTTGCTTAGAGATCACCTCAATACTAAAGAATGTGAATTGTTAGAAGAAGTGGATCGACTCGGAGATCTACAGGTACGATTAGTATTTTATTTTTAATTCTAAAGCTTTTTTTATAATTTGAATTTACTTAGTTGAGTCAGAAAGAAGTTTTGAAGCAAGAATTGAAAGGGTTTAACGAAGGTAAGAAATGTTTGAGCTCCACGATCAAACTGAATCAAATGAAAGATGCAATGGAATCAGCTATTAGAGAATTTGAAAAGAATATTAATGAAATATCTCAAAAACTTGAACAATATGAAGAAATAAATTCTTCTTGGAAAACAGGCCCAATTGAATCAGACATAGAAAATCTCTGTTCACTGAGTAATGTTACGAATATAGAATCTATCTATCAGAGTAAGTCAGTTCAGAAATGGAGCATTCTGATTGGAGACAAATCTTCCCAACTCTCTTCTCCAACTAGTCTAGCTCTCCAACAAGATACTGATAATGTATTCGTGAGTGATAAGAAAGGAGGAAGAATTCAAGTTTACAGTTCACTGGGAGAACATATCAGATTGATTGATAAGTTTGATATTCCACTTAACGTGTTTCATGTGGATATAGTATTTATTGTTGGTATGAATGCTCAAAATCGTCAAAGTGTTATAGAGTTGGACCTGGACAGCTTGAATTCACGAAATATTAACATCCCAAGTGAGCATCCACCTCACATTATCACTACTAGTGTGATTTCAAATAAGTTTGTGTTTTTCTACTCATCTAATGAAATTAAAACTACGTCCAGCTACACTACACCGAGTTGGCCTAATGTAGGTATATACCAGACAAATCAGAGTATGTTTACATTTAATAATCCTGTGTCAGTGACAAAGTATCTTGGAACAAGGGTTCACTTATTTGTTGATTCTAAGCCTACTACTGATTCTCCGATTTCGAATCCGAATCCACCCTCTAATCATCTGTCCTACCTCATTCCATCTACTTCGTTGACTCATACAGATGCTGCTTGTCTTCTACGTCCTGTAGGCATAGCAACCAATGGAATTCACACATACCTGCTATTCTCTAACTCAGATAATCTGATTTATGAGTTCGATAGTGAAGATTGTAAGTTCATTCGTAGCTTTTGTTCCTCTTCTCTGCTGAATTCTCCTAAGTGCGTGTGTGTAGACAGTAGAGGGAACATCCTGGTAGCAGGGAGTGAGGGAGACTCCACTAAGCTTCTGTGCTTATCTCCTGATGGAGATGTTATCCACGAGTTACTCCTACCCTATGAGAAGTGTATTGGTATTGCAGTGAACTCCAAGTTTGATGTAGCAATCCTCTGTAATGGTAACACACATGGACTCATTGCCATCTGACTTTCATTCAGAATTACAGCCTATTTCTCTTATTTATAGAATTATACTCTTGCTCGATACATTATATTATTTTATTAGTTAAGATTCTAGTTAGTAGTTATGCTTAGTGCTAGATCCCATACAGTTATTCTACATTCTTATTTTATATTCATTTCTAAATTAATTTCTTTCTAAATTAAACAGTTTATGGGAATGGTTTACTCGAAATTTAATTACCGCAGAGAAATTTGAAATTTGCAAAATAACTCTATTTTGGACAAAAATGTAAAATTTTGTCTTCTCTCCCAAACCCCTAATTTTAGGCTTTAAAATACCCGGTTGGTTCAATAAATTGGAGCTTGAATTTTTTGCCAAATTTCCAAACTCCAATCCTTCTAACCATCATAACTCAAAAAAGTATAAAATATATTTGTGTCCAGCTGAATACAGTCGAACCTCCGGTCGGATTATCAGCACTCATTTCTAATGTACCCATCCTATCCAGTTCGTATTGTATAGGAAACACACTAAAAATACTTGTCTTGATTAGGATGTCATTTCAGCAGATGTTTTTACACAAACAATTGAATTTACATAGAGATTAGTATTCAGTTAGATCAATGGCTTGTAGCTCATCAGAATCTTCTCCTAAGAAAGTGAAACTGTCTCGCATGAGCACTCTCCAGCAAATGGAAGCGATGAAAGAAGAGATAAAAAGGAAAATAGGTTTGCTTAGAGATCAGCTCAATACTAAAGAATGTGAATTGTTAGAAGAAGTGGACCAACTCGGAGATCTACAGGTAAGATTTCTAATTTATCTACAGGTAAGATTATTAATTATAAAGCTTTTTAATATCATTTGAATTTGCTTAGTTGAGTCAGGAAGAAGGTTTGAAGCAAGAATTGAAAGGGTTGGAGGAATTAAAGATTAGTTTGAGTGCCAGCAAACTGAATCAAATGAAATATGCTGTGGAATTAGCTATTACTGGGTTTGAAACGAAAATTAATGAAATCTCTCAAAAACTTTATCAATATGAGGAAATAAATTCTTTTTGGAAAACAGACCCAATTGAATCAGACATAGAACATCTCTGTTCACTGAGTAATGTTACGAATGTAGAATCTATCTATCAGAGTAAGTCAGCAGTTCCGAAATGGAGCATTCTGATTGGAGACAAGCCTTCCCAACTCTCTTCTCCAACTAGTCTAGCTATCCAGCAAGATACTGATAATGTATTCGTGAGTGATAAGAAAGGGGGAAGAATTCAAGTTTACAGTTCACTGGGAGAGCATATCAGATTGATTGATAAGTTTAACATTCCACTTAATGTGATTCATGTGGATAAAGTATTTATTGTTGGTATGAATACTCAAAATCGTCGTATTGTTATAGAGTTGGACCTGGATAGCTTGAATTCACGAACTATTAACATTCCAAGTGAGCATCCACCTCATATTATCACTACTAATGTGATTTCAAATAAGTTTGTGTTTTTCTTCTCATCGGATGAAATTAAAACTACGCCCAACCACGCTACACCGAGTCGGCCTAATGTAGGTATATACCAGACAAATCAGAGTATGTTTACATTTAATAATCCTGTGTCAGTGACTGAGTATCTTGGAACAAGGGTTCACTTATTTGTTGATTCTAAGCCTACTACTGATTCTCTGGTTTCGAAACCGAATCCACCCTCTGATCATCTGTCCTACCTCATTCCATCTACTTCGTTGACTCATACAGATGCTGCTTGTCTTCTACGTCCTGTAGGCATAGCAACCAATGGAATTCACACATACCTGCTATTCTCTAACTCAGATAATCTGATTTATGAGTTCGATAGTGAAGATTGTAAGTTCATTCGTAGCTTTTGTTCCTCTTCTCTGCTGAGTTCTCCTAAGTGCGTGTGTGTAGATAGTAGAGGGAACATCCTGGTAGCAGGGAGTGAGGGAGACTCCACTAAGCTTCTGTGCTTATCTCCTGATGGAGATGTTATCCACGAGTTACTCCTACCCTATGAGGAGTGTATTGGTATTGCAGTGAACTCCAAGTTTGATGTAGCAATCCTCTGTAATGGTAACACACATGGACTCATTTCCATCTGACTTTCATTCAGAATTACGGCTTATTTCTCTTATTTATAGAATTATACTCTTGCTCGATACATTATATTATTTTATTAGTTCTAGTTAGTAGTTGTGCTTAGTGCTAGATCCCATACAGTTATTCTACATTCTTATTTTATATTCATTTCTATATTAATTTCTTTCTGAACTAAACAGTTTATGGGAATGGTTTACTTTAAGCTAAATTATACCAGAGAGATCAAAATTTTTAAAAAAGTCATATTTTGAATAAAAAAGAATTTTGTAGTTCTCTCCTAAACCCCAAATATTTGGAGGCTTTTAAAATGCCCGCTTGGTTCAATAATTTGGAAGTAGAATTTTTGTCAAATTTCCAATCCCAAATCCTTCTAACCATCATAACTCAAAGAGTATACTTAAACCATTTCAGAACACTAATTAAAGAAGTCTCTGTGCACTAGGAATATGCTACCGTTATATGTGGATAAGATCTTTCAGTATTAGCATGGCTTGTAGTTCGTTTGCATCAACTCCAAAACCAAATGCTAAGAGAGTGAAGCTATCTCACATGACTACTTCAGGACAAATAAAAGCGATGAAAGATGAGATTAGAAGCAAGATTCAGTCCCTTAGAGACCAACTTGATGCTAAGGAATGTGAACTATTAGATGAAGTAGATAGGCTTGGAGATCTACAGGTAAATTGCTGGGAACATAACGTATATCATTTCTTTATAAGATTTACTTCTGAATTTCTATTTTTCTATTATTTTACATTGCTTGAAGAGCTGCTGTTGAAGTATACTTGTAGATTTTACTGTTTCATTTCTATCAAGATAATTGTTGTATATAACTTAGGTGAGTGATAAGAATGAAATGAAACAACAGATAAAAGATTTGAAGAAACAATCTTCGTTTCAAAGCACTCACAATCGATTGAGTGCTGTGAGAGATCTTGTGAATTCGACGATTGAAGATATGAATAGGAAACTAGATCAGTTTCAAGAAATTCAATCTTCTTGGCAAATAGAAGAATTTTATTTCGATTCTCTCTGCTCACTGAGTAATGTTACGAATGTATAATCTATCTATCAGAGTATATCTGTTCCGAAATGGAGTGTTCTGATTGGAGATAAATCTTCCCAACTCTCTTCTCCAACTAGTCTAGCTATCCAACAAGATACTGATAATGTATTCGTGAGTGATAAGAAAGGAGGAAGAATTCAAGTTTACAGTTCACTGGGTGAGCATATCAGATTGATTGATAAGTTTGATATTCCACTTAATGCGTTTCATGTTGATAAAGTATTTATTGTTGGTGCTCAAAATCGTGAATATACGGAATTGAATTTAGAAAGTTTAGTCTCACGAACTATTAAGAGCAAGCGGGAGGTATACGGGTATTACCATACTGATGATGATTGGGTAAATCGCTATACTTTTGTCTCCTCTTATTTGAATTCTAGTAATTATGTTTTCTTTTTCGCGTCTAGATCTGGCTACTGTAACTACGAGATAAAAATTCACAAATTTATTGATACAAAACCAATCATAAATCCTCCCAATAAGAATCAACCTATTTATCCTATTAATATAAGTGAGAGTGTAAGTTATTCCAGTACTAATTTCACACCTGTGAGCATAGCAACCAATGGAATTCACAACTACCTGCTACTCTCTAACTCAGATAATCTTATTTATGAGTTCGATAGTGAAGACTGTAAGTTCATTCGTAGCTTTTGTTCCTCTTCTCTGCTGAGTTCTCCTAAGTGCGTGTGTGTAGACAGTAGAGGGAACATCCTGGTAGCAGGGAGTGAGGGAGACACCACTAAGCTTCTGTACTTGTCTCCTGATGGAGATGTTATCCACGAGTTACTCCTACCCTATGAGGAGTGTATTGGTATTGCAGTGAACTCCAAGTTTGATGTAGCAATCCTCTGTAATGGTAACACACATGGACTCATTGCCATCTGACTTTCATTCAGAATTACAGCCTACTTCTCTTATTTACACTTATAGAATTATACTCTTGCTCGATACATTATATTATTTTATTAGTTAAGATTCTAGTTAGTAGTTGTGCTTAGTGCTAGATCCCATACAGTTATTCTACATTCTTATTTTATATTCATTTCTATATTAATTTCTTTCTGAACTAAACAGTTTATGGGAATGGTTTACTCGAAATTTAATTACCGCAGAAAAATTTTAAATTTGCAAAATAACTCTATTTTGGACAAAAATGTAAAATTTTGTCTTCTCTCCCAAACCCCTAATTTTAGGCTTTAAAATACCCGGTTGGTTCAATAAATTGGAGCTTGAATTTTTTGCCAAATTTCCAAACTCCAATCCTTCTAACCATCATAACTCAAAAAAGTATAAAATATATTTGTGTCCAGCTGAATACAGTCGAACCTCCGGTCGGATTATCAGCACTCATTTCTAATGTACCCATCCTATCCAGTTCGTATTGTATAGGAAACACACTAAAAATACTTGTCTTGATTAGGATGTCATTTCAGCAGATGTTTTTACACAAACAATTGAATTTACATAGAGATTAGTATTCAGTTAGATCAATGGCTTGTAGCTCATCAGAATCTTCTCCTAAGAAAGTGAAACTGTCTCGCATGAGCACTCTCCAGCAAATGGAAGCGATGAAAGAAGAGATAAAAAGGAAAATAGGTTTGCTTAGAGATCAGCTCAATACTAAAGAATGTGAATTGTTAGAAGAAGTGGACCAACTCGGAGATCTACAGGTAAGATTTCTAATTTATCTACAGGTAAGATTATTAATTATAAAGCTTTTTAATATCATTTGAATTTGCTTAGTTGAGTCAGGAAGAAGGTTTGAAGCAAGAATTGAAAGGGTTAGAGGAATTAAAGATTAGTTTGAGTGCCAGCAAACTGAATCAAATGAAATATGCTGTGGAATTAGCTATTACTGGGTTTGAAACGAAAATTAATGAAATCTCTCAAAAACTTTATCAATATGAGGAAATAAATTCTTGTTGGGAAACAGACCCAATTGAATCAGACATAGAACATCTCTGTTCACTGAGTAATGTTACGAATGTAGAATCTATCTATCAGAGTAAGTCAGTTAAGAAATGGAGTATTCTGATTGGAGACAAACCTTCCCAACTCTCTTCTCCAACTAGTCTAGCTCTTCAGCAAGATACTGATAATGTATTCGTGAGTGATAAGAAAGGGGGAAGAATTCAAGTTTATAGTTCACTGGGCGAACATATCAGATTGATTGAGAAGTTTGGTAATCCACTTAATGTGTTTCATGTTGATGGAGCATTTATTGTTGGTATAAGCGTTCAAAATGCTCAAAATGTTGGGTATCCTCAAAATGTTGGGTATACTCAAAATGTTGGGTATACTCAAAATGTTGGGTATGCTCAAAATTTGCAAGTATTTATGGAGTTGAATTTAGAAAGTTTAGTATCACGAGCTCTTAAGAGTGATATATATGTCTATTCCACTTGTGTCGCCTCTTATATGGATTCTAATTCCTATGTTTTCTTTTTCGCGTCTGGAACTGACGACAATATTCATAAATTAATTGATACTAAACCGATCACAAATCCTCCCATTAAGAATCAACCTATTTATCCTATTAATATAAGTGGGAGTTTAAGTTATTCCGGTACTACTTTCACACCTGTGAGCATAGCAACCAATGGAATTCACGTCTACCTGCTAGCACTAACTCAGCTAATCTTATTTATGAGTTCGATAGTGGAGACTGTAAGTTCGTTCGTAGCTTTTGTTCCTCTTCTCTGCTGAGTTCTCCTAAGTGCGTGTGTGTAGACAGTAGAGGGAACATCCTGATAGCAGGGAGTGAGGGAGACACCACTAAGCTTCTGTGCTTATCTCCTGATGGAGATGTTATCCACGAGTTACTCCTACCCTATGAGAGGTGTATTGGTATTGCAGTGAACTCCAAGTTTGATGTAGCAATCCTCTGTAATGGTAACACACATGGACTCATTTCCATCTGACTTTCATTCAGAATTACAGCCTATTTCTCTTATTTACACTTATAGAATTATACTCTTGCTCGATACATTATATTATTTTATTAGTTAAGATTCTAGTTAGTAGTTGTGCTTAGTGCTAGATCCCATACAGTTATTCTACATTCTTATTTTATATTCATTTCTATATTAATTTCTTTCTGAACTAAACAGTTTATGGGAATGGTTTACTCGAACGGTATACTTTAAGCTAAATTATACCAAAGAGATCAAAATTTTTAAAAAGTCATATTTTGAATAAAAAAGAATTTTGTAGTTCTCTCCTAAACCCCAAATATTTGGAGGCTTTTAAAATGCCCGCTTGGTTCAATAATTTGGAAGTAGAATTTTTGTCAAATTTCCAATCCCAAATCCTTCTAACCATCATAACCCAAAGAGTATACTTAAACCATTTCAGAACACTAATTAAAGAAGTCTCTGTGCACTAGCAATATGCTACCGTTATATGTGAATAAGATCTTTCAGTATTAGCATGGCTTGTAGTTCGTTTGCATCAACTCCAAAATCAAATGCTAAGAGAGTGAAGCTATCTCACATGACTACTTCAGGACAAATAAAAGCAATGAAAGATGAGATTAGTAGCAAGATTCAGTCCCTTAGAGACCAACTTGATGCTAAGGAATGTGAACTATTAGATGGAGTAGATAGGCTTGGAGATCTACAGGTAAATTGCTGGGAACATAACGTATATCATTTCTTTATAAGATTTACTTCTGAATTTCTATTTTTCTATTATTTTACATTGCTTGAAGAGCTGCTGTTGAAGTATACTTGTAGATTTTACTGTTTCATTTCTATCAAGATAATTGTTGTATATAACTTAGGTGAGTGATAAGAATGAAATGAAGCAACAGATAAAAGATTTGAAGAAACAATCTTCGTTTCAAAGCACTCACAATCGATTGAGTGCTGTGAGAGATCTTGTGAATTCGACGATTGAAGATATGAATAGGAAACTAGATCAGTTTCAAGAAATTCAGTCTTCTTGGCAAAAAGAGGAATTTTATTTCGATTCTCTCTGCTCACTGAGTAATGTTACGAATGTAGAATCTATCTATCAAAGTATCTCTGTTCCTAAATGGAGTATTCTGATTGGAGATAAATCTTCCCAACTCTCTTCTCCAACTAGTCTAGCTATCCAGCAAGATACTGATAATGTATTCGTGAGTGATAAGAGAGGGAAAAGAATTCAAGTTTACAGTTCACTGGGAGAACATATCAGATTGATTGAGAAGTTTGATATTCCACTTAATGTATTTCATGTGGATAAAGTATTTATTGTTGGTATGGATGCTTACAATCGTGAATATACGGAATTGAATTTAGAAAGTTTAGTCTCACGAACTATTAAGAGCAAGCGGGAGGTATACGGGTATTACCATACTGATGATGATTGGGTAAATCGCTATACTTTTTTCGCCTCTTATTTGAATTCTAGTAATTATGTTTTCTTTTTCGCGTCTAGATCTGGCTACTGTAACTACGGGATAAAAATTCACAAATTTATTGATACAAAACCAATCATAAATCCTCCCAATAAGAATCAGCCTATTTATCCTATTAATATAAGTGAGAGTGTAAGTTATTCCAGTACTAATTTCAGACCTGTGAGCATAGCAACCGATGGAATTCACAGCTACCTGCTAGCATCTAACTCAGCTAATCTAATTTATGAGTTCAAAAGTGAAGATTGTAAGTTCATTGGTAGCTTTTGTTCCTCTTCTCTGCTGAGTTCTCCTAAGTGCGTGTGTGTAGACAGTAGAGGGAACATCCTGGTAGCAGGGAGTGAGGGAGACTCCACTAAGCTTCTGTGCTTGTCTCCTGATGGAGATGTTATCCACGAGTTACTCCTACCCTATGAGGAGTGTATTGGTATTGCAGTGAACTCCAAGTTTGATGTAGCAATCCTCTGTAATGGTAACACACATGGACTCATTTCCATCTGACTTTCATTCAGAATTACAGCTCATATCATTTATTATTTAATCATACACTTACTTGATACATAATTCTATTTTATTTTCTATTATTAGTTATAACCACAGTGTTAGGTTCTATGCAGTTCTCTACTTAGGATATATGACTCCTTTTCGGGTTGCTACTTATTATATCTTTACTTTTGCTAAATATCACAATATTTATTAGTAATTTGGGCATATGAAATTAAAATATTTGTCAAAATTAGGTTTGTATATTATTCGGGCTGTAGGCCGTTTATATCCTGATACACAGTGAGCACATTGAATAAGAGTTAAGAATTTGTTCGAATTTGTGGATGTTAAAATCTTTGTTTCGCATTTTATTCACACGTGTTGTTGAGAAGTACACTTGATTACTTTGGTTAGTTAATTGAGAATTTATATTAAGTGTAGAGAACACATGGTGTAAAGCATGATAATTATGAGTGTAAGTTGATCGGCTTAAGGTATTGAGGGAGATATTTTCAATTCACATTATAAACAACAAAATTAATTTTTGAGAAAGGACAAGGAGTCGACCGAAGGGCGACTAATGCGAAGAAATACTCACCAGGCGAGCTTGTATATCAAAGTCAGTTAGTTGTGTTTTAATTAAAACCAAGACTTTGATTTGCTAATACAATTCGACACCAGCGAAAATGTATGAATATTTTATAAAAGTAGCACACAGGTACAAACTAAAGGATATATTGTCTCAATTTTGTCCAATAGCCTTGTTTGGACAAACAGACAGACATGCGTACGAACGGAAGTTACACCACAATCATACTGTTAGACATCTATTCTAGGAATTGCACTGAAATTCGTCCCGATTCGAATTTAATTGACTTTTTTCGACTAGAAGGAGATTGAATTATTTAACATAGAAATACAATTCAGTTAGACCAATGGCTTGTAGCTCATCAGAATCTTCTCCTAAGAAAGTGAAACTGTCTCGCATGAGCACTCTCCAGCAAAAGGAAGCGATGAAAGAAGAAATAAGAACGAAAATAGGTTTGCTTAGAGATCAGCTCAATACTAAAGAAAGTGAATTGTTAGAAGAAGTGGAGCAACTCGGAACTCTACAGGTAAGATTAGTATTTTATTTTTAATTCTGAAGCTTTTTTATGGGGGGCTGCATTAGTTCGAATCTGTATGTAGGCGTTAGTTCGAATCCAAATCGGAATTAACGTAAATTAAAGGATAATATAGGGAAGAGATATTTATAAGGACTGAGGGAAAAGTTTTCTGCTGAGAATAGTAGAAAATCGAGGATGGAAAAGGCATTTCTGAACGAAGGGGGTAGTTGAGTGCCATTATGGAGAACTATTTATAAGAACTGAAGGAAAAACAGCATTTTCTGCTGAGAATTCGATTCGAACTAACGACTACTTTGAAATTCGAACTAATGCCTACATAGCCAAATTATATTCGAACTAATGCATGCGCCCCCTTTTTATCATTTCAATTTACTTAGTTGAGTCAGAAAGAAGGCTTGGATCAGGAATTGAAAGGGTTGGAGGAATTGAAGATTAGTTTGAGTGCCAGCAAACTGAATCAAATGAAAGATAATGTAGAATTTGCCATTACTGGATTTGAAACGAAAATAAATGAAATATCTCAAAAACTTAATCATTATGAAGAAATAAATTCTTGTTGGAAAACAGGCCCAATTGAATCAAACATAGAACATCTCTGTTCACTGAGTAATGTTACGAATGTAGAATCTATCTATCAGAGTAAGTCAGCAGTTCCGAAATGGAGCATTCTGATTGGAGACAAGCCTTCCCAACTCTCTTCTCCAACTAGTCTAGCTATTCAACAAGATACTGATAATGTATTCGTGAGTGATAAGAAAGGAGGAAGAATCCAAGTTTATAGTTCACTGGGTGAACATATCAGATTGATTGAGAAGTTTGATTGTCTACTTAATGTGTTTCATGTGGACAAAGTATTTATTGTTGGTATGAGCGTTCAAAATGCCCAATATGCGTATGCTCAAAATCCATTTATGGAGTTGAAATTAGAAAGTTTAGTATCACGAACTATTAAGAACCAGGGATATCATGGCCCTACTTTTGCCGCCTCTTATATGGATTCTAATTCCTATGTTTTCTTTTTCGCATATGGAACTAACTACAACTATAATATACAAGCACAAATTCATAAATTCATTGATACTAAACCGATCACAAATCCTCCCATTATGAATCAACCTAATTATCCCATTAACATCTGTCAGAGTTTAAGTCCCTATACTAATCTCGCACCTGTGAGCATAGCAACCAATGGAATTCACACCTACCTGCTACTCTCTAACTCAGCTAATCTGATTTATGAGTTCGATAGTGGAGACTGTAAGTTCGTTCGTAGCTTTTGTTCCTCTTCTATGCTGAGTTCTCCTAAGTGCGTGTGTGTAGACAGTAGAGGGAACATCCTGGTAGCAGGGAGTGAGGGAGACTCCACTAAGCTTCTGTGCTTGTCTCCTGATGGAGATGTTATCCACGACTTACTCCTACCCTATGAGGAGTGTATTGGTATTGCAGTGAACTCCAAGTTTGATGTAGCAATCCTCTGTAATGGTAGCACACATGGACTCATTTCCATCTGACTTTCATTCAGAATTACAGCCTATTTCTCTTATTTACACTTATAGAATTATACTCTTGCTCGATACATTATATTATTTTATTAGTTAAGATTCTAGTTAGTAGTTATGCTTAGTGCTAGATCCCATACAGTTATTCTACATTCTTATTTTATATTCATTTCTATATTCATTTCTTTCTGAACTAAACAGTTTATGGAAATGGTTTACTTGAAATTTAATTACCCCAAAGAGATCAAAATTTGAAAATTGCAAAGTAACTCCATTTTGGACAAAAAATGTAAAATTTTGTGTTCTCTCCCAAACCCCAAAAAAATTAGGCTTTAAAATACCCGGTTGGTTCAATAAATTGGAACTGGAATTTTTTGCCAAATTTCCAAACTCAAATCCTTCTAACCATCATAACTCAAAAAAGTATTAAATATATTTGTTCTAGCTGAATATAGTAGAACCTCCGGTAGGATTATCAGCACTCATTTCTAATAGACACCCATACTATCCAGTTCGTATTGTATAGGAAAATATTTGTCTTGATTAGATGTCATTTCAGATGTTTTTACACAAACAATTGAATTTACATAGAGATTAGTATTCAGTTAGACCAATGGCTTGTAGCTCATCAGAATCTTCTCCTAAGAGAGTGAAACTGTCTCGCATGAGCACTCTCCAGCAAAAGGAAGCGATGAAAGAAGAAATAAGAACGAAAATAGGTTTGCTTAGAGATCAGCTCAATACTAAAGAATGTGAATTGTTAGCAGAAGTGGATCGACTCGGAACTCTACAGGTAAGATTTCTATTTTATTTTTATTAGTTCCTAAAGCTTTTTTATGGGGGGGGAGCTGCATTAGTTCGAATCCAATTCGGAATTAATGTAAATTAAAGGATAATATAGGGAAGAGATATTTATAAGGACTGAGGGAAAAGTTTTCTGCTGAGAATAGTAGAAAATTGAGGATGGAAAAGGCATTTCTGAACGAAGGGGGTGGTTGAGTGCCATTATGGAGAACTATTTATAAGAACTGAGGGAAAAACAGCATTTTCTGCTGAGAATTCGATTCGAACTAACGACTACTTTGAAATTCGAACTAATGCCTACATAGCCAAATTATATTCGAACTAATGCATGCGCCCCCCTTTTATCATTTCAATTTACTTAGTTGAGTCAGAAAGAAGGCTTGGATCAGGAATTGAAAGGGTTGGAGGAATTGAAGATTAGTTTGAGTGCCAGCAAACTGAATCAAATGAAAGATAATGTAGAATTTGCCATTACTGGATTTGAAACGAAAATAAATGAAATATCTCAAAAACTTTATCAATATGAGGAAATAAATTCTTGTTGGAAAACAGACCCAATTGAATCAGACATAGAACATCTCTGTTCACTGAGTAATGTTACGAATGTAGAATCTATCTATCAGAGTAAGTCAGTTCCGAAATGGAGCATTCTGATTGGGGACAAACCTTCCCAACTCTCTTCTCCAACTAGTCTAGCTATCCAACAAGATACTGATAATGTATTCGTGAGTGATAAGAAAGGGGGAAGAATCCAAGTTTACAGTTCACTGGGTGAGCATATCAGATTGATTGATAAGTTTAACATTCCACTTAATGTGATTCATGTGGATAAAGTATTTATTGTTGGTATGAATACTCAAAATCGTCGAATTGTTATAGAGTTGGACCTGGACAGTTTGAATTCACGAAATATTAACATCCCAAGTGAGCATCCACCTCATATTATCACTACTCGTGTGATTTCAAATAAGTTTGTGTTTTTCTACTCATCTGATGAAATTAAAACTACGCCCCTGCAACCTGCATCGAGTTGGCCTAATACAAGTGTATACCAGACAAATCCGAGTGTGTTTGCATTTAATAAACCTATGTCAGTGACAAAGTATCTTGGAACAAGGGTTCACTTATTTATTGATTCTAAGCCTACTACTGATTCTCTGGTTTCGAAACCGAATCCACCCTCCTACCTCATACCATCTACTTCGTTGACTCATACAGATGCTGCTTGTCTTCTACGCCCTATAGGCATAGCAACCAATGGAATTCACACATACCTGCTAGTCTCTAACTCAGCTAATCTGATTTATGAGTTCGATAGTGAAGACTGTAAGTTCATTGGTAGCTTTTGTTCCTCTTCTCTGCTGAGTTCTCCTAAGTGCGTGTGTGTAGACAGTAGAGGGAACATCCTGGTAGCAGGGAGTGAGGGAGACTCCACTAAGCTTCTGTGCTTGTCTCCTGATGGAGATGTTATCCACGAGTTACTCCTACCCTATGAGGAGTGTATTGGTATTGCAGTGAACTCCAAGTTTGATGTAGCAATCCTCTGTAATGGTAACACACATGGACTCATTTCTCTGTGAAACAAATGCGCGTAACAGCTAACTGAAACTATTCGCAAGCTTTTTTTAGGATCGGACTATAAATAGAAAATATTATATTAATTATGAATTTATTAGTATTCAGTGTTCTATAGCTTACTATGTCCTTTCGTGAATATTCAATATGCATACCCTGGATTTATTTAAAACTTATTTTGCCCCTTTTTATTTGCTTTTTTATATTTTGAGTGTTAAAATGTCTATTTGCTCTTGTAATTGGGATTTGCAGGATTTAAATGTATTTTGATGTGATAAGTTGGGTTTTCAGTATCTGTTGATACACATAATTACTCAAATTCTATACTTTTCTCTTCTTTACTCGCATTCGTACTGATTAGTATGGCCAATCAGAACATTTCTTAAACAGGTTATAAATTCAATTATCGTAAACTGAGAGGAATCTAAATGAGAATCACCTGTGTTGGTAAATGAAAAGAAAGATCTAGCAGATACAATAGAACATCGTTAATACTAACACCAGGGACCCTAGAAGTTTTTTCGTATTATCCAGAATACGAAAAATGGAGTAATTTACCTGTATATCTACCGTAGGGGTAAAATATATGTTGGTATTATCCATGGTCACATCAACGAGGTTCTAGTACTAGGGCATTAGGGCCGCGATAGCGATCCTATATTGACGATCGAAAGAGGATCGGCGATCTTTTTTAGTCCGATCATTTTTGGAACTACTTTTTAAGGATATTTTTAATTATCAACAATTTCAAATATTAAGAACTTTAGTGCATCCAAGCTTGCTGACTTAGAGATTAAACTTAACATCTTACGAGTTGAGTTGAGAATATTATAAGTAATTACCAGTTTATAGACGAATATATCTAATGGCATCACTCCAATATCTCTATACAAGTTCCTGGTACTTCTCTATACATGCTAGTTTCTAAATCTGTGTTCCTCTTCTTCTATTATCTATGGTTAATATCAAATTTATATGTTTTTATGAGTTTTTCAATATTCTGTCAGCCAATATGTGGACAAGACGGATTGAATATCACTAGATTCTAAATTTATATTCTAATTATGTATTAATTAAGAACAGAATGTTCAAAGTTCAAGAAATTATAATTGGTCAGAATAACCTTCTGTATTATCTGCCCACATAGCAAGAATTCTTCTTTGTATTCAAGAATCAATATTTTGTTGATACCTCTTGATGTGGATTCATGTGAGCATTTCTAAACATTGCTTTATATTCACAGTTCTCTTGTATCGATTCACTTTGATATTCTCACTCCATACTCCTCAGTACTGCACTGCTTTATCAATAGAATTCCTTCTATATAAGAGTGCATGTGTTCTATTATACACAATATTTATAGTTGAACTCAGTTGTTTGTCATTGGTGATATACGGATTTATATTTTTGCAAAGTTGAGGATGTTGATTTCGAGATATTTTTGTTTATTACTTTTGGTGATGTGTTTACATTTACTTGAAGCTATCAAATTCTATCCCATTCCCTATCCGGGTGAGGCTTATTTTAATTGTAATTATAATCATTTAATGATTTGAAAATATTTCCAATAATACTACCACTTTACAAGTACTTTTTATCAAATTATGTTTAGATTTCATCGTGAAATTATTGCTATTTTATCGCACTTCTTTCTTATTATTTTTGTCTGACACTGCTTACCTGCCTTATGACTATCTCTCCTACAGATCAGATATTGCTGGAAGAGACGAGCGTCATTATCGGAGCAAGGTAAGAAATCTTATTCAGACTCGGCTGACTGATTTTGAATTGCTTTTGATTGGCAGACACGGCACTTGTATCTTATCTCGATCGAACTTCTAGTCAGCAATCGGGCGAATAGTTCCATTTATCATTCGCATAAGTTGAATTCTTTCTCGGATTATTACAGTTCAGTTGAAGTGGAGGTTTTTTTTTAATCCAGACTTTTTTTTTCATCGTTTTTTTTTGTCGCTGGCCCTTTGTAAACATTATTCTATTAGTGTAGTGACTCCAAAATTAGGTTTTTGTCTGTCGGGTTTTTTATTCCAAAATAATCTTTTTTTGTCGCGTAGGCTGTAAAACGATTGGACAAAAAAAATGACTCCGACAATATTTTTGCAGCTAAATCAAATATTTGATATCTCCGAATACAGAGTCAACTTCATATATGCTCTACACAGTTCTGTTTCAATACACTGTCTAGAGCATGAGTTTCAATGTACTGTGTAGAGCTGAATTCTACTCTATAATCTTCTTAGAACGAAAGTACGAAGTAAATTAACTGCATACCATTAGGGATGAAATCGATATTTACTCCATTAAGCTTCCATTTACCAATCAATTTCTTGTTTATTATACAGTATTTTATTTTGGTGACATCTTATTCGATGTTTATTAGCTTGTCTACACCTGACCAGCTTCTGAAGGTTTATTTTATAAATCGTATCGCGTAGTGTTATGACTATCTCAGCTCACACTTCTCCATAATTGCATTCTCTACTCCGAATTGATTGCTGATAATAAAATTTGCTTAAGTAAAACGTTGAAAAAATTACTATTCTCATTTAAAATTCCAACAAGAATTCTTTTCAGTATTATTTCCTACATCATTCAAAATCCCATCGCGGATATGCTGAGATTGTGTCATTTCACTTTCTTTGAATTAATATTATCAGAATTATCGATCGATTAATTTCCGATATTCTATTCACAGAGTACTAATGTTCGTGCTTTGAATTAATTAAAACAATGTTGGTTTCTGTAATGGAAACAAGACTTGAAAGCATAATTAATGTCAATGAATAATCCGGTACAAGTACAGAGCTAATCGAGTATTTTAATCTAGGAACAGTATTGTCAGACTGAATCCAGATTTCACACAAGTTCTAACAACTAAGGTGAGTTTGAACTATCAGTCTACAAGAATCGTTTGTTATTTTTCAAAGCCGCACTCTGTTAACTAATTTCTGATAGGATTTCCACTCTTTGAGAGATGTAGACTTCGCTATCAGTCGATAATCGACGCTAAATTCGCATGTGTCCTCGAAATTTCATTCTAATCTGCATTTATTTTGAATAATACTTGTGTAAGATGTTCGAATTACTTGGATGGCTTTGAGAGACTTCCAGGGGTCGAGATATATGTGTAACACTTAGAATTCGCATATAAGGCTTTAGCATTCAATTATCAGATTTCCATTTTAACTGTGTTCTTTTCAATACATTTATTTTCCGTAAGATGTCTGGTCTGAGTTCATTACAATGCACCGTTGCACTTAATGACACTTTGCCAAATACCATCTCTATCAGGGTTTAATTATCTGAGTGATAGCAATCCCATTTATTCTTTACTGTCGTGAGTTAACGTTGAATAGTGGAGAAGGCTTCTCTTTTGTTAACAAACACATCAATTTTTCCTCATTTCCACAACTTCATCACTCAATTAAATGTGCTGTATATTTTACCAACAAGAATCTCAACGTGCTCCCATCTCATTAGAGATATCTAGATAACTATGATTCTATTTTATTAAGATTTGAAAGTGTTATAAATCTCATTTGTGTGTCAATTAGATCTGACACAAGCCCACTAACGTAAATTTATGTTTAAGATTTTCTATTATATATCAAATAATGTCAACACCCTTGATAACAACCTGATTGGGACCTTGGAATTTTTATTTTGCCGACGATATTATGTATAGTGAGCGACTGTATAGCTAGCGTATTGTCATTATTATTAATTTCTCCATAACGGAATTTTCGGAAAAATTTTTGAGATGAATGAAATTTAAACACAAGGTGTAGAATGTTTATGGGCAGACGAAGTCACCATACGATTTTTGATCCGACACATCGCGAAAAAATGTGTTTTTATTATAAATAAAAAACAACAACATATTTTTGAAAACTCGACACGCTACCAGATAGAGTAAATGATTCTGAATAGATTAGCCACAGAATTTTTTTTCGATCCTATCCGGAATTTTCACAATTTCCATTTCTTTGTTATCAGCTGACTTCTGTATCAGTATAGACAATATCTTGGTCGTTAGGCAAGTGTGTTTAACCAATCAATTTGCATTTATATTGTAGAGAATAATTATTGCTGAATTGACCCATTTTGACGAGGATATATCTTACAATACAAATATCCACCATATTAAATCATGCTTTAAATATCTGATTCAATTACATCAACTCTTTACTATTAAGATGACTTGACACTAATTTTGCTAATTATCTGCAATCATCATAGTGCCTACATATGCTTCTCCCCTTAATTAAATCTATGTAAACGCACTTAGGTATTTTTAATTATTACTGAAATCACTTTAACATTTTCCATACTAATCTGTCTCATCACATTCTGAATTGCTAGGATCTTACTCCAACTGAATTTGAATACAATCAATGCTTGACTAATGGATGGCCGGCGGTAAGTGAACCTGATTGAGAATCAATTTCGTTGCTATTTTTTTCTTTTGACCTCTGACTACGTAATTGCACTGATTTAATTGCAAGTATTTATGGAACAAGATATGATGTTAGATCTATGCTAACAGTGCTTGCATGGTACAACTCGACACAGTTATTTCATATATCGTTCTTATCAATGTAGGAAGATTGTCACAATGATGTTTACATCGTATCTCGCCCAACCACCGGGTTATCGATTACAGGGTCAACTAGGAAACAGAATGAGACGCTTTTCATCTGTAGTTCCAACGCATACTCTCCGGAATGCAGTTTCAAGGATGTAAGCCAAGTTTTTTTATTGATGTGGTTTTGTTAGAAAGGAATACTATAATTATTTAGCACATACCAAATAGGAACCGTATTTTTCATTTTTGATTACGAACTCAACACACGTGTTTGACCAATGGCTATTTCTAGTTTCTTATCTGGAAGTGGTTTATCGATTTGGTGTGGGCCGTGTAGCGGTTTAACCCTCAATCATATGTATATTCATCTAGATTAATACGTTCGATGCCATTCATTCTTTCAATGGAGAGAAATTCATATCTTCAGACAGGCAGTACCAATCTTCTCATATATTCACAAGTACGTCACATAATCTATTTCAATATATACTCTAGCCGGACAAAAGTATTCGACCACCACGAAAACCGCCATACAAATAGTATTAAAGTGGGTTTATCCACAATTAAATAAGTACTCAAACTGTAAGAAATACTCAACTTTTGATTTTAAATTCGTAATCTACACATTCTAATTACTCATAATTGAGAACTTCAACTCAACTACTAACTCCCAAGTTTAAAAAATCTACATCCTATACCAGTGATACTCAGGGTTACCATTAAATATGATGGCGATTAGTGACACAAAGTGGCACAGGTTGATAATTCTACATGGGGATTGAGTATTTGTGTTGAAAGCTTCAAAAATAGAATATTTCTTACAGTTTGAGTACACAAAATTTAATACTATTTGTATGGAGGTTATCGTGGTGGTCGAATACTTTTGTCCGCGTACTGTACTAACTATATGCAGGTAGACTACACACTCTGCTCTATAGGTGATGGGAACTTCTATGCTTACAGACAGCAAGGACTAGGCGTTGATTACGTCATCAGTAAGCACACACAGCCTCTCTCTCCCAACTCGCTAGTTCGAACAAGAGAGTATTTTAACTCACAACTTTGGCTTAACGGTTCGTGGCTATTTTAATACTGATTCTGTTATTCAGTTGTGTGATTCATTCTTTCATTGCCGATCATCTCACATAGTCTTCTAATCAAACTAAGTCACTGAAATCTTAAAAAAATGAGAGAAAACGTAATTGCATGATATAATCCATGTTTTAATGCCAAATATAGTTTCCTGATTCGCTCATTTCGCTGTAACCTGTGTAATTATTAAATCATTTTCTTGAAATTTGTTGGTTTTAGCGTGATGGAAGACTATGATATCCCTGCTTTTAAGCATCCCACTCATTTTCGAGGTTTGCTTAGAAGTGGTTTCGCAAATCTATTCATTAATTAAGTTTATTTGTTACTGATGTAATTCGTACTTCACCCATTCACTCCGGGTCGATTTCAATAATTAAGAACTCTTCTCAACTCTTTGAACAACACTGTTTGCATTCACTATGACATTACAATATACTCTTGTACATCTTTACTCTTTGTACTTCGACCATGAGTTATAATTGTTATTGTACCATTAGAAGCTGACGTAGTTAGCATGTACGAAGAGGGAGACTTTGTGTATGTGTTTCTACGAGAGAAAGCAGTCGAGGTCACTACTCGCATTTCTCAGGTACGTACGTTTCTATGAAGATTCAGAAATGCATAATATTACGTATGTATATACATTTTATGGGTAATAAATCTCTACACATATATAGGACACCCTCGCTAATCCGAACAGCTCTGTTCCAATGATCGAAAAAATCGTTCGGATTAGTGAATTTGTTCCGATTAGTGAAATAACACTAATTCAATAGGGCATTAATCATAATAAATTTTTATTGTTAGAATATGAAGGGTATTATTTCGCTATGATTGCTTATTTAACGAGGTTTCTCAATATTATTGATAGATTTAGTTTATAAACGTTTATTCAAATCATAGAGGCGAATAATAATATATTTTGGGTGTTCGGATTTTAAGAATGAAGTATTCGGATTGGCGAGGTTCGGACTATCGAGGGTGTACTGTATAGCATGATCATGTATTTATCTAAGTGCCGGCCGAACACCTAGATAAACCTCTGACTGCATGATGTTTAGCTGTGAAGAAACACTCAAATTGATTTCTTAAAATAGAGCTCAACATTACATAAAAATACTAGAATTATTACATCCTTGCTTTCCATGTAATAAATAAATAAGCATTATTAACGAGACTATATTTTGATCAGAAATGTGGGATTTGTATTGAAATTCCTCATTCCTGATCAAAGTTATATGAATTATACAGTCTCTTATCAACATACAATTCAGTACGATAAGCACTTGCAGTTAATTTTGGCTTGAACTGATTACTGAAAGAATGCTCAGTAACAGCTATGGGTGGGCATCTACCCACACTCATCCATCACTATTTATATGCTTACTCTCCTAGGACGAGCAAGTGTACGGACGTGTTGCTAGGATCTGTAAGGTAAGTATTTCTGTGTTCTATCTTTGATTTGTTTCGTTTAATCAGTGTTACTGCTCTACATCTGCCCACTTCCTCTCTAATCGACAGATTATCTCTCGGCGATATCTTGTTAAATTCTCAATGTTTCGCTAGTTTCTTCATCGTACGAAGTGGCCAAGTTTGTTATATATGCATATGGATGTACATATGGATGAATTAACACATTAGTATGATTTGGTAGCGTACCGATGTTCCTGTAGTACCATATGTTAAGTTGTGGTATAGTGTCGTTAGATCTATCACTATGCATAGAGTTCAAAATGTGTCGGTTAGTGAACATTTCTTCATTTAATAATTTCTATTTTTAGAATGATTTGGGGACCTCGACAGACAAGCATTTCTTGTCGTTCCAGAAAGCTCGCATTAGTTGCGTCTACCAACAGACCTCTCACACCCCAGCCTACCACTACAACGAACTCCGTGAGTTCCTTTCTCAGATCGAGATGATCTTTTGAAAAATAGTATATTATAGTATAAACTTAATTATTTTGGTTGGGAATTCGTGCATATTCTAGCTCTATTCTAATAATCTCAAACCTTTCTATGTTATAAGTGCATACTTGCCAACTGTCCCGCTTTTTTCAGCCTTCTCTTGACCTAATTTTCTCGAGCGTCCCGCTTTTACATTAAATTTCCCCATTATGTCCCGCTTTTTGACTCTATGCATGTATAATACTTTTCTATTGTGTCCCGCCATGTCCCGCGAAATTCAACGCTGCGTCCCGCTTTTATCATGGCTCAGGTTGGCGGTTAGAGAGAACAAACGAACCTTTTATCTCCATATACATGCTCCTTTAATCTCCATATACAAACTTCCAGTTTCCTTCTCGACAATTACTGTGGTTTGTTGTTGCTAATACGAGAAGATCGGACCATCAGGAATTCATTGTAGTTCTGTATCCAAGCATTAATTGGTGCATGCATGGATCGTATTCCGTTTTGGATGATTCAGCTATGTCGATTATCATGTCGCTACTTCCAGCTGTCTTCATGATATTCGCTCTATCAATTCCATATTTACATTCCTAGCCTTGCTCTGTAGATCCACTCTTGTTTTATTAATTTGTTGGTTTTAGCGTCGGTGTTGCATTCTTCTAAAAGTATTTTAGCAATCAGACAATTGTCTGAGATTATAACTATTTCGTTATGCCAGCATTTACTTTCAGGATTAGATCCATTACGTGTGCTTCTATGAATTGATTGAAATTAATTAATATCGGTGCATTCTTTTGATAAATTTATTAATATTTGAAAGTATTGCATTGTATAGTGTTAGGTCATTACTTTAGCATTACCTTACAAACAAAAAATGTAAAATAAATTGATAAACAGTACCCTTCCTATTGATTTGCCTAATAGCAATAGCGTATTGTCATTATTCCTAGCCAATCTTCATAGACAAAACACATCAGCTTAGTTCGTGTGTGTATTGGGGACACATGAGCTAAGTGGGATGAACGTATCCCTTATCTCTCCACGATTACAAAACTCTATAACCTCACAACTAAATGTGAAATTCCATTTAACTTATTCATTATAATCTTTCATTGAATACAGTGAATTATGTGAATTGAATAGCTCATCCATTAACCATTATACCTATTGAAATTAATCCCTCTTATCTTATCTCTCTCAATTAACTCACTCCTAGGTACTTAACTTATCTTTAATGAATTTAAATTTCTAGAGGATACTTTCAAGCTTTCTGGAACTTTCGATCAAAGCTCATCTCCTTTCGAACAAGTCTACGCAATATTTTCTTCTCCAGTGTGAGTTGCTGCAACCTAATACTAATTTATTCTCAATTTTATTCTTCCTTAATGAAAGCTAGCGAGTTCTCGTCAACGGATGGCTAATTAATAATTAATTACTTACAAAAATATGTAAACTAAATTTTTTTGCTTGACTATCAAATTTGGATGAAAAACACCAGGAATATTAAAACATTAGTTTGATTTTCCTGAATTCCTTAGTGAAGGAACATTATATTTAATGCATATGTTAACAACCCATTCACTCCTGAATTATCCACTCTAGGAATGGACCAATCGGATCCGCTGTTTGTGTGTACACTTTCGACAAGAATGACTTCGATCTTGTGAAGTCATTCCGAGGCAAATACATCTACGAGAAGTCTCCTTACACTTGGGACTTCAGCACAGAGAAAGGAGATATAGACGTGAGTATTATTACACAGAAACAACCATGGATCAATCCTTTTATTCGAAAATAGAGTTGATGCGATCGTTATGTACTAAAAATGCTATTTATAGAATTACAAAAATCTTCAATCTTATCTCAAAATAATTCTTAAAAACAAATGTTTTTCTTTTAGTGTAATGCTAACCCGATCCGGACAACAGAGGAGTCCAGTAGGAATGTGATAATGCAGCTCTCAGTGAAACAAGCTCACGAACCTTCTCCACTATTCTACCTTAACAACCAAAAGTATGTTTACCTATAAAGTATAACACATCTTTAAATATTTTATTTGTTGATACTTTCTAATGAAAACATTTGTTTAGATTCGTGAAGGTAGCAGTAGACAGGATTAGAGTATTGGATGGGAGCTACCATGAAGTCATGTTTATTCTAGCATTCAGCCATTCAGCCACAAGTAAGCTAACCTATAATGCACGTGGTACCATCCCCTCAGGATAGAAAGTTCTTTCAGAATTGTGTATATTGCAGCTGTTCTATCAAGCTATGTATCCCTAGTTGATATTTTCCTACATCGAGTTACGTACAATCCGAAGAGAACTAATCCTTCGCATCTCCTCTCGTCTACCAGTGTTGTGAGTTGTGGGCTTTAAATGCAGTCATTTATTATGAATCAAAGGAGCTTGAAATGAGATATTTCTATGTCAGAAACGTTTAATCAAATCCAATTGAAATTATGGAATTGAACTTATTAAGTTGGTTCAGAATAGCCACTCTGCACAATGGATAATACTGACGTGTATTTTAATCTCGTTTGTATTAGGTTGAAGATATAACAGATTTACACGTCTCTGAGATGAAAATATTCAGGAATGATAACGATCAGTCTCAGGTAATTATTTATTTTTGTTATTATCTGACTTGTGTTATAAGTAACGCATATTTACGTTATACTTTTAATAACCGAGATTTATTATGAAATTTTCTAAAATATATTTCCAATTTTCAAATGTTTCGATTTTAACGCATCTGATAAATATTTTATTTTATCGATATTATATCTTTCACACCTCACAGAGTGCAGTTCTGGTGGGGACTAAGGACGGAGTTTACAGTCTTCCTCTCTACGACTGTTCCAGCTACACATCAGCCCAGTAAGATTTTCTCATTCAACTTTATACATATATAGCAGTACCATGTTTCCTGAGATTATTACAATGAGCGTTAAATGGTAAACATTCCCGTTTTTGGCGGGACTTCCCGATTTTTTCAATCTTCTCCTAAGCTAATTTTGACAAGTGTCCGGAGTCCCACGAAATTCTACGCTGCGTCCCGCTTTTTCACGGCTCAAGTTGGCATGCATGAAATTGTGATTTAATGCGTTTAGACCTTAAAGTGCGTATTTAACGGTTAAAGCGGGATACTTGAAAATCAAACCGCGTTAAATTACGCGCTTACGGGCAATACTGAGTAGTGATTCTATCTATAATTAGCTAGTAGGGTGTTCCTAATTGGTCCGTTGTCCGCCAATCAGATAATTACTGACACTGTGTGTATCTTATAGGCTGTGTGTGGAGTCCATGGATCCGTACTGTGTATTCAGCTGTAAGACTCAACAATGCATTTCTATCTACCAAACTGGGAGGTTAGTTTCATTACAGAGAGGTGTGTAGTGTTGATTAGGAATTAATGGTGGTTAACTCTGCTTAGTGGAGACGAATTCCTCTACAACTACACGACTGGAGTTGTTTGGAGCTGTCCTTCCCATTTCACACAGATACCTACTTGTTAGTTTAGATTATTCCACTATCAAACTCCGATTCTGAAAAAAATATATTTACTTAAAACTTTCCTTTTAGCTGCTACACAGTCTCCTAATGTTTCTATAAACTCAAATGGCACTTTCAATAACTCCACCACCGACACCAATATACAAACCACTCGCACCAGCTCCACTACGCACAATCCTGGTATGTAATAGCTACAGTAATATGTCGCGACAGTAGAACCTCCAATTCCAAAACCATTCCATACACAAATTGCGTTGTACAGTACAGATTGTACTACCCTATGATCCGACAGTTTTTTAGTTCCCAACTAGTGTCAGATTATGTCTGTTCTACTGTCTTAATCCATGCACAAAGGATGCTAGCTTAAACTATCACTGAATTACTGGATTTGTACAATTGTAAACTCGGATCCAAGACTTCGCGTATTTATGTGTACCGTCAAACCTCTCTATATTGAACACCTAGATCCTAGTTTTGTTAACTATATCGAGGTGTTCATTGGCCAGAAATTCATTTTAATTGATATATATATATATATATATATATTGTGTTCAAAATAAAGTGTTCACTATATCGAGGTGTTACTATTGGAGGTTTCACTGTATTAGCATTGTATTATACATATTTTAATGGAAACTTCTAACAGGTGTCTCCACCCTCACATCTCTCCTCTACCTCCCTCCCATCGCACTGGAGTACGCGCTGATTGGAATTCTCATCGCTTCCGCCGTCTTCTGCCTCCTCGGCGTCTCCCTAACCCTCTGCTGCTTGAAGCTGGTCGTCTGTCTCAGGGCCCGCAGGAGACAGATTAGAATGAAGACGGAACTCCGCACGCTTAGCTCGGACGAAAGTTCTCCCACTCCTAAGCAGTTCTGGGAGCCCGCTGTCCTACCCTACGAGACACCCATACCCATGCTGAACAATGTATTCTCTCAGGGAGCTCTTGACACCTACAAGCCGGCGCACTTGCAATCCTCCCCCATGATCAATTCAGCTCACTTTTCTCCGCTCGAACCCGTCAATCGGCGGCGATTCCACGCTTCTACAATCATGTCTGAGCCTTCCGGACACTATAAATTCTCCAACTCCACCACCCCCCCTCTTCCGGCGGTAAACCGGCCTATACCACCCAAGAGGCAGCCCTCTCATGAATCTCTCCAGTTTGCCACTCACCCCGCGCACAGAGTGAGTTGCACCAATCCTTACAACCAATTCAAGCAACTGAACACACGCAAGAACATCCCGCATACACGATCTTACACCCCAGATTCTTTCCTATCCGACCACAGCAAGGGAAAGTCTGAGATTTGAAGGGAACTTATGAGCATTAAGAACGAGAGATTAGTCGAGTCAAGTGTCACTTTAATTCAGATTCTCTTCTCACTCCATCTTCAATCCATTTTATAATTTTAACTTGTTAGTTCAAATTCATTGGTGTATTATTTTCTATTGAGTCTGAGTTCAGCTCACAATTATGCAGAAACAGCCATTATTAAAGTCTAATTCACTATTACTTCATTCTTTGGTTAATACTACTCTCCTAAAGCCATTTCAAAACCTTCAAAGTTAATAATAGAAGTACTCAACATGATGGAGCAGAATTCAATATACAAATTTCAAATGTCGTATTGAATAGGTTTCCCTTTTTATTACATTTCGTTTGCTGGGTTTTCAGTCTTTTCACAGTCCAATAACGAATATGGTTTTGATTTGCGGTGTGCGTACTATAGTTCAAGGTTGCTAAAGTACTTCGATGTGCACTATAAGGTTTGCAGTTATATCAATGTTATTGCTTCCCTGTTCAAAATGATTAATTAACCGGAATTTAGTTAGCAACGTTCTCTTAATCGAGTTTTACATAATAAATATATATTACTATATAAAAATTCCGAGCTTAAATCGTTATCACTACCTGTTGAGTAATGTATTGAACATTTTTTTCGTAGAAAAATAGTTATATCTATAGATATATCCCCAGCCGAAAAAGGTGTGATATTCTTAGATAAAACTAAATATTACAAATAGACTGGTGAATAGATCTTAATTTTAATTGTTGTTTTTCTAGGAAAATATTAATGTTAATATAAGTTAATCTAAAAGATTCAAATTCGAAGTACTAGTTATATACAGAGTTAATGACATTGATTTAACTTTAATTTACGTAGTTCTATGATGTGATCTTGGTGAATAGTTCTTTTGACACAACACTGATCGATATTAAAGGTTTATTTTGACTCGGATTTTGTTCCTAGGGAGAACTAATCAGGAATATTAGGAACATTCCGAGATTAAATTCGGTATTAAATTTTCTCAGAGAAGCAATAGATAATTCTCCACGGAGGAAACCAAGTGTGTTATTTTAAATTTGTATTCCAACTTTATCCTTAATACATATTGTAGTATTACTGTACATGTTTTAAATATTTTGTTATGGAACTGTATTCCATACAAATTTGGTGTTCGATGAGACCATGTATATAACTCTGTTATGTTTTGATGCATTAATCTACCACATTTCCATCCATATAAAGAGATGTAGTTACTGTGAGTTCCTGCTAAAGAAGTATCCTTTTGATAGTAACATTGAGATATTACTAAGTCTATCGTCATCAAATTCTCTGATAAAGACCAGAAAGTTTAATAAGCTAATGGAAAGCATTAATTGTGTTGACGATTCCAAATGTGTTCTATATTTGGAGTTATTGAGATAGAAGATCATTCTCACTTCACTCTGATTATTCCATTCCTGTAAATTCCGTTACGTTTTTCCCTTAGAAGGATACGCCGTGAATCAAGGTTGCACTGAATACTCAACCTTAAATTCTATTGTTTCCGACTTTCTCAATACTTTGTTCACATCCCGTTTCTGCTTATCCTGATATATAATATTCTGGGTGAGATACCTTAATTTTCCATTGATCTATTGTTCGTATATTTTTAGATACATCACGTGTAAGCTCAACTGACCAGCAATATTTTATTCTAGCGTTTAGTTCTTGTCTCAAACTCTCAATTCATTTTTGTGTGGTTTCTTATTATACTCGTAATTTTGCTCAGTGAACTAATCTGAAATATTTGTGAGAGGTTCAACTAAATGGAAAAGAAGAAAATCTGTAATCTAACTAGAATACTTTATTTGGATTCAGTTCTATATTTAGTTTTCTTGATTTTTTGTATGTGTAAGAATGGAGCAACATGTGACTGAGTTAATAAGAGTTGCTTAGTCCAGCTGGAATAAGGATTGAAACCTTGTTATCTAAAGCATACCCAATAATGACACTAGAAATATTTGTGGAATAAACACAGTCTATCTGAATGATATACAATAATAACGTATTTATTCCACAAGTATTTCTAGTGTTTCTGTAATTGTAACCTGTAATTAATGTACATGCAATTAATCCCTTACGTATTTAATGTTATAGGAAATACAATTCAACCAATCAGATTTCAAGCTTAAAGAGCCATTGTAATTCATTTATGCCATTGAGTCAGGTATAATCCCTATTAGTCAATAAAATGAAAGACACCTGTAATGAATGTTAAATCCCTGGATTTCGATTTGCCATACATTTTGACACCTTTTGTAAAAATGTGTGAAATTTTCCAGAATTTAGACCCAGGTTCAAATCTCCACCATATAAGGAATATATGGTCCAAATTTGGTGCAATTTGGTCCAATATAATTTCCAGAAGCGAGCAAAGGGACGTCGCACGCCGATCATGACATAAGGCATCTCCTATACTAGGAACTTTTTGAAATCTACATATTGAATACCTGATAGTATTACCCGTTGAGATCTCATTTCTAGCGTAAAATATAAATGGATGCGAAGATATACGTTATCTGTTTGTAATTGATAATTATACCACTATAATGCTTTGTAAACATTTTTTTCATTTCAGTCAATCAGATTTCAAGTTTAGAGAATGATTTAATCGTTTATATGCAACTTAGGTATAATCCATATTAATTTTATTAAAGCCTTTTTTATATTCCTGAATTCGATTGGCTGCTACAGTTCAATTCCTTCTGTACAAAGGTGTGAATATTTTATAAAAGTTGCACCCAGGTACAATTCTCTACCATATAAGGATATATGTTCCAAATTTGGTGCAATTCAGTCAAATAGATTCTTCAGTAACGAGCAAACGGACGTTACACACTGACATGTAATTATGTATATCCATACTAGGAGCTGCACTAAAATCATTTGCTTACAGGTGACTCCGCTTAATTGGGACACTTTGTTCCCAGTTATTTTGTCCCGATTAAGCGGAGTTCCCAATTAACCGATGAAATTTACAATTAGCTCTATGTAAGGGACCCATTCCGTTCCTGGAGACCTGTCCCAAATAAGCGTTGACTGTATTTATATAATATGCTTCCTCATGGTGTTTTATTGGTAGTCTTAGATGAAAGAAATGCAGCAAATAATGCTTAATGAATTCTTCTAATTTAGCAATTACTAGTAAGCAATAGTATGTCATTTAATGTGACGTAAGTCTTTTACGTAGTATTATGATCTGTATATTCGTATTGAAACATTGCAACAGTGGTTTGTGCATCCTTTCACGGATTTATAACTATCATAAATCTTTGATTTAATAGGACAATTATTTTACAATATAATCAACAAAATCAACAAGTGAACGGGGAATTTAATAAAGAAATATTATTTATGAGAGCGTTTCGTTTATTTCCTCTTTCTCGAATGGGAGACTCTCTTCCAGTGTGTTCTTCAGCTCTGCAGCGTCCAGACAGGACCGGATGTCAGGGAGAGTTCTCTCTAGGTTTGATTTCTGCGTGTGAAGTTGCTGCTCCATGCTCGCTATCTGATCTGATTCTTCTGGAGTTGGATCTCTCTCCTCCTCTCTCATCTGTCTGTAGGAGTCTTCCAAGCTATTCGTCAGATCCTGGATTGTGTAGAATATCTCCTCTGCTTCTTTCCTCTTCTCTTCGTGTCCATTTCTAATCTGAGAGGATCCCTTTATCCGGAATCTTTCCACACAGTAGTGTGCTATTCCCACGATTCTGCTGAATTCGTCTTCTTGCTGTTGGCTTATCCGCTCTCTCTCCTTCAGCAACATATCCCATGCGTGCTTGTAGTTGTCAGGGATCATTCCTTTACATTCCAAGATTGCATTTGATTGAGCCATTGTGTTACAATTATGATGATGACTTTATTTATAAAGATTCAATGTGAAGATTTAGTTATTAATGGTAATCTTGTATAGTTTTAACAGAACTCTCCTATATTTATAGCATTTCTCTGTTCTTAATTTAGAGAATCTATAATAAATTATCTACAATCTAGCACATCAGTCTCATAGTAGAGAGAACAATGGATGCAATCAAACTTGCAAACTTGCATTTCTCTGTTAATATTCCGATATGGGATGATTTCTTTGATTTTCATTCCTTCGAATTATAATGAGAATAATCTGTAATTAATCAATCAGTGTGGATAGAATGAACTTTGCAAAATATATTCAAGAGAGATAAGCTATTCATTTTGTTTTCCGTTTGCATTGTGATAGCACAACGCAGTATTCTGATTCAACGTATCTTGTAACATGTTAAACTTATTACAAAGTATCAAGGTCTATATACATACGTAGCAGCATAAAGGGAACCTCCAACGAACAAGACATACACATCTGAAGTCATTAGTTTAGTATAAATAACAATATTTGTTTATTTTCCCATTTATATTGATATTAATTAAGAATACAGTCAGTATCGCTAATCATGAGCTTACTTAAATATGAACATTCTTTTGTTATGAATTAGCCTTCTGTCCCAATTATTTTGCTTCCTTCGGATTAGTATTTAGGCGAGTTCGCTTTATATGAAATCTTTCGACAAATTATGAACAATTTTTTGGTCCCCTGTCAGGGTGACCAAAAAAGGGACCCTGACTGGAATTGTAATTCTATGTGTCTTCCCTATCAATACTCTACCACTCGTTTCTCGTGAAATTCTTTAGTTGTAATTAGTAAATAATTGAAGTACATACTTAAATCCATAGTTCCTTCATGAATAATAAACCCACAATAATTATATGAACATCCAGCTTCTGCTGGATATTACACTTGTGTGTATCAACCAGCTAGGAAGCAGTATTGCTAGATGGTTGTGTTGCAGATGAGTTGTCATGTTGACATAATGATTTCTTCTAATCAGTTTCAACACTAATTTCTTCCATCCGACTTCTCCTCAATGAGGAAGTCTCTTTGAGAATACTCTAATCGGACAAAAGTATTTGAAATTCTTACTATTTTCCATCATAATTAGTTATAAAGTGGGTCTATTCATGAGTGAAATGTAATCAAACTGTTACAGATATTGTAATTTCGATTTCAAATTCATATTCTACACATTCGAATTACTCAGGTTAGATGCCTTCTATTGATGCATTCATTTCCAAGGAAAAGATGCATCGAACTGTGCCACTTTGTGCCACTCCTCGTCATCATGTCTAATGGTATGGGAGTGAAAAGTGACATAGATTGATAATAATTCAACTTATGAATGAATATGGCAATATAAGGCTTCAAACCTGAGTAATTCGAATGTGTAGAATATGAATTTGAAATCGAAATTCCAGTATCTGTCACAGTTTGATTACGCTTCTCTCCATGAATAGACCCACTTTATGACTAATTATGATGGAAAATAGTAAGGATTTCAAATACTTTTGTCCGGTTAGAGTAGGTGTAACTGTGTTCTGAGTTGGATGTTCATTAGTCTGCTACAATGGGGTACATCTACGTATTTAAGTAAGACAGGATCTAAAGTCGTTCTCTTGCTCATTTGTTTAGAATATTTTTGTCGATGTGAATCTATCGAGCTCACATGATCAATATCTACTTCATATCTGTCAGGAAGATCTTATGTCAAAGCTTACATTCGAATCTCTGAACTCTTAATAAAGCAATCATTGAAAAATGTTTCTTTAATTTTTTTAAAATATATTAGTTTCAATTGTATACTTCTACTCTCGATTGCATTCCTTTCAAATGATGACTGTTTCCTTTTGGACATTTCTATGTTATTTTCTTTCGATAGCAGGCGACTTTGCAATATTTTTATTTATCTTCATTTGATATTCAATAGTGCGTTTTCTTACTGTGTGAGCGGTTTATTCTTATCTCAATCTGAGTTCATATTGAGTACGCAGTGTACTCTGTGTATTCTGATATATTATTCCATTTCGCGTTATTAAATAGAATGGATATTGTACATTTATTTTCCTTAAAATACTATACTGAATTATATAGAAATATTATGGACAATTTGTTTTTAATTCTGTGTTATGGTTTGACTGAGTAGTACGTATGATGATTATAGAGTCTCTTCTACCCAGTCTATTATAGTACATTGGTAGCAGGCAAGTACTTAATGGGTTCTTGCATAATAATCTTTGCTTAGTAATAATTGTATTAATATCCACAATCTGCTCTCTGTCCTAATCAATTAGTTGTAAAGCGATGGTAGAAGACAATAGTAATCTTCCAGTAATACAGAAACCTCATATCTTGAATGATACGCAACACAAAACACAAGTCAACACAGATTGAATTAACAAATATACTATGTTCCAACTTCTACCTATTTTCTTATCTATCAAGGTTGACCTAATTACATAGTTTTCTAATTTTACGTAGAAATCCTTGTTTGCACCTACAACCATATTATTATTAAATAGGTTATGGTGCATAGGTTATGTATTGTGTGATGAGTTAGTATATTATAGTATGCAATCAAACTAAAATGCCAGTCGACAGACTGATAGTGCATCTACATTAATTAATTAACTCGTAGAGCACGAAATGTGAATATTCTAATACAGCTGGAAATATTTATATTTGAAATCTATGAGATGAAATATCATAAAGTAATCATTGAGATCTCGTTTGAGTAATTTATTTGTATATACAGCCATAATTAAACAGCCATAATAAACCTGGAACAACTTGGCATATTGAAAATGAAAATAAAAGTTAATTGAAAGTAAACTGAAAGTGAAAATGAAATTGGGGTCATCCCTATTTATACCTTTGACCCCAAGTCGTTCCAGGGCTTTAATTGCGTTACTCGCTGATTTTTTTTGAGACACTCGATTGAGAAAAGAGTTTGTTTTTAAGTATTAATTGACTTACAAATATCATGAATTAGTATTAAATTTCTACAAGTAGAAAAAAACAGAGAACACTCAAATTGCATAATAGTTACTTCTATTAATATGTGGGATAGTAAGGCCAGTTGCAACATCGGAATCCAAATCCTCCAGTTCTCATGCTCCATTTCACACTAGAGATAGGTTGGAATGTGAATTGTCTCTGAGTGTAGTCTAATTGGTTCTCATTGGAGCACTTCAGTTGATATTCCCAGTCACTCATATCCTGTAGCGTTGGAGAGAGAGAAGTCTGTTCAGTGTATTGACACAAGAATTTCTTGCGATTAGTTTCTTCATTCACTTCTTCCGTCCGACTTCTCTTCAAAGGAGAAGTGTTCTTGAGTAAGACTGAATCTACAAAGTCGTTCTTCCTCTTGCTTAATCGTTTGGAGTATCTTTCCATATGTACTTGTATTGTGTCCTTATAAGGATAATCACCTCTGAACTTCTGTGTAGCAACTCCCATGACACTTCCAAGAGCTTCTTTCACTCGTTTCTGTTCTGTTTCCGTAGCTTTGAACAGTTCTGGAATGTTTATTTCCTTCACTCTTCCATGAAATGTCCCTGTATGATTACTACAGTCAAAACTTAAACTCAACTCTGAATCCTGAATAAACCATTCATTCTCGAATAGTTTCATTGTGGAGCTTTTGTCATCATTCATCGAAAATTTTGAAAGTTTATACTCGATTCCATTCCAGTTGAATAATGGGTGCTTTATTTTGTATTGTCTTAGTTTACTTCTATCGATAGAACAAGAAGCTCTATGATCAATCGCCTGCATAATGTATGACAAGTTGAATTTAAATACTCTAATGTAATGTGTGATATATTTATATATATAGATATTTTTTGTTAGATAACGGAAATGCTCGAGTGTTGAGAATGCGTTCAGTAGATTATGTTTGGTTTGAACAGACAATCCTTTGAGCTGTACTGTTTCGCAATTCTATTAATTGGGTTTCAAATTGCAGCATTCTACAATATCCTATAAAAAAGGCTATAACTCCTGTTCTCGACACTATAATTCAATTAATTCGCGAAATTTTACCAAATCTTATATTTGTTTTGTCTTGACAAGAGAAATGCAATGAATCACCAAAACGTCCAATCAGTTTGAACTCTTATTATGTTATAGGTATAGACCAGTCGCCAAAGTCTGTCCTTGCAATCTTGGTAAGCTAAGGTTTAGTAAGATTCCATACCAGATGAGTGGCACCCGGACAACTTGAGGATTTTATACATGTGAAAATCTACATTTTCTACCGATAAGGAATATGCATTCTCTACGAGGATATCCTTACATCTCAGTTGCACCAATGTTAGTTTCTGAGATATCATTTGTGGTTTTCCAGTCATAATCTTGGATATTTACATCAGAAGCAAACGCTTTTGCTAAATTCCGCGTTTTAAAATGTTCAGAGCTAATGACAACGGAGCAAGTTCATCCGATACACTTCACAAGCACTAATACTAATATGTCACCTTTTGTGGAGAATTAAGAAACGGCAAACAACTTTTCGGCGTCACATGCAACAGTCAAATCACTTATTCGGGGTTTTTTAGTGTTAAAGTTTGCATATTGTTCACTCCTTTGTGCAATTTTAAATAGAAACTTTTAAACATTACCACTTTTCTCCAAAGTAACGACATTGTGAACATTTACATTGCCATCTGAAAGTTGACAGATCTAACACTGTATACAAAGGATTATGTAGTTCTAAGAATCTTGTGTATTTTCTATCTATCTTGGGAATCAACCATTTTCCTAATTTATTTCTGTTTATCCTCTTTCGCGTTATATTCTCATCGCCATTATCGAATACTTTGCACGTTACCAAATGCAAAAATCACAAATAATAAGGCTAAGCAACATACTACTAACTCCTAATATATGATTCCCTATTCAACAGTAATAAGTACATGGATAGTTATAAGTGAATTGTCATATTAACCTGGAAATTATGCTTACTGTAATTCCACAACAAAAATAGAACACAAATATCCCAGAATGAGCTTAATAATCTCTACTATTGATTCAAGGAAAATATATATAGTAGATAATACGAGGAGATTTAGTTTATTAGAACGGTTCAGTTACACTTTTCTGAGAAACTGGTTGGTGACAAGGTACCTTACCACTGGATAGGACACTCACAATTTAATTGGACAATAATGCTTACAGGATAATAGCCTATTACTAGGTATACGACAAATAAATAGAGTGATTATTTATGAGAGCGCTTCGTTTATTTCCTCTTTCTCGAATGGGAGACTCTCTTCCAGTGTGTTCTTCAGCTCTGCAGTGTCCAGACAGGACCGGATGTCAGGGAGAGTTCTCTCCAGGTTTGATTTCTGCGTGTGAAGCTGCTGCTCCTTGCTCGCTATCTGGTCTGATTCTTCTGGAGTTGGATCTCTCTCCTCCTCTCTCATCTGTCTGTACGAGTCTTCCAAGCTATTCGTCAGATCCTGGATTGTGTAGAATATCTCCTCTGCTTCTTTCCTCTTCTCTTCGTGCCTCCGCCTAATCTGTGAGATGCCTTTCATCCCGAATCTTTCCACACAGTAGTGTGCTAACCTTACGAGTCTCCTGAAGTTGTCTTCTTGCTGTTGGATTATTCGCTCTCTCTCCGTGAGTGAATTCTCCCATGCGTGCTTGTAGTTATGCGAGATCATTCTGTCTCTGTTACCTCTCAAGGTTGCATCTGGTTGTTGACACATTGTTGCTGTTCTAAATTTTGTTGAATAGTATTTACTGGGAATTATTTATGTTTAAAAATTTACACCTACAGTCGACTCCGCTTAATAGGGTCACATCGGTCAGGGCGTATTTTGACCCTATTAACCGAAAATATTTTTGTATTAGCCTCTATGTGTGAGAGCTATTCCGGTCCTGCCAAAAGTGACCCGATTAAGCGGCTGACCCGATTAAACAGTGGCCCTATTAAGCGGAGTCGACTGTATTTATATGTAATCTGTCTGATAGAGAGGAAATAGAAGTGTGTAGCTATTATAATCTTCCTTGTAAGATAAAGCCAGTTTCCATTGGCTCTAGGTTTTCTGATCTTCCTTGTAAGATAAAGCCAGTTTCATTCGTTCTCCGGTGGATTCTAGGTTTTCTGATGGAGGATCTTGGAAGAAGAACAATTGGTTTGAGTGTGGTAGACTTGTGGCTGACTCTCGGCCCAATAAGAACTCTACAATTGAGATTTGCACATTGCATTTGTTCCCTAGCGCCATTTTTTATTTAGAATCGTCATTTATAATAGTGTTTATTTGATAAATATTCATGGTTGTACAATAATGATCTATTTTCGTTCCTAGATAACGATATTGTTGTTACAGGATTGGTTGATAAAGTTTATCGTGGATAGCTGATTTTTGGTATACCGAAATATTTCGGACTAGTTTGATCAAGTTCGAGTCTCAGGAAAATCATATACACATTTATACACGTATGCCCCTCTAGATATTTTGTACAGCACTACAGCAGTCTAATTGTCTCTAGCAACGGGAAATATGAAGCGGTCACACTCGTTACAAATACCTTTATATGGACATTAGGATTTCCTCTTGTAGTCAACTTTATATTCACTAATAATTTGTTTAACAGAGTTATGGACCAATTTACTCCCATAAATAATAATTGTTGATTAACACTGGAGTTTAATGTCTAGATAGCAATGGGGAATCCATTAGAATAGAATGTCATTCCAACATACACACATAAACACCTCTAATTACACTTACAACTGACAAAGCATATTCCTCTTTACTTGTATTAGTTTGTAGGATAATAATGCCAGTTGTAACATTGGAATCCAAATCCTCCTCCCATGCTCCATCCTACACTAGAGATAGGTTGGAATGTGAATTGTCTCTGAGTGTAATCTAATTGATTCTCATTGGAGCACTTCAGTTGATATTCCCAGTCACTCATATCCTGTAGCGTTGGAGAGAAAGAAGTCTGTTCAGTGTATTGACACAAGAATTTCTTGCGATTAGTTTCTTCATTCACTTCTTCCGTCCGACTTCTCTTCAATGGAGAAGTGTTCTTGAGTAAGACTGAATCTACAAAGTCGTTCTTCCTCTTGCTTAATCGTTTGGAGTACCTTTCCATATGTACTTGTATTGTGTCCTTATAAGGATAATAATCTCTGAACTTCTGTGTAGCAAATCCCCTGATACTTCCAAGAGCTGCTTTCTCTCGTTTCTGTTCTGTTTCTGTAGCTTTGAACAGTTCTGGAATGTTTATTTCCTTCACTCTTCCATGTAATGTCCCTGAATGATTACTACAGTCAAAACTTAAACTCAACTCTGAATCTTGAATAAACCATTCTTTCTTGAATAACTTCATTATGGAGTTTTTGTCATTCGATGGAATATTTGTACTTGAAAGTGTATGTTCTATTTCATTCCAATTGAATTGTGGATGCTTCATTTTGTGTTGTATCATTTTATTTCCATATATGGAATAAGAAATGTTACAATCAATTCCCTGCATAATAATTAACAAATTATATTATATTTATGATTGTGATAAATTTACTTTTATATGTATAATTTTTGTTCATTACGGATATGCTCGAAGGTTGAGAATTGTGTTTCTGTTAATTATGTTTCGTTTCATGTAGAAATCAGTTGAATTTGTTTCTTCTTTAGGAACTCTTTACAATCTCTGGCGATTCTGGTATTTTGTAGTCTTTTTGGAGATGATTTTATTAGTTTTTATCAAATAAACTGATAAAAGTGTTTGATTTGTATCTATCATTCAGCTGAAGTTGACTCGCTAATTTATTCTATTCTATTATTTTAAAATAAGTTAAACTCTTGATTATTCACACTATCACTCAATGAGTTCGAGATATTTTAACCCAATCTGACACAGTAGTTTTGTCTTTAGCAGAATAAATGCATAAATCAGAATGACTTCCGATTGGTTTGAGTTATATATCAAAACTCTTATTGTGGTATGATAGCTAACTATTATTGTACAAAATTACTTGACATTTTTTATGATCTGATTCTTTTGCAAAAAGAGTTCGTATACTTCAACTACATAACTATGTACCCTTCTAGCTATTTATAGAAGAGTCTAGTTGCCTAGCAACGATATTACGAAGTGGTGACACTTATCAGGAATTCCTTAACATGCAGATTAGAATTTCCACTATGTGTAGTCAACTTTATAGTAATGTTATTCGCTTAAAAATTCAGAGGAGTTGATTGTGAGTTTTGACTGTAGTAATTATACAGGGACATTACATGGAAGAGTGAAGGAAATAAACATTTTAGAACTGTTCAAAGCTACAGAAACAAAACAGAAACGAGAGAAAGCAACTCTTAGAAGTGTCAGGGGAGTTGCTACACAGAAGTCTCAGTTGCTACACAGAAGACTTCTCTCTCTCCAACGCTACAACAGGACATGAGTAATTTGGAACTATTTGACAATGAATACTTCGCTGAGAGTTCAGATTCGAGTGTATGCTCTGACATAAGATGTCTTCCTGGAATATATATAGACTTGTTGCAAGGTGGAATCTACTCAAGATGTTGGAAGTTGGAGGGAGAAATGCTGGAAGTAAACTTGACAGAATTGTCCAAAGCTACAAAAGCAGAGCAAAATCAGGTTGAATCAGCACTGGGAGGTATCATGGGAGAGGTAGTAGAGACCGGTGAAGTTAGCTCGATAGATTTACATCTACAAAGATATTCTGAGCGGTTGAGCAAGGAAGCGACTTTATAGATCATGTCTAACTTAAAAACGTAGATGTAGTGTACCCATTGTAGCAGACTAATTAACATCCAACTCAGAACACAGTTGCACCTATTCTCAAAGAGACTTTCTCGTGAGAAGTCGAATGGAAGAATTAATGAAGAGGTGTTTAAGTGTTAGAGGTATTTATGTATATATATTGAACTAACATAATAAAATCCAACATTATGTTGAGAACATGTAGAGCAATTTATTTGTTTATCATCCATCTTTTCACAGAAAAATAATTGGGGAGAGGAGCAAAATTTTATTTATCACAATCGCGCTTTGCACATAAAAAACCCCTAGCGTTTCAATATATAGGATTAATTATTTATTTTAAAAGTTTAAAGTGGTTACTCTGCGGTTTAGTATGCAGATTCCACATATAACTTTCGTTGTTGTTGTTGTTTAAGAGTGACTCGTAGGATATCACGCCATACACCACAGTCTGTATTATAAGTATCTAGTAGGTATAGATAAGATTCTCTTATGTCCTAACTTAATGGAAAATAATCAGAACAGTTGCTAGTGTATCATATTGCATTGTCTACTGTAAAACCATACGCAAGATCCTCAACAGATACTCAGCAGAAAGTAGTACTGTAGAACTCTTTTAAGAATCAAGTTAGGAACCATTCTTAGGAAAGTTAAGATTGCACAAGTTATAGCTGCCACTACCACTTTCTACTTACATTAAATTGTGGTAAATATTTCGAGAAATAAGGGAATAATTTCTGCTTGATCGCATAATCTAGTAGAAATCAGACCAGTTAGGCAACCCACAGCAGTAACCATATAGCATTCGTTCCCATATTCTACTGATAATCTCTTAGTACAATAGTAAGTATATAAATGAACGAAAAAACAAATTTATGAAAAATTTTTCATTTATCACGATGATGCCATTATTCAATCATAATAATTCTTGTCCCATACATGGAAATAAACTGAGAAAATACAAAAACAACCATCCATCATTCAACTGGAACGAAATAGAGTGTAAACTTCCAAATGCAAATATTCCAATCAGCAACAAAAAATCCACAATGAAGCTATTTGAGAATGAATGGTTTATTCAGGATTCAGAGTTGAGTCTAAGTTTTGACTGTAGAAATCATACAGGGAGATTACATGGAAAAGTTTGGGAAATAAACGTCCAAGAAATGTTCAAAGCTACAGATACAGAACAGAAAGAAGTGAAAGAAGCTCTTGGAAGTATTATGGGAGTTGCTACACAGAAGTTCAGATATGATCATCCTTATAAGGACACAATACAAGTACATATGGAAAGATACTCCAAACGATTAAGCAAGAGGAAGAACGACTTTGTCGATTCAGTCTTACTCAAGAACACTTCTCCATTGAAGAGAAGTCGGACTGAAGAAGTGAATGAAGAAACTAATCGCAAGAAATTATTGTGTCAATACACTGAACAGACTTCTCTCTCTTCAACGCTACAACAGGATATGAGTAATTTGGAACAATTTGACAATGAATACTTCGTTGAAAGTTCAGATTCGAATGTATGCTTTGACACAAGAGTTCTTCCTGAAATATGTATGGAATTGGTACAAGGTGGAATCTACTCAAGATGTTGGAAGTTGGAGGGAGAAATACTGGAAGTAAACTTGACAGAACTGTCCAAAGCTACAAAAGCAGAGCAAAATCAGGTTGAATCAGCACTGGGAGGTATCATGGGAGAGGTAGTAGAGACCGGTGAAGTTAGCTCGATAGATTTACATCTACAAAGATATTTTGAGCGGTTGAGCAAGGAAGCGACTTTATAAATCATGTCTAACTTAAAACGTAGATGTAGTGTACCCATTGTAGCATACTAATTAACATCCAACTCAGAACACAGCTGCACCTATTCTCAAAGAGACTTTCTCGTGAGAAGTCGGATGGAAGAATTAATGAAGAGGTGTTTAGGTGATAGAGGTGTTTATGTGTATATATTGAACTAACATAATATAATCCAACATTATGTTGAGAACATGTAAAGCAATTTATTTGTTTATCATCCATCTTTTCACAGAAAAATAATTGGGGAGAGGAGGGGAATTTTAATTATCACAAGCGCGCTTTGCGCATCAAAATATCCTAGCGTTTTAATATATACAAAGGTGGGCTGAAAAGTTTTGAGAACAAGATACTTTTATCAATAATAGAACACACACACCAACATTAATTTTCTATATAATACCCCTTTTCTTTGATACATTAAGTCCATCTAGATTATAACACTTGGGTCCCAGAATAATAAACCTTTTCTAACTGGGGCTTTAACCTCCGTTCTCAAGGACTCATCGTCCTCAAATCGGGTTCCCTTTAAGCGGTATTTCGATATTCCAAACAAGTAAAGTCAGAGCCAAATCAGGACTGTGTGAGGAATGGTTGAGTTCTTCGAAACTTCAATGTTTAATTGCGGCTTATAAAACATGAGATGTGTGTACAGGATCACAGCACGATGCTCAATTTTCATAAATCCATTTTAATTGGTCACCAGACAGAAAAGTCAAATTTCACTTGTTAAGAGTACTTTAGGATACTTGTGAATCTTGTGATGTTTTATAATCACTAAACACATATGGGTCGTTGATTTAATGCTGTTAAAAGTTGGCTAGCTTACAAAAATAGTATTAGTTCTCAAAACTTTTCAGCCCACCCTTGTAAGGTTTATGATTTTTTCAAACAGTTTAAAAACGATTATTCTGCGGTTTAGTATGCAGATTCCACATAGAACTTTCGTTGTTGTTGTTTTCAAAATTAGGGTGGCATAGGAGAGAAGCCTCAAGAGTGACTCGTAGGATATCACGCCATGCACCACAGTCTGTATTATAAGTATCTAGTACGTAGGTATAGATAAGATTCTCTTATGGCCTAACTTAATGGGAAATATTCAGAACAGTTGCTAGTGCATCATATTGCATTGTTCAACTGTAAAAGCATACGTAATAAGATCCTCAACAGATCCTCAGTAGAAAGTATTACTGTAGACTTTTTAAGAATCAAGCTAGGAACCATCCTTAGGATTGTTAATATTGCACAAGTTATAGCTGTCACGAGAACTTTCTACCAACATCAATTGTTGTAAAATATTTTGAGAAATAAAGAAAAGATTTCCGTTTGATCGCATAACTAGTAGAAATCAGACTAAGTGGGCAGCCCACAGCAGTAACTCAATATAGCATTCGTTCCCATATTCTGGACAATAGTACTTGTAAGTATATAATGAACGAAAAAACAAATTTATGGAAATTATTACATTTATCACGATAATGCCAGTATTCAATCGTAATACCTCTTGTTCCATACATGGAAATAAACTGAGAAAATACAAAAACAACCATCCATCATTCAATTGGAACGAAATTGAGTGTAAACTTCAAAATACAAAAATTTCAAAGAATGACAAAAGTTCCACAATGAAGCTATTCGAGGATGAATGGTTTATAATTTTTGTATTATAGCTTTCAAGGTATGGATAAAGAGGAAACTCTTGGAGTTGGAGCAAAACGGTGAGTGCGAAAATTTCATTTGCAGCATTGGAATCCTCCTCCAGTTCCCATGCACCATTCCACACTAGAGATAGGTTGGAATGTGAATTGTCTCTGAGTGTAGTCTAATTGATTCTCATTGGAGCACTTCAGTTGATATTCCCAGTCACTCATATCCTGTAGCGTTGGAGAGAGAGAAGTCTGTTCAGTGTATTGACACAAGAATTTCTTGTGATTAGTTTCTTCCTTCACTTCTTCCGTCCGACTTCTCTTCAAAGGAGAAGTGTTCTTGAGTAAGACTGGATCTACAAAGTCGTTCTTCCTCTTGCTTAATCGTTTGGAGTATCTTTCCATATGTACTTGTATTGTGTCCTCATAAGGATAATCACCTCTGAACTTCTGTGTAGCAACTCCCTTGACACTTCCAAGAGCTTCTTTCACTCGTTTCTGCTCTGTTTCTGTAGCTTTGAACAGTTCTGGAATGTTTATTTCCTTCACTCTTCCATGAAATGTCCCTGTATGATTACTACAGTCAAAACTTAAACTCAACTCTGAATCCTGAATAAACCATTCTTTCTTGAATAACTTCATTATGGAGCTTTTGTCATTCGATGGAATATTTGTATTTGAAAGTGTATGCTCTATTTCATTTCAACTGAATTGTGGATGCTTAATTTTGTGTTGTATTATTTTATTTCCATATATGGAATAAGAAATGTTACAATTAATTCCCTGCATAATAATTAACAAATTAGATTATATTTATGATTGTGATAAATTTACTTTTATATGTATAATTTTTGTTCATTACGGATATGCTCGAAGGTTGAGAATTGCGTTTCTGTTAATTATGTTTCGTTTCATGTAGAAATCAGTTGAATTTGTTTCTTCTTTAGGAACTCTTTATAATCTCTAGCGATTCTGGTATTTTGTAGTCTTTTTGGAGATGATTTTATTAGTTTTTATCAAATAAGCTGATAAAAGTGTTTGATTTGTATCTATCATTCAGCTGAAGTGGACTCGCTAATTTATTCTATTTTATTATTTTTAAAATAAGTTAAACTCTTGATTATTCACACTATGATAGCACTCAATGAGTTCGAGATATTTTAACCCAATCTGACACAGTAGTTTTGTCTTTAGCAGAATAAATGTATAAATCAGAATGACTTCCGATTGGTTTGAGTTATATATCAAACTCTTATTGTGGTATGATAGCTAACTATTATTGTACAAAATTACATGACATTTTTTATGATCTGATTCTTCTGCAAAAAGAGTTCGTGTACTTCAACTACATAACTATGTACCCTTCTAGCTATTTATAGGAGAGTCTAGTTGCCTAGCAACGAGGAATACGAAGCGGTGACACTCATCAGGAATGCCTTAACATGCAGATTAGGATTTCCACTCTGTAGTCAACTTTATAATAATGTTATACTTAAATATAACAGTTTCACAGTATTATGGAGCAATTTAAGTACTAACATTATATTACTTTAGTATATATACTTATATGTTACAGTCAATATGTGTAGTCATTCATTCACGTAATGACTAAAAGTTTCAGGCATTTCAATCAGTCATTACATGAAATGCCTGAAATTTTCAAGCATTACGTTAAATGATTACACAGATTGAGTGTAACATATTATACTATGCGTACAATCTCATTCTTTTCCAATCAATGGTTGATACAAAGTGTTGTTCAAATTAAGCTGACTGCTTGAAATATTGTCGTTTCCTCTGTGGTCTCTTTTACAATCATAATGTAATATTGAAATGGAAAATATTTGGATTTGACAATCTCCAAAAGGCAATATTTGAAAAATGAGATTGAGCGATTGGATTACTAATACAAACATAAATATACATATGTAAACAAAGTATAGGATTGCATCGTTTTATATGACTACTTTAGCATTTCTAACAATTTTCTATGATAGTATATATCTTTAAACAAAGCATCTCGTTCCCTTCTCCTTATCCCGCTGTACAACTCTCTCCCTTACTTCCAATACACACACAAATGACCAATCAATGCAATCACTGTCATTATAGGTAAAGTTAGTATGGACAGAGGCCAGTTGAAGATACTACACTGCACACAGACGTGCAATCTCGAAGTCCTACACTTATTCTAAACTCAATATCTACTCCGGTGCAAGTTCTATCAATTTCTTCACTCATCGTATTATGCATACTGTTATTTTATATGCATATAAATGGAATTACTTAAGCAGTTATTAGGCGATATTAATTAGGAAATTTTATTGTTAGTCTAAAAATAAAATAAAATATTCCAGTGGCTAAAACAGTATTTTACTGAGACAAAACTCTACCTACACATTTATGTTGTGAAAGTACATTTGTAATATATTATATGCTCTAAATAATATCTGGAATTTACAGCATTGATCACAAATAACCTTCGAAATATGACAACAAATAATAATGGAATGAATTGGTATAAAGACTTTGGATCTTCTCATCTTCAATAAGTTTGGATCCGCATGCATCAATAATGCAATCTATCAATCATACACGTAGTACCTCTTGTTCCATATATGGAAATAAACTGATACAATACAAAAACGACCATCCATCATTCAATTGGAATGAAATAGATTATAAAATTCCAAATACAAATATTTCAAAGAATGACAAAAGTTCCATAATGAAGCTATTCGAGAATAAATGGTTTATTCAGGATTCAGAGTTGAATCTGAGTTTTGACTGTAGTGATCATACAGGGACATTACATGGAAGAGTGAAGGAAATAAACATTCCAGAACTGTTCAAAGCTACAGAAACAAAACAGAAACAAGTGAAAGCAGCTCTTGGAAGTGTCAGGGGAGTTGCTACACAGAAGTTCAGAGATGATTATCCTTATAAGGACACAATACAAGTACATATGGAAAGATACTCCACAGAATTAAGCAAGAGGAAGAACGACTTTGTAGATTCAGTCTTACTCAAGAACACTTCTCCTTTGAAGAGAAGTCGGACGGAAGAAGTGAATGAAGAAACTAATCACAAGAAATTCTTGTGTCAATACACTGAACAGACTTCTCTCTCTCCAACGCTACAGGATATGAGTGACTGGGAATATCAACTGAAGTGCTCCAATGAGAATCAATTGGACTACACTCAGAGACAATTCACATTCCAACCTATCTCTAGTGTGGAATGGTGCATGGGAACTGGAGGAGGATTTGGATTCCAATGTTGCAACTGAAAATTTTCACACTCACTGTTTTGCTCCAACTTCAAGTATTCCATTGAGTTTCCTCTTTATCCATACCTTGAAAGCTATAATACAAATATTCTATAGCATTTGAACAGTGGTATCAATTTCTTTCACCATGGATCCTTGATAGTTGTCAATTTTGGTCATCTCACTCGTGATGATCTTTAGATAATTCATATTTTTGTTATTATTTTTCTTTAAATTACTCACATAGAATGAATGATTTGTTTCTTCATCCCGCCCCTCCCAATTTTCCTGCCGTCTGGACAATTTATTATTTGTATTGTAGTCCATTTTTGCTCATTGACATATTATCTGCTCAAACTCACTAATAAATCATCTACAACAATTTAATATTTAAAGTTTGATAGTTTTATTTTTCCAAATTTAGTTTATTCGTTCAATATTTTGAAATTCTTGCACTTGAACCAATTCAGATGAATACTAATTGAACATAGACGACTTGATATGATGACTAGCCATTAACCTACCAAGGATGAGGCTGAAGGTAAAAATTCTTCTTAAATATAGCCTATTGCGCAATAATGACTTATCAGTTATCATAATTTCGGCAACGGAGATGTGCACTTGACACCATGTTCATACTAGAGTTTATATAATCAAACCTCCGTTAGTGAACACCTCTGATTAGTGAACACCTTCTTTCGAACACTACCTATATACCCTTAACTTGAATGGCGGATGTTTCTTTGAATGAAATTATTGAATCCTCACTTTCATTCTACCAAATAATACATCACAATCACCTACCCCCCTCACGAAATAAAAATACGACTCGCGTGCCATTTTATATTATTTCAAACTCTAAATGCCCACTTTCTCTTTGTTCTTATACATAATACTTTCCAAAATGCCCACCCTCACTCTCTATCAATTCAATTCAGCTTTAGAACAAGTTCATATTTCCCAACAGTTTGTAATTCCATTCTAAAATATCAGCGACGAAATTTCCGTTTACCCCTTTACCTTAACTCTTTTTTCAGTTGTAAGTTTTCATTCTTCTTTTCTCTTTCTTTTCCCTCCTTTTTATAATAGCCTAGACTCATTTTATATAGCATTTTTATATATGTTTTATGCCATGTGCCTAGCCCCAAAAAAAATCATACGCCTAATTATGATCCACGGGATCAAATACGCGCCTCTAGGCGCGCCCAGTACGCCTGAATGAAAGCCTGTCTCAACCTATCTCTAGTGTAGGATGGTGCATGGGAGGAGGATTGAATCCCAATATTGCAACTGGTATTATTATCACACAAATTAATACAAGTAAAGAAGAATATGCTTTGTCAGTTAGAACATACAAGCGCGCTTCGCTTGCTTACGCTGTGCGTTGCTCAATCGCTCAGAATATCTTTGTAGATGTGAATCTATCGAGCTAACTTCATCGGTCTCTACTACTTCTCCCATGATACCTCCCAGTGCTAATTCAACCTGATTTTGCTCTGCTTTCGTAGCTTTAGACAATTCTGTCAAGTTTACTTCCAGTATTTCTCCCTCCAACTTCCAACTTCTTGAACAGATACCACCTTGCAACAAGTCCATACATATTTCAGGAAGATATCTTGTGTCAAAGCACACACTAGAATTTGATTTCTCAACAAAGTATTTATTGCCATTAGTAGTTTCTTCCTTCACTCCTTTCATCCGACTTCTCTTCCTTGAAGAAGTGTTCTTGAGTAAGACTGATTCTACAAAGTCGTTCTTCCTATTGCTTAATTGTGTGGAGTACCTTTCCATATGTACTTGTATTGTGTCCTTATAAGAATAATCATTTCTGAACTTCTGTGTAGCAACTCCCCTGACACTTCCAAGAGCTGTTTTCACTTGTCTCTGTTCTGTTTCTGTAGCTTTGAACAGTTCTGGAATGTTTATTTCCCAAACTCTCCTAAGAAATGTCCCTGTACCATTGCTTAAGTCAAAACTCACAATCAACTCTGAATCTTGAATAAACCATTCATCCTCGAATAGCTTCATTGTGGAACTTTTGTTATTCATTGAAATATTTGTATTTCGAAGTTTACACTCTATTTCATTCCAGTTGAATGATGGGTGCTTGTTTTGGTATTTTCTCAGTTCATTTCCATATATGGAAAAAGAGGTACTGTGATTATATGATGGCATTATCGTGATAAATGAAGTAATAGCTTTTTTTCATCCATTATATACTTACTATTGTCCAGTAGAATATGGGAACGAATGCTATAATGGTTACTGCTGTAGGCTGCCCACTTAGTCTGATTTCTACTAGATTATGAGATCAAGCAGAAATCATTTCCTTATTTCTCGAAATAGTTTACCACAATTAATGTCGGTAGAAACTGCTCGTGACAACTATAATCACTTGTGCAATTTTAACATTCCTAAGAATGGTACCTAGCTTGATTCTTAAAGAAGGAAGTCTATAGTACTTTCTACTGACTATCTGTTTAATATCTTGCGTATGGTTTTACAGTAGAACATTGCAATATGATGCACTAGCAACTGTTCTGGTTATTTTCCATCAAGTTAGGCCATAAGAGAATCTTATCTATACCTACTAGATACTTATAATACAGACTGTGGTGCATGGTGTGATATCCTACGAGTCACTCTTGAGGCGTCTCTCCTCTGCCACCCTAATTTTGAAAACAACAACAACATTGAAAACGATATGTTTGCAGATTCTGCATACTAAACCGTAAAATTACTTTCTTTACCCAAAGTAGTATATAGGTATGCATATGAAATTTGCTTTAAACAGATATATGATAAACACATACATACGTATAAGTAATTGATGTACAAGTATCTACCAATACCTACCGTTTTAATTAGTTCTATGTTGATTCTTTCCTTGACTCTACACTCTTGATAAATTATATCGAGAGCCTCTATTAACTCAGTTCCCCAATCTTAACTGAATTTAACTGATTTCGTGGGATTCGTTTCATCATTAATTTCTTCCATCCGACTTCTCTTCAACGAGAAAGTCTCTTTGAAAATAGGTGCAGCTGTGTTCTGAGTTGGATGTTAATTAGTCTGCTACAATGGGTACACTACATCTACGTTTTTAAGTTAGACATGATCTATAAAGTCGCTTCCTTGCTCAATCGCTCAAAATAGCTTTGTAGATGTGAAAACTTAAACTCAGCTCTGAATCCTGAATAAACCATTCATTCTCAAATAGCTTCATTGTGGATTTTTTGTTGCTCATTGGAATATTTGTATTTGGACACTCTTTTTCGTTCCAATTGAATGATGGATGGTTGTTTTGTATTTTCTCAGTTTATTTCCATATATGGAACTAGAGGTATTACGAGTGAATAATGGCATTATCGTGATAAATGAAATAATTTTCATAAATTCGTTTTTCGTTCATTATATACTTACTATTGTCCAGTAGAATAAGGGAACGAATGCTATAATGGTTACTGCTACAGGTTGCCCAACTGGTCTGATTTCTACTATGTTATGCGATCAAGCAGAAATCATTTCCTTTTTCTCGAAATATTTTAATACAATTAATGTAGGTAGAAACTGCTCGTGGCAACCATAACTTGTGCAATTTTAACATTCTAAGAATGGTTCCTAACTTGATTCTTAAAGAAGGTAAGTCTACGTATAGTTCGACTGAGTATCTGTTGAGGATCTTACGTATACTTTTACAATAGAACAATGCAATATGATACACTAGCAACTATTCTGGTTATTTTCCATTAAGTAGGGCCATAAGAGAATCTTATCTATACCTACTATATACTTATATTACAGACTGTGGTGCATGGCGTGGTATCCTATGAGTCACACTTGAGGCGTCTATCCTCTGCCACCCTAATTTTGAAAACAACAACAACGAAAGTTCTATATGGAATCTGCATACTAAACCGTAGAGTAACCGTTTTTAAACTGTTTGAATAAATAATTAATCTTATATATTAAACGCTAGGGTTTTTTATGCGCAAATCGCGCTTGTGACAAATAAAATGCCGCTCCTCTCCCCAATTAAATTTCTGTGAAAAGATGGATGATAAACAAATAAATTGTTTTACATTTTATTAATATAATGTTAGATAATATTATGGTAGTTCAATATATACACATAAACACCTCTAACACTTAAACACCTCTTCATTAATTCTTCCATTCGACTTCTCCTCAACGAGGAAGTCTCTTATAGAATAGGTGCAGCTGTGTTCTGAGTTGGATATTAATTAGTCTGCTACAATGGGTACACTACATCTACGTTTTTAAGTTAGACATGATCTATAAAGTCGCTTCCTTGCTCAATCGCTCAGAATAGCTTTGTAGATGTGAATCTATCGAGCTAACTTTATCGGTCTCTACTACCTCTCCCATGATACCTCCTAGTGCTGATTCGACCTGATTTTGCTCTACTTTCGTAGCTTTGGACAGTTCTGTCAAGTTTACTTCCAGTATTTCTCCCTCCAACTTCCAACATCTCGAACAGATTCCACCTTGTACCAATTCCATACATATTCCAGGAAGAATTCTTGTGTCAAAGCATACATTCAAATCTGAGCTCTCAACGAAGTGTTCATTGCCAAATAGTTCCAAGTCACTAATATCCTGTTGTAGCGTTGGAGAAAATTTCTTGCGATTAGTTCCTTCCTTCACTTCTTCCGTCCGACTTCTCTTCAATGAAGAAGTATTCTTGAGTAAGACTGATTCTACAAAGTCGTTCTTCCTCTTGCTTAATCGTTTGGAGTACCTTTCCATATGTACTTGTATTGTGTCCTCATAAGGATAATCATCTCTGAACTTCTGTGTAGCAACTCCCCTGACACTTCCAAGAGATCCTTTCTCTCGTTTCTGTTTTGTTTCTGTAGCTTTGAACAGTTTTGGAATGTTTATTTCCTTCACACTTCCATGAAATGTCCCTGTATGATTACTACAGTCAAAACTCACAATCAACTCCTCTGAATCCTGAATAAACCATTCATTCTCGAATAGCTTCATTATGGAGCTTTTGTCATTCAATGAAATATTTGTATTTGAAAGTTTACACTCTATTTCGTCCCAATTGAATGATGGATGGTCGTTTTTGTATTTTCTCAGTTTAGTATTCCCATATTGGGAACCAGTGGTGCTATTATTGTTTGATTGCATTATCATGATAAATGAAATGATTTTGCAATAGAAATTTGTCTCTTCATCCATTATATACTTGTACAAGTATTTACTATTGTCCAGTAGAATAAGGGAACGAATGCCGTAATGGTTACTGCTGTTGGAACTAGTCTGATTTCTACTAGATGGGTCCTGCGATAGAAATTATTCTCCGAATATTTTACCATTATTGATGTAAGTAGAAAGTGCTCGTAACAGCTCTTCTTGTGCCATTTCGCCATCCTAAGAGTGGTTCCTATAAGAATCTAATTCTACTACTACGTATACCGTATTTCTCTGAATAAGCGCCGGGCCTTGAATAAGCGCGGGGCATTTTAATTCTCTGAACATCATATCAAACTAGTATTCTCAGTAGTGGCATAGATACAAGTGCTTTTTGAAACATTACATTATCTATTTTTAATAGAACTAACATTCTCAGTTGTGGCAAAAATAAAAGTGCCCGTCAATGTAGTAAACAAAAAAAGAGCGCCGGGTCAAAATACACGAATGAAAAAAATAAGCGCCGGGACTTGAATAAGCGCCGGTTTGAATAAGCGCCGGGTCTAAAGAGTGCACGAAATAAATAAGCGCCCGGGCGCTTATTCGAAGCAATACGGTACTTACATTTTTCGTTTTGATAAGTATAATCCTTCAACTTCATGAAAAAGTGTATTTGTTTTTAATTTATTAATCATATTATTGTTAATTATGATGAACAACATTAATTTTGTCGATTACTCATAATTTTAAGGAGTATCTGTTTGGGATCTTACGCATACTTGACAGTAGAGATATGATACTCTACTTGTAAATACCTCTGCTGTTCTACTCCTTTAAACTCACCCACATCTATTCAAACCTTGTCTATACTAACTGCTTATAATATTCTATTCAGATATGTTGCATGACTCCAGCCAGACAAGTGGTGTCATTTGAGTTACCTTTCAGATGTAATTATTATATTTTCACAAAATATGTCAGATTTACATTCGTTATATGCCATTGAAACCCTGCGTTTACTCTTGAAAATTCGTTATATACATGTACACGTATTATACATTTGAAATTTGCTTCATTGATATGTGTCTAGATCTACAGTACTAATAAATTCGTTATCCTCCAAAATTTCTCCTTGTTTAAATTGTTGTTGAGATTAATTGTCCCATGTTCATTTCACCCTTGACTGCACTCCTGATAGTTACACCGAGATACCTATGACAGGAATGCCAGTCAACTCGTACCACATACCAACTCGTACTAATTCAACAGAAAATCCTGCTTTTCTCTGTGTTACAAATATCTCATCCAAAATACTATAAAATCGTACATTTCATTTTGGTAATTGGTACGAGTTGATTGGTTCCACTATTACAGCGGTTTTAACATGAGGTACGTGCTATACCCCAGAAGATATATACCTGGGAATTGGGTTGGGTTTCAGGGTTGTCGTGAGAATGAAATTTCCATTCCCACAGGATTTCTGTGGGAATTCGCACAGATTCCCACATGTGGGAGTTCCCATAGCCTTAAAGTAATTCCCACTTCCATCCCATTATGGAAATCTGTGGGTTTTCCCATGGGAATTCCCACATATTCCCATTCCCACGGCAACCCTGGTTTTCTTTCAAGGTTTTCATATACTACGTACCTCGTTATGTGTACAATTGTGCGTAGAGAAATTATTAGCGTAGATAATGGCATTGGATTCTCAGAGTCAATGCCCTCCAGTGCTCATCCTCTACGGATCTCAGAAGGGACAGGCACACGCGATCGCTGAAGAAGTGTTAGAGACTGCGAGGCAGGAATTCTCTCTGGAAGCAGACATCTCTTGTCTCTCTCAACCTGACATCATCGTGAGTAGAATAGATTATGCTATACAGTCGACTCCGCTTAATAGGGCCACTGTTTAATCGGGTCAACCGCTTAATCGGGCCACTTTTGGTAGGATCGGAATAGCTCTCACACATAGAAGCTAATACAAAATATTTTAATAGGGTTCTCCGCTTAATCGGGACAAAATGTCCTCTGACCGATGTATTAAGTGGAGTCGACTATATTTAAATCTGCCAATTTATACATCTCATTATGCGATGATTGCAAACTTGCCCATCCTTCATTTTGATAAAGGCTTTGACATACATGCCAACCTGAGCCATGATAAGCGGGACGCAGCGTTGAATTTCGCGGGACATGGCGGGACCCAATAGAAAAGTATTATACATAGAACATTGCCGGCGGAACTGGTCCGGCTTTGGCCGGACCAATTTTATGCCATTATGGCTTATTTTCATATGCAAATTTGCTTTTGGCCGGACCAACTTTCGCTATGGCCGGACCAATAAAAAGTTGCTTCCGCCGGGCCTGTAGAATACAAAAAAAGCGGGGAGATTTCATGTAAAAGCGGGACACTCGAGGAATTAGCTCAATAGAATGAAAAAGCGGGACGTCCCTCCAAAAACTGACAATTGGCAAGTATGCTTTGACATTGAAACTCTACGTACTATTACAGTATTACTCCATTAACCATTCGAAGAGATGTCCGAGACAATGTTTATCATTTTACACATAAATCTACCTCGATTAGTGAGAATTCTAGATTTGTTGTGCTCAACTTAAGACAGAATCCTTAATTATCGCTACGATTAGTCGAAGTTTTAGATATTTCCGTATCTATTTATAGGAATTTATAATCATTGAGTAATTTATGATCTTGTCCAGGAGAGATTACGGATTGGGGGATTTGTGGTATTTATAGTCTCCACGACTGGAGAGGGAGAGCCCCCAGACACCATGAGGAAGTTCTGGAGAAGTATAAAAAGGAAAGATCTCAGCTCAAACTACTTCTCTAACCTCAGATACGCTCTCTTAGGTAGATACGATAACTCTACGTTATAGTTACATGGCCGTAGGAAGCTGTGTGGCTTGTAAGGCCATGGAAACTGTATTAGTTCTATGAGCGATAACGCGGATGAGCCTTAACACTTTTGATTACAAAATGGCAATGGCCTCGTCACTTTTTTTAAACTTCTGATTATATTCTGTTCTTTGTATTCAAAGTAACAGTGTATACGTATTACAGCTTCACATCATTATATTATCCATGGTCTTCTTAGAATTCTTAGATTACTGTTATATACAGTATGATACAGACTGAAATTGCACCGAAGTAGAATAATTAATTAAGAATGATGAACGAAGTTAGTACGTTATTGATTGCTATGATTCAATCCTTGGTGACTGTAGACCTGGGTATTATACAGCCTCCAGAGATACGCTACTTTTCTCAAACCCCTAAATTTGCATACGCCTAAATCGCTAAATAGCATCATAATATAGGGTAATTGGGGTATTATTCTGGATTTTTACGCTCCTAAACACTTTGAAGCTCATAATCATACGCCTAAAGGAGCGTCTCACGCTCCTAGGTAATCCCTCGCTGTAGACAGAATACATTTAAACAATAAGAAACATAATTGAATATGTCCGTACTATGTTAAAAGGTTTCTGTATTGAGAATTAGAGACACTTATAGCTATCTTGAATAGCCTGTACTTAACTGTATTATGTGAGAACAGGTCTTGGAGATTCTAACTACGCTAACTTCTGCGCGATGGGAAAGAACTTGAACCAGAGACTGCTGAGTTTAGGCGCGGAACCCTTCTATGAGGCGGGGTTTGCTGATGATGGAACCGGGTCAGTACAGTACAGCTTTATTCTATTTTTAGCTCAATAAGATTGACAGTGGCTTAGGTTAAGAATACGTATATCTGCTTGTGGTGATAATGAGTAGTGTTTCTTGAATAACTAACATATCAGTATTCCTATGTATGCATACTTGCCAACCTCTGCAAGGAAAAAAGGAGATAAGTAGTATTTTAGCAGGACATACAGTAGAACTCGGATAAGACGTACCCCTTCTGGAAGGAATTATTAGTACGTACTATCCGTAAGTACGTACTAACCGAGTTTGTACTACACAAAAATCTATATTATAGATGGATTTTGGTTCAGAGAAATTAGTACGTACTAGACCGAAGAACGTATTATCCGAGTACTAACCGAGTTCTACTGTAGTATATTCGTATTAATCCTATACACTGGAAAGCGGGACAATTCTACTTTTTGGAACGTTTCGCGGGACATTACTTTCAAAATATGTCCGAAAAGCGGGACTTCCAGCAAAGACAGGACAGTCAGAAGTGTGTATACGGATGGTATTCTGCGACCTTTTTTAGAAACGCCATGAGTCATAATGGTATGGTGGAAATAGTTCGCACAAAAACCGGGAATAGTTCGACTTTCCAAAAAGGAAATACTTCACATGAAAACCACCATTAATCCTAATGATAAAAAGTCGCTACTATTTCCTAAATCTGCAATTCGAACTATTTCCTTTTTCGAAAAGTCGAACCATTTCCGCATTACCGTCACAATAACACAAGTCACAAAACGTTTACATCTCAAACTTTATCTTTCTCATCTCACTTAGGTTGGAAGTTGTAGTGGATCCATGGGTTGATAACATCTGGCAAGCATTCAGAGTGTATACAAAGGTGAGTGGTCATTGCCACTACAATCACGTTACTAAATCACAAGCTATGCTAGTGCTGGGCTTCAATGCATGTGACGAGTTTATACTTATTAAATTTACACCAATTAATTCTATTTATTTTTTAAAAATATTTCCAGAACTAAGGGCTTCAAAGCATGAACCCCAAACCAATATGCATTAGAAGTTAAACGACCACCAACATAGCATATATACATATATATACATATATGTGTTATTATGAGTTTACCTTACTCTGAATTACCTTCAATCGTACTCTGCGAAGTATATTATCAATATTTCATACATGCCAACCTGAGCCATGATAAAAGCGGGACGCAATAGAAAAGTATTATACTTGTAATCCATAAAAGCGGGACATAATGGAGAAATTTCATGTATGGGACACTGGAAATTAGCTCAATAGAAGAGTCAAAAAATCGGGAACCGAGTATGATCTTTTCACTTTATACGTTGAAGTAGCATTACTATCCTTGGATTCAGTGTATACTTCTGAGGTGCATTCGTTTACCGTATTTTATCTAGGAAATGAATAAATTAAATACAAAACAGTTTCCTAACGAGTGCACGCCTCTTCTCCACGAAATGCTGCACAAATCCCTCTCCCCTTCCAAGCCTGAGACAAGATCCCCTTCCACAGCAAACAAGCTTGATAAAGTACTAGAGTTGCAAAGGCACAGCTCTTTGCCAGAGAAGGTAGGATCTACTTCTTCCATATCTTCCAATGAGAGTTCTAACGGATTCACTCCGATTGGTGAGACTACTACGAAATATGTTTGTTTATCAAAAAACCTGAGCATTTTGTTTACAAAACAAATTGCAAATTCATTTCTGAAATACATTGAATTTACATCTGAGACATACCATATAATATAATGATAACTTCAGTATATATTATAACGGATTCATTTATATTGTCATGTCACGACTGTTCGTTTTATCAATGTTTACTGTACATCACTCCAAGGTGTGAAACATTCACTCACTCCTACTCCTGCCAGGAAGCTCTCTCCATTCGATTATTCCACCAGCTCTCCCAGCAATTCTAACTCGTCTGCTACAGATAGTCTGGACAAACTGTCCAGCAATGTTACCTCTAAACTTCTGATAGACAAACGAGTAAATTCAGGTGAGCTCTTCTATGTTTTCCTTGTCTCCAAAATTGCAATTAATTCTGCGGTTTTCTAAATTTCTTTTGTGTTATTCACACTTTTAATAACTTTATTTTCATCAAAGCTTTGGAACTTTCTTTATCCATAAAGTGTAAATTGGACTATTATATTAGAGCAGTATTCTCATACAAATGTTTTCCTGTATCACCTGTGCAGTCTTTTGTTCCATCACTATGTACAAGGAAGCTACTGTGTAGTAGGCTCACATTGTGCTGGTATTTATCTACGTTTGCAACGGAATAGTACAGTCTTATTGTATCTCTGTTAATTAAATGAATGATATACTCTGCTGCTACAAACGATCGAACAAGATCAAGCCCATTCTATCTACAAGTGAGACTAGGATCCACATGCATAGAATTCACGAATATTATATATTATCACTAATTGCCATTCCTTCCCATTTCTCGAATTTTAGCATTTGGGTATATGACTTGATCAGTGGTATTCAAACTGGGGTAGGCTAGGCTTCTCATGGGGGTACACTGGCTCTCAACATATTATTAATAATAGCAGGAGTTAACGTTGGGGGTACACAGAAAGTTCAAAATCAGTCTGGGGGGTACGATTGGAAAAGAGTTTGAAGACCACTGGTTTAGATGTCACCAGCTGATTTTCCCGAATGTCCTTATCCGTAGTGATAAGTTCTGTAACAACATTTCGTGAGTCTACCCCCTACACAGCTGATTAGTTGGACGGTAGGGGTGGAAGGTTCACACATCCAATTGCATTGTGCATTCGGGATTATATAATTATATGTCTTCTCCACTAGATGAGGGTAGCAGCTTTCTCACTGCGTCGAACAGCAAGGTAGATGTGGAAATGCCTCTAATGTCTCAAAGCACTGTGTATGTTATTAGTTTATTTCATCTCTGAAGGCTAGGCTCATGTTTTTACTCGCCTTTACAGTTAGCTTAGAGGTTTTTGGGGTCATCATTACTCTGTTTTGAATATATGATTTCATAATTCATTTTTCAAATTCTTTATCTTGTATCTTAAATCTCTGAATCTTATTCTAACACTCAATTGTTTTCCTAGTTACGCAAACACATTCCAACCGAATTTGCTTCCCCGAGACAGTAGCAGTAATTCCGTGACAGTGTCGAGTCCGACTCATTCGGAGGAGAAACTGAGTACTCCGTCTCACCAGCCGCACTACCTCGAATGCGAGATCCTAACTGTACGTTTTCTGACATTGATTTGAACGGAAAAACTCGAGTTATTACACAACCAAGTCTCAACTAATAATAGTATTACACTGAGGCTATTTTAAAACTTAATCGATAAATTGGGAACTCCGCGTAATCGAACTTTCCCAAATAGCGGAGTTGATTTGCCAATTTTGTGCTTACATTTCAAAATATTCTAAAAATTCGTTTTCTAACCTCACACTTGATACACCCATCAAAACTCCTGTTTATTGATAATTTTGTGGTGCTGTATCATTGAAAATGCATATTTGTGACTGTTACTGTAGAATGCCCAGCATTTATATGGCTTCAGTTGCATAGAAAATGGCTGGGAGACATCCGCGATATCGGGGACACTGTCCCCTCTGGGCATTCTACGGTTAAAGCCTACAAACTCGCCATTCCTTTCGATAGCATCCACGTATCCATATTTCTCATTATCTTATCAATTAAGAATCCTGTGAGAGTCTATTAATATAATGTTGTTTACTGTTAGACTACAGAATCCTGTCCGGAGTTTAGAACACAGCCTATTTTCCCTAACGATACGATCTCAATTTGTGACATACTCAGTTCTCGGCTTCTCACAGATACTCAGAGATTTTCTGATGTGAATAGGGTGATAGAGATGGAATTACTTATGAACGTAAGGATGAATTCAATATTTTCAGTTACTGCAACATTCTCTTACCATAGCAACCTATTCTCACCATAGGAATTATATTTATAATTTCATGTTAGGATCCGTTCGGTTTCCAAGCAGGAGATGCAGTGGGTGTACTCTGTCCTAACGACGAGTTGGAAGTAAACTATTTGCTCGAAAGGCTAGACCTCAGATCTGTAGCGGACTCTCTCCTCAAGATAACAATCTTACCCTTCACTTCCAAGAAAGGTGAGCTAATTTTAGAACAAAATGATACAGTATTAACTATGGATGTTTTGTACTATTTTGCTTGGAATGTACTTAGAGATTTCCTTGGATTTACAAAGTGTGTTACAGCTGACCATATGGGACAAAATCAACACATTTCTGTTACATTGTAGCATTACATAATTGTACTGCTAAATTATTTCTCAAAAAATTAACGTTGTATCCTACACATACAAACAATTACTCGACTCCTGTTAATCATACATTAAGTCAGCGGTTTTCAACCTTTTTTGGCTGTGGGCCCCAATTTTTCTCTTTCTGTGGACCCTTCCTATTAACCGTAACACAAAATTTCGAATCCTGTAGACCCCCTGATATCTTCTGTGGGCCACTAAGGGGTCCATGGACCCCAGGTTGGGAACCACTGCATTAAGTTTTATCGAAATCAATTTTAGTGGAGCAATGAAATATTTATTTATTTCACGCGTGTATTATGTAGGAGCCATTGTGCCAGCTTACGTTCCCACCAAATGCACAGTGAGAGAGTTGTTCCTCCACCACCTAGACATCAGATCTGTGCCTAGAAAGGTAGGTAACTAGTGCAGTGCAGATATAATATACTCTCATTCATTTCCATTTAAGATTTGTCATGGTAAAATGTAAAACTGATTCGATCATTATGTTTTAATATATAGCCTCATCATGCTATCATATTGAATTGTAACGTTACATCATGATGATATCTTATACAGTCCATCAGCTATTTTATCATGTACATGATGTTGCATTATAACTAATTGATTTACAACTGTTTAGTCTCTGTTGTGGATGTTAGCTCAGTATACTTCGAATAGAGAAGAGAAATATCGACTCGCTAAGCTATCTAGCAAGCAAGGTAAGCACTTTATTAAATATACAGTAGAGTATCCCAAAACGGACTCCGAGAATCGGACATCTCTTCAACGGACAAATGCCATCTCCCCAATGTGTCCGTTATATATTCCACTGTATATTTCTACTTATTAGATAATGTCTCTATTTCATGCTAGCACTTTAAAATATCTCTGAGTTATATTCCATTCTGTTAGGTTCAGAGGAGTACACCACGTTGATCAGGGATCAGGAAGGTACTCTGATGGACATCTTGCACTCATTCCCTTCTTGCAGCCCTCCTTTAGTCCGACTCATCGGTAAGCCAATGCTAGCCTACAGCCACAGAGTTAGCATTGTAATGACACAATCTATTTATAGAGTTCCTACAACCACTCAATCCCAGATATTACTCTATATGCAAGTGAGTCTACGTAGTGTGTATCCATGGTTCATTCCATTTAAACTATTATACATAGATGATGTGTAATGTAATGTGTATTCTCTGTAGCTCTCCTATCACTTCAGATAATCGTATCAAGATTGTATTCAGTGTTGTGGCACTAGAATCCAGATCTTGGCATCCTTCTAAAAGGTACGTCACAGATCTCAACTTATTCTTTCCAGATTTAGTTTATTCAATTCTTCTTTTGACATAGGATTGGACTCTGTACTGGATGGATGGATGAACTCTCAACTAGATTTATGAACGAATCTATTAAACCAAAGGTAGGAATCATGATTAACTCAGTCATTAGAATGAACATTAGAGACTACTTGTTAGGAGGCGAAAAACTATTTTGTAATGGAGTTCCTACTTCTAATAAAACCAGGTTTATAGAGGTCTAGCGATTGCAAAACCGATGGATAAAAACCCGAATTTATTCCTAATTTCCTAATGAAACAGTTAAATTTTGAAGATTTATTTTAAATTCATCAATTCAAGTGAGTTCAGATGATGAAGAGATTTTTCATATACCCGCTGTTTATAGGAATAAATAAGTACTAATACACACAATTAATAATGTATAAACTCCTCAAGCTCCACCTCTCAATCATTTCCAGAATGTTCAACGGCTTCCATCTTCCAGAAGATCCCGCTACGCCTATTATAATGGTCGGACCAGGCACTGGAGTCGCACCATTCATTGGCTTCTTGGAACATAGGTGAGCTCCCTTGAAATCTAAAAATAGTTCCATACCTGCCAACTGTCCCGCTTTTCACTGTATAGGACTAATACGAATATATTTTGTCCTTAATCTCGTGTCCCGCTTTTTTCTTTGCAGAGGTTGGCATGTATGTAGTTCATTTAATTATAATCTGGTAAATATGCATAACTCTTGTGTAGAGAGCATTTACGAAAGCAAGGAAAGGAGTTGGGAGCCTCACTCCTATTTTTCGGCTGTAGACACGAGGAAGGAGACTTTATATTCAAGTAAGTTTCTAGGACAAGAGTGTAGATTCCAAATGTTGTATTTTCGAATTTATATTGATAGAAATTGTTTTACAATATGGATACGATTTGATCTGTAACGATGTTTTCAAGTACAGTCGACTCCGCTTAATAGGGTCACTGTTTAATCGGGTCAACCGCTTAATTGGGTCACTTTTGGCAGGACCGGAATAGCTCTCACACATAGAAGCTAATACTCTGACCGATGTGACCCTATTAAGCGGAGTCTACTGTATATTTATATTTTAAACATTTATATCCAAACTCTCTCAATTGCATTTATGTCTTTGTTCAATATTTTTAGAGAAGAACTAGACAAATTCCAGGCGAACAAAATCCTAAGTAAGCTCTACCTCTCTTTCTCCCGGGACGATACGTCTCCTGCTCGCTACGTGCAAGACAACATGATGGTGTGTGGGGGTGAGCTGTTGAGGCTAGTGAGATATGAGAAAGCTGTGTTCTACCTGTGCGGGGATGCTAAGAACATGGCTCCTGACGTCAGACAGACTTGGCTCAATATACTGCAGAAACATGGAGGTAACTTGGCTTAACAATCTCAACGTTAAATCCAACTGATAATTCCACAACCAACCATAGTAACAACTTGAATACTTTATGTATCAAGTAGTGAACGACCGAAACCAGTATTTTACCGAAACCGAATTTCGGTATTTCGGCCACAATTTGCAAGACAATACATACTATTTTATATTTAATCAAGGTGCATAAACATAACTAATCACTAATTCATTAAGTATGTAGATATATTGTGTAACTAGATTCTAATAAATGAAATTAACTTTGGGTAGGTTTTCTCTACAAAATAATATTTTTTCCGCATTTGCTGGGAGTAATCTGTTCATTACTCAGAAATTCTGAGTCAGAATTTAATCATGATTTCGGTGAAGTCACCGATACCGAAATTCGGCCGAAACCGAAACCGAAATTTCGGTCGTTCACTAGTATCAAGCCATCATGTCCCTTTGAAATGAGATTCTTGCTTAGAATTTTTAAAACAATTTAATTATTTATTTATTTATTTTGTCTTCTAATCAAATTCGAAAATGGAATGTTTTGTCTGTGTTAAATTTTGTCTCGTTTTCACATGAAATTTCCCCATTACTATGTCCCTATTTTTTAAATTCCATGTATAATTATTACTTTGCTAATGTCCCGCGAAAAATTCAACGCTGCGTCCCGCTTTAATGACTCCCGACGCTTATTCAGGGAAATACGGTATATGCTTATTCAAAATTATTTCTTAATTAGAAATGGACAAAGAAGAAGCGACTCTCTATATAAAGGACCTGCAAAAAGAAAAGAGATACCTTCAAGATATATGGTTATAAGAAAAAATCAGCTGATCACACACACATTGCCAAATAAACACAGAATTCCTGTTCATATCTTATCAATACAGACTTCTCCACCATCACGTCAACCTGTCATATTATCCTCAATAACTATCAGTGGGATTATTTTGTAGAACAAATATGTCTTCATCTAAGACTGCATTAGATATATAGTCTTGGAATTAGGTTGCTTTGAAATTTGTTTATTTAGCCAGAATAATACTAAAGTAAACATCTTTAATCACAAACTAGTAATACTGAATGAAATATTTCTGATGTAGAGACTCTTATCTCTACTGCGGGGAATTATACTCGTCAGTTCTGTGAGAAAGTGGTACATGTGCAGTACCCATGGGTTTATCTAGGATTTTCCATTCCTGCACTTTTTTAATGTGATAAAGGTTATATGGCATCCACACAGGTAAACGGATGTTTCGTCGCTGATATTTTAGAATGGAATTACAAACTGTTGGGAAACATTAATTTGTTCTAAAGCTGAATAGAATTGATAGGAGAGTGAGAGTGAGCATTTTGGAGAGTATTATGTATAAGAGCAAAGAGAAAGTGGGCATTTTGAGTTTGAAATAATATCAAATGGCGCGCGAGAGTTGTATTTTTATTTCGTGAGGGGGTGAGTGATTGTCATTTATTATTTGTTAGAATGAATGGGAGAATGAAAGTGAGGATTCAATAATTTCATTCAAAGAAATATCAGCGACGAATCATCCGCAATTCCCAAAAAGGGGTTTATCCTGTAATTCCAGGGGTGGTAGCAACCTAGCACCATCGAGTCACACTGCAAACACCTTGGCTCCTCGGAAGATACCAGGTTGGCACCTACAAGTGCCGGCCTAGCACCTGGATAAACCCCTGGCAGTGCCGCTTCCGTCGGGCTTGCCATGACTCAACTCTACCATAGGGCTGTACGGATGTGTTTCATCTCAGCTCAGGGACTCATCAGAGGGTAGCAACCACTCTTATCTTTGGGACACATGGTCTCTATCCCTACTCATGTCCAGGATATGATCCTACCAGTCTGGGACACGGACTGGTACTCCTAGGGATCCGTGGCTAGAGATCTATAACGCCAATACATAGTGGGTTTGCATCAAGTCTAAATATGCAAACGCCGCACCTATACATTTATCCCATCGTGTCTGTCATATTGACCCCCCACGCTGACTATGTTAACAAGCGATGATTTATTTGCTTGTTTATTTATTTGAATTAAATGAGAAATTGTGAAGATTGGTGTGTTGGAGTTCTAATAGACCTGGCCTATCAAAGAAGCGAGTTCTCTGAATCCACCCAGAATACCTTTTTTCCTTTTAATAAAACCAGCTTTAAAAAGTTATTCATTAAAATATGCACACGAGTGACTCAAGAAATGATAGAAGGGAAGAATTTAACGTTAAAATTTATTCTAAGGAGAAACAAAAAAATTTACACAATTTGTGAGGCGATTATTCGAGTATATCTTGTAATTTTTTTTTGTTTGTTTACACAAACAGGAGTTGAGTCTTGTAAACTTCATATTACAAAAAAAATGAATATGTTTCAATATACGTACAGTCGACTCCGCTAAATAGGGTTACATCGGTCAGAGGACATTTTGCCCTGATTAAGCGGAGAACCCTATTAAAACCCGCGCACGCCCAGGAATGTTGAAGTGAAAGTGAAAGTTAATTGAAAGTAAACTGAAAATGAAATTGAAAGCTGGGTCATTTCTATTTATACCTTTGACCCCAAGTATCCGAAAATATATTGTATTAGCTTCTATGTGTGAGAGCTGTTCCGGTCCTGCCAAAAGTGGCCTGATTAAGCGGTTGACCCGATTAAACAGTGACCCTATTAAGCGGAGTCGACTATTAGTATTTGATTCCAATTGAGCTTGATTTTAGTTAATTAGTATAATTCAAAGTTATCTGTGGGTATCATAAGGAGAAATCCACTGAAACTGGTGTAGGATAGCTTCATAGAAACAAAGAGGAAGCTTTCTGAACCTAAATTCGATTTCATAAAACCTCGAAAGACTTCTAAAGGATTTTACTTGGAGTCAAAATATTAGGAATGGAATGATGCCTTCATTTTCCGTATTTCGTTTTACAATCCATTTTTTATAATGGATTCATGGATGAGACCACTTGAATAACTAGACCATTCGCATCTGATTTCAATTATGAGATGAGGCGCCACATTCCAAGCTCTCCTAGCGCTTCTCAGGAGATGTATTGCTTCTGAATCCTTCGCATCCATGCATCCTTACATCATCCAATGAATGGATGCTCTAATAGCTATAAATACCAAGTTAACTCTACCAGCAGATGTATTATTGATAAAAAGCTGCACAAATTTCGATCAATTTAAGTACGTAAAATGTTTTATCACACCAATTTCTCAGTACGTGTTAATTGTTATGGTATGACTGTCATCATGCCTTAGCATCTGCATACAAGAGTATACGTAATCCATTTTAAATCAAACTGATAGGCCTAAGATTATTTTACATAAAAACATGACACTTAACAATTTTTCATTTTTTTCAGATTTCCATTATACAAACAATAATACCCAATTTGTTAATTTAAATTATCAATTCAATTATTTATGAATATACCATATTAATACGCTCTTACACTATATGATATTCTCTGATATCTAGAAATTGGTGTTAACTTTGTTTGGTTATATTTTGTTATAAAATTGTACGAAACTGCCAAAATATGTAACTGTTTTGTCAATTTTAAAATTTATACTTATTTTTCTGATGAAGACTATAATCATGATGAAGTCTCGCTGATTTCTATTTTCATCAGACCTAAAATACCATTGTCTGATAAAATTACTAGTTATATTAAAGAATGGATCGATGGTATCTCGCTGGATTCGTTTTGTCTTGTGATTCGAATCACAAAAGATCGTTGTTTTCAAGGAAAAGGAAACTCGTCGAAGTTCACTATTGTCTTCAAATTTGAATGGATTTTTTCCATTGCTTTAATGGGAAATTGTTTTATATACGTACTCAGAATTTCATAGAAATTTAACCAATAAAATCCTTGGATTTTATATTAATACATTTTTGCAATGAACTCCCTTGTTACCTACAATCATTTTAGAGTTACTTATGATGCCAATAGCGTGCATTCCTTAGGGAAAGAATCATCTCCATGCTCAGTTATAGCAGACATTTCGAATTTGCATCAAAATAGATTCAGTATGGAGTTGGAACGCATCAAAAAGCTTGAAGATATTGTATTGGCTCTGCAGAGGGAAAATACTCTTCCTAAACAGAAAGACTTCGACTCAGATATCCTCACTCGATTGGGAAACCTCGAGGCTTCTGTCATTCAAGAAAAGGCACAGAAAGGGGAACTCAAGAAGAAATTGAAGTTTGCGAATAACCAGAATAGCCGACTACTTCTTAGACTCAAGAAAGAAAAGGTGAGAACATTCTTGTGAGATGAATTTGTATCCATCTACGTAAATTGCCTATCAACAAAATCGTAACTCGATTTCTTGAAATCATTTCCTAAACTCAAATGACAAATGAGGGAATCGAGTGAAGAGATTTTTTTAGTTTTTCGCTGCTTCCTCTAACCTTGAGTAAATTGAGAAAAGGGATTTTATTTTGGCATTTAGCACACATCGTCGTTCTTTTTACTCTTTTTGAGCCGATTTCGCAAATGCCTAGGTTCCTCATTATGTTCAGTTATTATTAGGTTACATACACTGCCATAGCACAGCCTTCAAATGGTACGGCAATTAGTGTCCATAAAGGTGGGACGGCCACTCTATACCAAATAATACTGGACAAAAAGTGTGGCAATAGTTCTAACTCCACTGGTTAGTGTATAATGTCTCTCTTCCCGTTAAATTCAACAATTATGATTACTTCGGTTGGCAAGCTTCTTTTCGAAAATTTGAATTTCACTTTTAAAAATTTTAACTAAAAGGAGGGTTGCGCAGATCGCTGGAGTGGTTTCTTTTCCAGGTTTTGATCCAGGTTCTTACACAGGTAGGGCGTACGTTTTACCAAATAAACTTAAAAGAAGTAGCGATCTGCTAGGCCTCCTTATTCGCTTTACAATCCAACCATATTATATACTACAGTCATAAGTTATTCTTTTCTCATGGGTCAATATTAATGGAATTTATCGGTTTACTTTTTGATATTATATCTCGTCAAAAAGGAGGATTGCATCGATCGTTTTATTTACTTTCCGGGAATTGAACCCGGTTTTTACAATCTACAGTCGTATGTTCTACCAAATAAACCAAAAGTCAAGAAGTAACGATCAATCTAGCCTCCTTATTCTCTTTACAATCCAACCATATTATATACTACAGTCATAATTTATTCTTTCCTCATGGGTCAATATTAATGGAATTTATCAGTTAGTTTACTTTTTGATTTTATATCTCGTCAAAAAGGAGGATTGCATCGATCGTTTTATTTACTTTCCGGGAATTGAACCCGGTTTTTACAATCTTCAGTCGTATGTTTTCCCAAATAAACCAAAAGTCAAGAAGTAACGATCAATCTAGCCTCCTTATTCTCTTTACTATCGAACCGCATTATATACACCAGCCATAATTAAAACTTTTCTCATGGGTCAATATTAATATGAACTTTATCTAATCAGTTTACTGGATAAGACTTTTAGATTTGTTATAACATCAAAAAGGAGGATTGCATCGATCGCTGTATTTACTTTCCGGGAATTGAACCCGGTTTTTACAAGCCAAATATGTATGTTATACCAAATAAACCAAAAGTCAAGAAGTAGCGATCAATCTAGCCTCCTTATTCTCTTTATTATCCAACCACATTATATGCACGAGCCATCATTTATGCTTTTTCTCATGGGTCAGCATTAATGAAAGTAATCAGTTTACTGGAGAAGACAGATTTTATATCTCATCAAAAAGGAGGATTGCATCGATCGTTCTATTTACTTTCCGGGAATTGAACCCGGTTTTACAAGCCACAGTCGTACGTTCAAATAAACCAAAAGTCAAGAAGTAGCGATCAATCTAGCCTCCTTATTTCTTTATTATCCAACCACATTATATGCACCAGCTATAATTAAAACTTTTCTCATGGGTCAATATTAATGAAAGGAATCAGTTTCCTGGAAAGACTTAGATTTTATTTCACATCAAAAAGGAGGATTGCACCGATCGCTCTCTGTACTTTCCGGGATTTGAACCCGGTTTTTACAATTCAAAGTTGTATGTTATAACCAAATAAACTAAAAGTTCGCGAAGCAACGACCCATCTAGCCTCCTTGCGTTTCTCTCTTTCCCAGGTATAAATATATTCTTGATAAATTCAATGGATTGCTTAAGGGTTTGAATTAAGTTATCAAATTACCTCACTCTCATGTAAATTAATTAGTAACTCATTCCCTTAATCTTTCTAATCTAACCTTACATTTCTGTGTATAATAATGTTCTCATTTCTAATTTGTCTGTCAATTTGTTAATTGAATTTGCAAGCCATTATTAGGTGGGATAACTATAATATCAATTTAATTAAATTTGAATGATATTATGGCTGAATAAAAATCGTTGTAGATAATGTAGATTGTATAGTTTTGCTGATAACACAAACAATGAGATAAATTATTAGAAAATTGTCTAATGGTTCTCTCATAATTTTAGATTTCATTAGGAGATAGTTGTTACTAAGTAAAACACTGAAGATAAATGCATAACTAAACATATATATCACACAATTCCGTATCAGTGGCATACCAAGATGTATTATAGCCATGTAAGATAAACAAGAAATGTACGATTATGTTTCAACAAGGCTGGATTCGGTTAACTGGTTAACCGGCTAACCGCCGCCAATCTCGGCTAACGGTTAAGGAAATCCTCGATCGGTTAACCGATCGGCTTTATTTTCTAAATATTTACACTAATTTCTTTGTTTTTCTACGGAGATTCATGAATATTACTAAAAATTTGATAATACAGTATATTTCCTATTTTATAATCATATAATATATTTCGAGACCACTGAAATTTATAAAATTTTTGATACTAGGTTAAAGGTTAGTCTAAAATCCATATTTTTACTAATTTATATTGCCATCGGTTAACTGCCCTGGAGAGAACCAAAATAAAAGAGCCCTAAAATCGGTTAACCAACCCCAGCCCTGGTTTCAATAAATTATAGACACTGTCCTTATAATTTTCTTTCCTGTAGGCTCGGAGCAATCTCCTCAACTATCGCATGAGAGGTGCGAAGCTACCCCACACTCCCATTCCGGAGCCTCTTCTGCAGGTAGATGGACGGATGACTAAGAGCATGAATGACATTCCTCTTGACTCTTTTGGTAACCAGGGTAGACATGCACCCGACTCTTCTGACTCGCTTAGTTTCACAGACGAGGATTCTCTGCCTAAACTACACTCACAGATCCCGCAACATAGGAATAAGGTGTGTACTATAGGCCTATATGTAGCTACGTTATCAGTGACCTAGGTATCCGTTTGTAAGGATGAAGATTCTAAACAGATAAAATGTCGGTTCAGGGTTTCATCGTTATTTCCATGAGTCTGAAGATACGCCGCATATGCTTGGATGCACCCCTTCTCCAGTAACCAATACAGCTGATTTAAATTTTAATTTTTACTATTGTGACGAGATATTTGAGTATATTTTTCCTAGATACACCAGCCAAATTCATTTTTTTACCTCAGAGATCTGAGTTTGAAACCTTTTATCTAGTACATAGAATGTTTCGTAGTTAATGTATACATTCCATTCCTCCGTTGTTACTACTATGCACGTGCAGGGTGAGTCGAGTAGAGAGGGGCGTGTGGAGGCATCAGGGAGGAGCAGGCATGAGACAGGAGCTCAGAGAATAGGCGCCAGAATGTCAGGGGAACAAGCCTTACAGCTGCTACCTAGCTACCAGCAGACTATCATACAGCAGCAGCAAGAAATACGGGTAGGACCCAGGTTCTAATTATAGACTACGATATACTATTCTTAGAACTCAGTTTAGTTGTTGTTTGATTGGCTGGCGGACACTGCGTTTTAATGGAAACTGTTACCAATGCAACTCTCCTACTCCACTGTCTATCCTGGCCAGTTCATACTCAGCTCATTTGCTGGAAAATTGAATTCCCGAAATGGTTGGATAACAATTCGAAGTGCACAAAGTATCATCAAAGATCATGAGAGAGCTAGGCACTGCACACATCTCTACATCATCTGAGCTCAGATTATGTACAGAGTTGCTATCAATCTTGAGCTGTTCTGATATGTTAACTGATGATGTTTCCTGTTGAAATCCTGTTACCTACCATGACCATTAGATCTAAATGGCTGTGTGGATCCTCTTTGGCGCCAAATAGACGAGATGCGCGGGTAATTTTATTGTACAAAAAGCGGTTGCAGCAGGATTTTTAGTGGTCACAAGTCCTGTGCATTTTCTTGTAACACGGATTCATTGGGCCTTCTGACTCATGACGTCACGATGCCGTTTGAAAAGTCGAAGTTAGAATGGAATTCACACAGAAAATATTATTGTATCTCCTCGTGTTCCAAAGCTCTCATCACTTTCAAATTAGATTTTTGTATTAGTTTAAACACTTCAATTGCGAGAATTATTAACTGTTATTTTGCATTTTTTTTAGGATCTTCAATTAAAAATCAGATCGACGGAACAGACGCACTCTAACCTGATTCAAGCAACTCAGGTAATAAGTTGTAACTTATTCTAAATATAGAACTGCAATTAATTATGAACAATGAATTGTAAAGATTAGCATACTATTAATATAATAGATAATATAATGAAAGAGATTATGAGAACTCTTACTTCATTAAGGCTATGTAAACGAAAATACTAATCTTAATAACCGCTGAAATAGATTAATCTCTATCTGGTGGTGTGCCATATGTTAGAAATCAAAAAATAATGACACCAAACACTAATAATAGGATCCATTCATTCTTCCTTTGAGTTGAGCTAGCGTGTGCACGTTGTTCAGATTACTGTTGTGAGTGTTTGGTGGAGGTATTAACACGTTCCTACGAACATAAAGTATAATGGCGTCCAGATGGGATGACAGAGTCGACTAGCTTGTAGTTGATTCCTATACTCGGGTAGTTGTGGTAAACCATAGGTAAACTGGTTATGTGGCATCAGCTTGAGTTGCATCAAGAGAGTATAGACATTCCAATACAGTAGAAGTTGTACTCAACCACTCGTAGACGATACATTACCATTTTCTGCTTTGATGCTATCAATCTTTTTATTTAGCTATGTGTATGTAGTCTAGAGGAGTAGAATAACTATTCTCACAATCTACTGTGGTCGAATGTTGTTTTTCTACCCAATAGATTTGTGTAATTATGTTCCACTGTTATCAATAGAATGGTCGTCAGTTGGTAGAATATCTAAATGTCATAACAAGCAGAGAGAGGCAAATCGAGACATTGAAGCAGAAGTCCAGGTGCGTAGTAGATCATGATGCAATTCTTCTCGTGTTATTCTACACTGGTGATAATGTACGTTATTCCTGATACTCAGCTAATTCTGCATCCTTGTAGAGAGCTCCAGATTGGTTTAATGGAATTGGAGAATGAAAAGAATGATGCAGTCGACTTAGCCAAGTAAGTTCCAACATTAGTTCACATTCCAAATTGTTAGTTCGTTGTCATGTTATTTCTTGTTCTGCTTAGGGACTTATCTCTTCAATTGACTCGCGCGAAACTAGCAAAAGACGCAGCTCTGAGAACTTCTCGGTAAGCAATTTAATGCATACACGAAATGGTGTGAGGATAGATTAAGTAAGATTCCACGTAATCGTCTACTATTCACCTGCAAATAATGTATGTGTAACCTAACTCAACTGTTATGTGGTATTCCTTTTTGAATGTTAGAAGCTATGCTTACATATTTGTAAAGATCAAAGAAAATGTGAAAGATCATCTTCTTCCTTCAATTAATTCTTTTATATGATTGGTGCTTAGTTGTTTGACGTCGGCTATCTTAATCAGATTTCATTTGTGTCAGAGTATGCATATTGATTTAGACAGCTGATGGAACAGTTCCCTACCAGACCACCAAGGGAGCAGAGGGAGAACACTCCTGAGAGTTCTGCTCCCTCCACTCCCTGCCAGCCCGAGAACTCTCTCAAATCTGTTCCCAGATCAGCTCCTTCATCTCTATCTGGGGACACAAGATCCAACCAATCACGTTACCTCCCTCAACCCCCAGCTAATAAGCAGGGAAGAGCTACAACTCCGAAACTTATGTTGGTACGTGTCTTATATAAAAAAATGCAATGGTTTTTTTGTTTGTGCAGAATTGATTGAGGAACTGGGAGATGCTAGAAATGTGAAATTTGGCACACAGGTAAATAATAATGAGTCTACGATTAAGTTCGAAGATCTCAGCGAAATCTTCACACCTCGCCGAGATCAAAAACAACATCTCCCAATAGCACACATCTACCGTAACATTTGTATTAGAATGATTCCACTGAAGTACATTCCTCTCCTACCGTCCCATCTCCATCCTATGAGTCCGCTACTCTCCCCAAGAGTGTCCAGTTTTTCAAAAAGTCCGTTCAGAGCCAGAAACAGTCAGACATGCTTCCTTCCAAACTCGTAATCAAGAGCAAAACCTCCAGCAAAACACCCGATTCAGCTAGCAGACTCCTCACCTCTGTATTCAGGTAGTAGACTCCTCTCCTCTGTATTCAGGTATTAGACTCCTCACCTCTGTATTCAGGTATTAGACTCCTCACCTCTGTATTCAGGTATTAGACTCCTCACCTCTGTATTCAGGTAGTAGACTCCTCACCTCTGTATTCAGGTAGTAGACTCCTCTCCTCTGTATTCAGGTAGTAGACTCCTCACCTCTGTATTCAGGTAGTAGACTCCTCTCCTCTGTATTCAGGTAGTAGACTCCTCTCCTCTGTATTCAGGTAGTAGACTCCTCTCCTCTGTATTCAGGTAGTAGACTCCTCACCTCTGTATTCAGGTAGCAGACTCCTCACCTCTGTATTCAGGTAGTAGACTCCTCACCTCTGTATTCAGGTAGTAGCCTCCTCACCTCTGTATTCAGGTAGTAGCGCTGTACTAGAGTCGAGCACATCCTATATTGCACTTGTTAATAGAGCTCCTAGTATAGCTAGTATAGGAGATGTCTTGTGTCATGATCGATGTCGAACGTACGTAGATACTCCTCGCTCCTGCGAACGAAATATTTGATGCATTGGTTGAATTTTTAATGCAATGTTTTGGAATGGCTACTAGCTGCTTACTCTTCAAAAAGTTTTGTCTTTATCTTCTAGATCCAAACGAGATTCAACTCCCATCAATGGAGTAAATAATGAAATATCTCCACTGCCCCAATCTCTGGAGATGACGTCATCAGCACATGTAGGGAGAGGTGCAGAGGTTCATAGGACGAGATCTGACAGCCAACCAGACCCCTCCACTCCAGGAGCTAAGTCTCTAGACCTAATCAGAGATAACCAATCAGTAACTCCAACTTCTAGCACGAACTGCGAGTACATCGCTAGCGATGGAGCCAGTGTGGATAGCATGGGGAAGAGAGCTCTATCGATGTCGACACTGGCTTCTGGATTGGGATTCAAAGGGAAACAGAAAGAGAAGATTGTGAAGAAGAAAGTTAAGTCAGCTGAAGAGCAAGTGAAAGTGAGCGGAAACAACAAAGTTCATAAGCGATTCTCTTCCCTCAATTCTCTCCCAAACGCGTTTAAGCGCTCTCCCAAGTTGGAAGAGAGAGACAAGAAGAGGAAGGAAATACCTGGAATTCCTGACTCCAGTAAAAAGGTAATTAAACCTATCTATGTTACAGTTAAAACGTCAACAATTAATAAGCACCTTGATACACTTGTTCTCTACATTATGGTTGTGGCAAGTGGCACAAGGTGACACAGGTGCTAGTAAAATTTAGAAAAGATAATCTATGGGAAGCTCTTAAACTGAACTAGATTTTCAGTAGCTGTGGTTTGAATGAATTATCTTCCAAGGATAGTTTCATTTTAGTATTTTTCTGATGCAAATCATTATAGTGCTCAAATGCTTTTGGCAGGCAAGTGAAATTCCAGCCATTTTCCATCCGTTATATATGTACATAATTCCCATACGTTATTATGCATAATTTATGGACATTCTTTTGTTGTTCTAGGAGAAGCGTAAAGGTCGATTTAGTGATGACGCACTCGAAATAGAATTCAAGCACATTTCAGACATAATTACTCCGATCCAGGACAGTAAAACAGGGCGAACATCCGACAAATTCAGACTCTCTCTAGCCTCTCTTCCCATTTCTGAGCGATCAGAGACTTCCTCCCCCACAGAAGAATTCCATTCCTTGGTCCGGAGTAAGAAATTGGGAGACATCAACACCCTAGCTAACCTCTCTACTCAATCTTCTCCTCCCTGGAATTCGTGACACCTTAATTCGATTCTTGCTCCAGCCAATCAATCAGATGTACTAATTACTCTGCTCTGACTAATCTTAATATCTGTCCATGCATCACTTATTTTGTATGTCAATCAAATCAATTCATTCTAAGCAATCAGATTTAGATCAGTTAAATCATTATGTTAACCCAGGATGGCTTGGGTTATTTCTATTTATAGTAAACAAGCGCGCTTCGCTTGCTTGCGCTGCGCGCCTGGCGGACACTTTGTGTCCGCCGGAGGCTCCCTTCGGTCACCTGGAGGTAACATTGGTTAATTAAACGGGATATATCATCTCTAAATATGTACATCCATAGCCTACTCTAATAATGCCTCACAGTAGACTGAAAATCATGGACTAGGGATGAAGTAATAGCCGAATGGATTAATACACGATTAGCCTGAAATCGTTAACCATGCAGAATAGGCATTAAGAATATATTACCAGCATATATAAACATGGTATCAAAGTACATATATCCGTTGGAAAAATTTCGATTAGTCATCATATCATTCCGCAACAGGTCATTCTAAGGACAATTTTAGCGATTTTATAAGCTGTTTTAACCCTATTTCTAAATGGTATTAAGGTGTGATTTTTGTGTAGAACCAAGATTAGTACGAGTTGATTTGAAAAATTTATAATTTTTCAATGGAATGTTGTTACATTCCTGCGTTGCTATGGTAAAGCATTTTGGTCAGTTTGGGCCATTTCGTGCAAACTGTAGTAGCTAGATCTTCAAATTCGATCGTGTTTGATAGGCAATGGCCTACTTCCTATTAGGTGTTAATACAACTTGAACTTCTAAATTCAACGAGTTTTGAGTTATGGGTTGTTTTAAGAATGTGACCAAAACACTAAATTGTCTCATAACTCTATAGTCTGTGAATTTAGAAGTTTAAATTGTATTATTAACTAATAGGAAGTAGCCAATTGCCTATCAAATAAAATCAAATTTGAAGACCTAGTTCTTACAATTTGCAGGATATGGCCCAAACTGACCAAAATGCTTTACCATAGCAACGCAGGAATGTAGCAACATTCCATTGAAAAATTCAAAATTTTTCAAATCAACTCGTACTAATCTTGGTTCTACACAAAAATCACACCTTAATATCATTTAGAAATGGAGTTAAACCAGCTTAGAAAATTGCCAAAATAGTGCTTAAAATGACCTGTTGCGGAATGATATGATGACGAATCGAAATTTTGACAACGGATATATGTTATTTGATGCCATGTTTATATATACTGGTAATACATTCTTAATGCCTATCCTACATGGTTGACGACTTTAGACTAATCGTGTATTAATCCATTCGGCTATTACCGCATCCTTGGTTATTTTACTGTGAGGCATTATTAGAGTAGGCTATGGTACATCTTAGTTTTAAAATCGATATCACTCGAAAAAACACCAAATTTGTCAATTTTTAAAATTTTGATGAGTAATGATGACGTCATAGCAAAGTGATGAGTCATCATTTTTTAATGATAGTTGCATCATATGTGAGGTATGTTAATATACAGATTCTATTAAAATTTCAGCCTTCTATCTCCTATAATGGCTGAGTTATGCCCGAATAACTGTGTTGCTTAACTTTTAAAAATGTGACAATGACGTCATAATTCCATGATGAGTCGACATCTGAACTCAGAACTTACTGGAGCCATAGCCAAAAGACTCCCACATGCCAAAAATCAGCCTTCTGCGCCCGGCAGTTTCTTCAATCAATTCGTTACAGAGATATATACGTATATATATATATATACAATAATCGAGTTTTAATTATAGTAAATACCCCGAATTTGTATGGCATCCCCGCCCAAAATGGCTTAAACTGGAAATGACGCGACACATTCCAGGGACAACGGAAGGATAATATTATTAAATAGGACTTTATTGGGCATTTTAATCTCCTAAAAATAGTGACTACTCAGTGTGTAATGCGTTCTCTGAAACTCGCTGATGCACAAATAAAAGTCAATTTTTTTAAAATTTCCATTTTCACTGAAACTAACGATTTCATTGATACATTGGTGTAACATAAGTGAGCAATCGATTTGCATTTATACAATTTTGTCTTTCAACATGAAACAGCTACTAGAGGTGTTTACAAGTTTTTAATAATTATACAGTGGAGTCTGCCTATTAATAGCTCCTCTATTAGTAGCTTTGCTCTTAGCAACCAATTTTCAAATCCCAATGTAGATTTTGTATTAATAATGTTTTTCCTATTAGCATTTTTTTGTGAACAAAACTTGACAGATTCTGGTATTTTGTTTTAGTGAATCTACAACATTCTTATTAACTTAGAATGTTAATCGGAGGTCATGTTACTGGAATATTTATTCTTGTGGGAGTTGTTTGTTTAATTTATTTTGTTGAATAATGACAACTTATTTGCTCATCATTAAAATATCTCTTGAGAATCCACAACTTCTCGCGATCTGAGAATTTTATTCCAAAACATGAATGAAATGGACAAAAATCACGGAAGTCTTTTCGAGGTTTGTATGCTAATGCAATTGTTAACTTATTTTACTTTTATACACCTATTATATATATATGTGTCTATTTTATTCATGTTGCAATTATTTTGATAATTCTTATGACTAGTATAATCCCATCCAACAGTATTCGTACACCCCAATAGTAATTGCATTATAGTTATATTTCTAGTACTATTTATGAATTATTCATGAAGGCAATAACATACTGTAACATTAGTTCCATATTGCATTAATTCCTGAAAGTTTGCATTATTAATTACGGACTTTATTTGTATTATATTTATTTGTACTTTACTTTTATTTAATGACAATTGCAAATTCTCTTTTTGCTAAAAATTTGGATTCAAAAATTAACAGAATTCTAACCCAAATTAGGTTTGACAACTCAATATTATATTTATTCTTAGAAATTTGTTAAAATTTATCCCTCTTTTTATTACTCTATCCCTAACAATTCTATATTTCTACTATATACTCAGGATAAACAGGTTAGAAGTTATATTAAAAACTTGTTAAGTCAGACATACATTCACACAGGTATTAAGAACACTAATAATTCCTAGGATTAGTATACGTCACAAGAGAAGTTATTTATAGTCACAAGAAATTCACTCCATTGGTCGGTTTGAACTTTTTCTTTAGTGGCCCTCCCTACGATCTTCTTTTCTGATTCTTTGGCTTTGCAGATTCCCATTTAGAGCCATTCTTTCTCTTACAATTTCTCTTTTGGTATTTTAATCTGTCATGTTTTATTTCTTCAATGTTTTCGTCGGTTAAGTTCAAGGCTCTTTCACAAAGTGTGTCGAATTGTTTCTTATCTTCCTTTCTGAGTTCATCATAGAATCTATGATTTATGGAAAAAGTGCCTTGATTGTAACCAGCATATGAGTAATATTTTCGTAATTTCTCAAATTGATTCTGATCTTTAATGCTCACATTTATCTCCTGAACATTAATGTTTTTCTGTTGATTGCAAGGATCGTAATTCTCTTGCAAAGTTGGCATTGCAGTTTGTTCCTGGAATGGTGTATACAAATTCCTTGCATTGATTGGCTGGAAATATCCACTCTCGATTGGAATGTTGTTCTCTTGGTGGTAAATTGAATTTGATTGGTTCGTAAATGCATTAGGGGTCACGTTGTTATACAATGCGGGGCAATCTGGACAATTCGTTGCATACATTTGTTGGTTATTTGGATTCTCCCAATCGTTACGCCTCCTCTTTCTTGAAGTGTTAATCTCATAATCAGATACTACGTTAGATGCATTATGTGGACGTTTCTGTTGATTTATTTTTCCCATTCCTGGCATCTGATTGGGCTGCATAGGAGTATAATGAGTTGGAGCATATTCCGCCTGAAAGCTGTTAATTGGGAAAGAACTGTAAAGTTGGTTTGGTAAAGCAGCGCAGTTAGTAGAATACGGTTCCCCATAATTCCCCAGAAATTCCGTGCTTGTTGTTCGATATGGAGGGTTTGGTTGTGAGTTGTATTTTGGTGGGAAAGGCTCCTCTCGAATGGATTGTTGTAGTCACAGGAAGGATATTCAGTCGTCCATCCTGAATTCTCATAGTTCGAAAGAAAGGGGTTTTGTAGGTATGAAATGTAATTTTGATCGTTAAAATGAGACATGTTTGTGTTTGAATTATATTATTTTACACTTATACTTTAACACCTAAAACATATTTATATACTTTTCCCTACTTAGGTAGATCGGTATGTATAGTGAGGAAATATATTAACCAAATTAACCAACCGCCAGTTTACAGTTCTACTATTTGCACCTGACTAGACTTTGAACTGATTGGGGATTATAAGTGCTATACGAGTTTATCGTTCCCGTTTATTTTTGTGTAAAATTATTAAAGTAATGATAACTGTGTTATCCATCTGTGACTAGCTGCCACTTCATTAATAAAGATAAATTGTGTATTTGTTTATTTTAAAATCGAAATTGTTTGAGCCAAATTCACACAGTTATATACAATTTCAGACACCTTTTCTTAACATCTCATCTTTATAAATGTACCGTTCAATTTCATTATTTGACACACTCTTATTTATCACTTAGCTAGCATTTTGATTACTCGAAGGTATATATTCTTATGGAGGGTAATTTAATCAACACGAATTTCAATTTTAAATATAGGAAATAGGAAGCCTAAATGTCCACACAATTTAGGGATTCGTTTTCGTCTAAAATTTGTATCAGAAAAATATTATTTCGTCTAATCAAGAATCATAACTATCAAATGTATTTACTTATATAGCATTATGTCAGTATTTTTTGGGTTGGTACTTTTTGCCCTTGTATATACTGTATATTGTGTTGTTATTTCCCTTTTTTAAGTACTGGAGTTTGAAGTTGAAGCATGAGCTATCATAAATATCCGCAGATTGCAATTTTTGATTACACATTTGAAAGGATTCGATTGTTCAATATCCGTTTTCCTTGTTTCAAAATTTTTGGAAATTTCAATAGCCTCCATTTTGCAAGACAGTTCGGTGTTTTAAACTGTTTAATTGACATTGGAATGTATCCTCATGCTTTATAACCATCCATTATTTTCAAAGCACTACGCCATATGGCCATATTGAAAGAATGTTGAGTGTTCTCGATCCTTGCTAGATTGTTCTAATTATCACATTATCATTATTTGTATATCTCAAACCTATCATCAAAGGTCCGCATTTAGTAGCACATTATTAGATACTTGGAAAAATGATTAAAGAATGTAGAGTAGATGTTAATAGGAACATATGATATATGCAAATTGCTGTGTATCACATCAGAGTTAGGGTTTTTAATCCCGGTCTAAAATTCCAATCCCGGGATTTCGGGATTGACAAATTCTGAATCCCGGGATTAGTAATTTTCAAGAATTGGTATGCTAGTATTTGTATATATAACGTGCATATAACGAGACTATTTTTGAATTACGGAAATTGTTTACTACATGAATTCACTGAGCTAATTTCCCACATAGAGAACGCTTGAAATATTTCCAAATGGGTGCACCTACAAAACTTTGCAAACGATTTTCTCAGCCATCATATAGATATTGTAAATTTGAAGTGTAAGAGTCACATACGGTACAAACACTTTTATAATACATCAGAAAGGTCCTTGCAAGTTCAATTTGACCATATTATTAGTATCACAACTTTGTATAGTATATTAATCAAAGTGTGTTATATATATTGAATCACTATTTCATCCAATTATGGGAAACCCTGTATTTACAAATCAATAGACATTACAACAAATGTGTGATATACGTATAAACTGCATTAATCATCAGTCCCGGGATTGAAAAATGAATCCCGGGCTAAAACAAGCCGGGATCCCGGGATCCCGGGATTAAAAACCCTAATCAGAGTAGAATATCAAGTAGTGTTTCTAATGACTGCACATCATACTTCAACGTACACACGTGTGTATACAAAGCTTAGTGGCATCTACTTTCATCTTCAAAGAGGCACCATCGCAGAAATTTTCTATGACCCGCCATTTTTCCCAATCTCTATTATAAAATTATATTGTTTCGGATTTAACCGTTATCAGAAGCTAGTGTGAGGTTTGAGATTGTGAAAGAGAGAATTGATATTTTCCATTGATTTGAGTAAACAGCGAATGAGAGTTGGTTTGAAAATTACATCACACAAGTACAAGTATTACTAATCTATATTCATAATATCCAGGTAAGAATTTATTCTACAGTATGATAGATATTAGGTTACTTGAGAAGAAATATCCATTCGATATCACAACACCTTTCTGTGTAATAATTGTCATTATCAGGAGAAAATGACTAATCAATAATCCTGTTAAAAATATATTAAAGAAGTCTACCTCCACCTTTCTCAATCATTCACCACTCAAATATCCTACAAAATCGCCTAGTGTTATACGTAGTCTACCAAGTGAGTATATTCTGGCTCAGTTATTGCTCAAAACTGTGCTAGACTATAACACTTGGTATCTGCGCTTTAGTGGAACCTCTGCTCTCTACTGCACCATTAAGGTGGAGGCAAAGGAGACTGCATATTTTATGAAATATCCAGTCTCCGAGGCAAAGTAATTTTTCGTTTGTACTTTTTGTTCATATCCATGTATTATGTTGCACCTAGTATCCTGATTAATACTGTTATTTCCCCTTTTTGAGTAAGAAAAGTTTAGTATAGCATTATATCTGTAATTTTTGATTACACATTTGAAAGTATTCGATTGCTCAATACTTTTTTCCCTGCTTCAATGTTTTTGGGAATTTCAAGCCTCCATTTGGCAAGAAAGTTTGGTGTTCTGAACTTCTAATTGACTGGAATTTATTCTCATTCTTTCAGAATTATAATCAATGATTTTCACATCACATGCTAAGACGAATAAAATCAAACTTTAGAGATAATAATTATTCATCATCATCAGTAAGTGGTTAAATTCAATATATGTGGCACAAAGTGGCACTTCATGATTTGAAAACGTTGGGAATGAATATTTGAGTGAAATATTCCACTAGCACTAAATAGGTGTATATTTCGAATTGGAAAATTGTCTCCCTTACTTTTTAAAAGTATTTGCCTTCATGAATAGATGCATTTAGTACTATTTGCATGTGAAACAATGAAGTATTCAATACTAGTATTTTTGGCCGCATGTTCTACTGTACCTGTTGTTTTTGTTGAAACAACAGGTACAGTAGAACATAACACAGTAGAACCGAGACAAATAGACAGCATCATTTTGGTCTAGGTCTAGAGTCTAGACTAATAGGCAGCATCACTTAATGTATTGATTTGCTGGACAATAAGTAAAGTAGAACCTCTTACTGATTATGAAAATTACTTATATCGCATCAGGTAGAGTATCTATTACTGCTAGTACATCTGCTGTATACGAAATCTATGAGTGGCATCTACGTACTTTCAGCTTCAAAGGGACGCCATCTTTGCACTGATATTTGTACACATCATGGTCTGTCTATTTTTGTTGTTGGTTTCGTTTCAAAGTTCATATCCATTAACTATGTTTTTCAATTGATTTGTCATTTCCCTCTTATTAGTGGTTTAATACCTATTTCAATATTATACGTACATTTGCTATAAAATATTTCTTAATAATATTGAGACATTGTTAGTATAAAATGGCACATTTCATAGTATTACGTGTACTAAACCTGTTTACTAATTCTAGTTTGTGATTGTAAATAGTGTTAAGTAAATTCCGCACAATCTTGTAAAGTACCGATAATTTGAATAATCCCTAATTTTTTTTACATGAAAGTTATACAAATCATCTCCGAAAATTTCTTTCCTATATCCTTGAAAATGTCTACACTTCAAACTGATTTAATATTATATTGTACTTGTATGTCTCTTTTTTCTATTTTTGTTACTAAATTAATACGTGTATTAATTCGTAATAATATTATTTGCTAAAAGGAATTTATAACTAATTAAGGTATTTTTTCTTATTTTAATTGTTTGCAAATTTGTTACTACATTTTATTACCCACAATTCTACTCTCACATACCAGTCACAGTCATGAAAAGAATGTAATACCACAGTCATGAGGAGAATGTAAAAAATCAGAAATATTTGCAGGTGATTAAGTACAGACAGATTTTTCAGCTGGAGCAGAAATACAACAATTTATAATCATCCCAAAATGGTTTAAATGGTTTAGATTATTAGTTCTACTAGAAAAGATGCTATCTTAATCTCACAATATCAGACACCTGTTTATAACCTGGTTTAACCTCTGACTATGATCGACGTAAAATATATCTTTCAGTTGTTCATCAAATTCTTTAGTGCTAGCTAACACTCTTCATTTGTTTTCCATATTTGTCAAAGTCAATACTTATTTCTTTATTCACGGAATTATACGTGGTGAATTCATAGTACGCCAAGAACCTGTTCAACCTTTCTTGATTCCTTACTTCGACCTCCCAAAACTTCACATCAATATTCCTTCCTTTTAGAATAGGTTACTTGAGAAGAAATATTCATTAGACATAGAGCTGTAATATTTGTACACACATAGTCTGTATATTTTTGCTGTGTTGATTTCGTTTCAAAGTTCATATCCATTAAGTCAGATTCTCATACAAATTTCGAATCGAATAATTATGACTTACTTTAACATTGATATGCTGTGCTGTTATAGTTCATGCAGTAAACTCTTTTCGATTGTGTTCTGTTTCAGTTTTTTCTTCTCAGTATTAATTCGTTTATATTTCCGCTCTTTACTCCTCAAACTTATTCCGATCTTCGCCTATGATTTTCAATTGATTTGTCATTTCCTTCCCTCTTCTCAGTGTCTTAACCCGAGCACGTCCAGGAATGTTGAATTGAAAGTGAAAGTTAATTGAAAGTAAACTGAAAATGAAAGTGAAAGCTGGGTCATTTCTATTTATACCTTTGACCCCAAGTAATCCTCGGGTTAATACCTATTTTTATACTTTGATACAAAATGGCACATTTCATAGTATTACGTGTACTAGAAGCTGTCCACAAATTGTAGTTTGTGGTTGAAAATAATGTGCGTAAATTCCGGAAACTTTACTTTTAAAGTACCGACAATTTAAATAACCCCCAAATTTTTGACATGGAAAGTTATACAAATCATTTTCGAGAACTTTTCTAAATCTTCCCTGAAATGTCCACGACTCGAAACTGATTTATATTGTATGTTATTTTTCTATTTTTGTTACAAAACTTATCTTAATCTGTAATAATATTACTAGCTAAATGGAATTGATCTTATATATTAGAACTCAATGTTTTTTATTTGTTTGTACAAGTTGATTGAGGAACTGGAAGCGTGAAATTTGGCACACAGGTAGTAAATAATAATGAGTCGACAGGAGAGAAGATCTAAGCGAAATTTTCACACCTCGCTGAGATAGGTGACAAATTGTGCTGACCAATGGAGTGTCCACAAGCCGCGCAGCGCATGCAAGCGAAGTGCACTTGTAACTAATTAAGATACAGTAGAACTCGGTTAGTACGTACTCAGGATACAACGTACTTCGGCTTAGTACGTACTCATTTCTCTAAACCAGAATTCATTTATTATACAGATTCTGTAATATCAACTCGGTTAGTACGTACTTTTTTCCGCTTCCCGGAGGGGTACGTACTAACCGAGTTCTACTGTATTTCTTTATGATAAGTATCAGCAGGCATGAAACCAACTTCAAAAGAATTTGAACTAAGTAGGCCATTAAGTAGGCCATGTGCAGACTGGTTGTATACAGTAGAACACATCTGCAGCAACATTCTAAAGCGCGGTAGTTTATCGAATCTAATGCATCCTCTTGCCAATTTTATCAATTACTATGTAGTTTATTATTAGACATAAAATGTAATTTACCGAAAACAACCTACACAAATTAGCTGGATAATTCTGAATACAAAACTACTAGAAAGTCCCTATACATAATACTAAGTACTATGTATTATCTAATACTATTACATGCTCGTGTGACTCAAGTAGATTAACTTCATAGTCTTAATTTGTATTATTTAGCACTTTTGTAGTTCTAAATTTAAAGTACAGTAAAACCTCTCAGATCCGGACAGTCCCGTCCGAACAGTGTCCGGATCTTAGAATTGTCCGGGATCTCAGAATTTTGTCCAGTATAGCATGCGAAACCGGTAAGTGTACAGTAATGGAAACTTATATGGCAGCGAGTTATATTTCCTTATAAAGCGGCGATTTGTACACTCTTTTGGGGGGATAAGAGTGCTTTTTTCTCTTTGACATTAGGAGAAATCAGCAGATAATTGAAAGTTAGCTCTAAATTTCAATGCTCTGAGATCGGGACATTATCCATTTTTACTCTTACATGAACATTAGTGTACCGAATTTTACTTGTTTATGAATTTTTGTGTCGAACATTTTCATTGGTACAGTAGTAGAAAAAAAAATTAAATTTCGTGGAAAAATATGCCCGGTCTAGGGAGGTGTCCGGATCTAAGAAATCGCATCTCGGATGTTCGACTGTATTCTTTTCTAAAAGTCCAATCCTTGAATCCATAAAGATGCAAGATAGATCTACCACAATAAACGTTAGAAATTAGCTCACAGAACTTGTACACAGTACTTTTTCATATGATAATGACCTGAAAACTATGAAAATACTTAACCTTGAGTGAGAATAATTGAGTTGAAAGATTATTGTGTCTGTTAGTGATAGAGGTCGCAACGGGCCTGAATAGCAACCAAGCGTATTGCCCGCGTATACCTGGACTATACTGGAAAGTATGTTTCTCAAAATAACTATGAATGATGACTGTTAACCGACCAAGAAATAACATTTAAGGTTGGCTTAGTGTTTTTTTCTATTTATAGTCAGATCCCAAACTTGTATGGCTTCCCCGCCCAAAATGGCGTAAACTGGAAATGACGCAACAAAACACCTCGCAAAGTGCGGGTTTTAATTTAACTAAACTCAAAAACGCAAGGTCGGCCAGACCCGAAGCCGGGCTTGCGATCTCTAGTTAGTGATTACAAGCTATTGACTCCATAGATATCAGTCTGCAGGACACCCTACATTTATAATCCCGCACTGCTAGGAGCAGGCACCATGCGTCCTCTCCACAACGGGCAAACCTCGTGAATGGAATGAATTTACCATATACGTATGTAATGGTTAAGCACTCTCCGAGAATCGGACATCTCTCCACAACGGACAAAAGCCATGTCCCCAATGTGTCCGTTATTCGGAGATTCCATTGTATTCACTCACAGGAGCTGCGCTATCGGTCTGTCGATGGAAATTTTAGAAAGTATTTCAAATTGAAATATATGTGATTAAGAATTTATTATTATAATTCTTTGTATACAAATGAGTATACATACATAATTATAGGTACATATCACTCTATTAAATTACTAAATAATGTACTAATATACTCATAAATTATAGTATATACAGATAATATTCACAAATCATTATTTAGTATTTGTTGTTAGTCATTGAATGTATTCAAATACATTTCTGTAGAATTTCGAATATTTTCGAGACATAATTCTTGTCATCTCTCTTATAGTTTCGTTTGTTGCATAGGCCTATCTCTAAATCGATACGACCGTAACCTTCTTTTGTGAATGTACATTTGCATATTTTCCTGAATTTCTTTATTTCTTCAGACGGTAACTCGTATACTTTTGCGAAATTGATTTTCACTTCGCATCCTCCTTCACTAATTTGTTCATAGCTGAACAGTTCTTTTGGATATACATTGGACATAAGCCACAATTGATTTCGGTCTCTAATACTCAAAATCGCGTATTTAACTTCTCGAGGCAGCATTTGTTGCTGACAGTACACAGTATCTTTCTTCCTCATTCCTGTATTAGCTGCCGACTCTTTACTCCGATTCCCCTTGAGATTGCTGTACATTTGTTCGGTCATCTTCACTGTATAATGGATATTTTGTGTTATTTGAAACAACTGAATTTGTATATTTATATTATTTGATTATATTGTCGAAATTCCAACTTTTAATCTGTGTATTCCTATCGCTACTATTACATACGTGTAAGAGCCATATTCTCCTGTACTGTAGACTGACATGTTGCATAATAGCTAGGCAATACTTGTAATGTAGAGTATGCTTGTACGTGTACGTAGACTTTGAATGGGATATTATATGCTGTAGTTTTTAAAAAATCCGGCACTGCAATAACAGGCACCGTTTACCCCAGTTAACCAAAGTTTGCTATATTTAGCCCGGCAACCCTTCCCAGTTCTAAAAATAGGTTATGATATCAGTCCACAGAATTCATGAGCAAACTCAATAGTCACACTAACAACTGCTTTAAGCTAGATCTAAAAATAACACAGTGCTAATTATATGCAGTGAGTTCATCCTGGCTAGTTGAACTGGAACCATGGATGGCGTGTTGCTAAGCTATAAGTTGAAAGCATTGCAGAACTGGTCGACATCTTTCTTCGTGTATTTGCATCGGCTGCAGTCGCTCCCGATCTCTTCACACATTCCACAGAGGTGGTTTTTGTGTGCGCCTTTCCTGGCGCCAGGTTCTCTTTCGGAGGCTTTTTTCGCCGGTTTCAGCCCGACCGGCTTGACAGATCTCCGGCACTTGCTACACTTCTGCCCGAAATTGTCGTAGGCATACTCGCTGTTCCATCTCTTCCCGCACTCGCAAGAGAAGCTGCCACCACTCCTACTTCCTGGGATTCCGCTGTCCAGCGAAATCATGTTACGAGGCGGGAGTGATTCTTCTAGGCCGAATGATGCCGGAGCTTCCGTCACGATTTCCGTCGATGTGTTTTTGCAGACAGGACAATACGTCCAACTTTTAAACCACTCTGTGATGCAGCAGAGACAGAATGAGTGGCAGCATAGAAGATGGCCTTTCGTGCCACCAATCAATTCCTTGCATATGTGGCACATCAGCTGTCCAGGGGGCGTTTCTGTGAACTCGTCAAAAACTTTTCCGCATGTCGGACACTTTTTGGAAGCATTTTTTTCAATGCAATTTATGCAAAAATAATGACCGCAGTTGATAAACCGTTTATTGTTAGTTTCAACCGTTGAGTGGCAGTGTTTGCATGTGAATGTTGTTTGTGTTTCAGTTGTATGGCTGGCCATCTACTGTGTTTTGTGTTTGCGATTGATGACTTGTAATGTGTGAGAAATAGAAGTTATAGTTCGGAATATGTTACTTTGCACTATATTTTATACTACTGTCTTAATGTGTGTTAGACTTAGAGTGCACTAACAATGCACTAACAATGTTCTATTTTAGTATTTGTATTTGCTCATTATAATTTATAAGCATTCCGCACAGTCTTATTGAAGCACTTCTATTTATAGTCGGGAGTACCGGGGATCATTAGCTATTTTGACGCGTCAATGTATTTGCATTGTTTTGTCCCGTAAATATTACTCGTCACTTTCATAACAGAAATATGTAAAATATGTCAGGTTTTGATTGGTTGATTAATAAATTATTAAATACACAAACAAACATACAGTACTGGTATATTGTATGGCTTAATTATGCGAGTAAATAGTACAGGCATTTACTTTGCTTATGGTTCCAACTTTTTGGATGGGTTATGTTGAGTTTGATACGGGGATTGTTGAAGAATCTGATGTTGATTTTGAGATGGGAATTGTTGATATAGATGGATGACTTTAGAGATGGGTTCTGTTGATGAAGAGATGAGTGTTGGTAATGAAGGTACGAGTGGGATTGATTTTTTATTGTTAACATTGGTCGATGTATCGATTGACTGTACTGGTATGGTATTGTTAATCATGGTTGGCGGTTTGTTGATAGTTCTGAGGAATTTGCTCAGAGTTGTATAGGTTGATTTGCTTTTTGTTGGATATGTTGGGTTTGGAATGAGGGTCGAGGATCTTGTAAAATGTGGTATTGGTTTAGAGACTGGTATTGATGCTCAGGGTACGGGAAACTTTCATAATAATCTGGCCATTGGATTTGTTGTTGGTGATGCTGTAATTCATTGTTTTTAGATTCAGTCACATGTACCACGCTACTAGACATATACGGTATTTTTGATATAGATAGGTGGCGTTGATTTAGGAATGAGTATTGTTGATAGAGGCACGAATGGAATTGATTTAGGGGTGAATGTTGTTGATAAAGGTGTAGGCATTGTTGATTTTGGGGCAGATAATATTGATTTTGTTGATTGAACTGGAGCAGATGTTGCTGAGATTGTTGGTGATGATCTGGTAATCCATTGTTAGAATACAATTGAGTATTATTGCTCACCGCAAAGCTATCCATTCCAGCTAATCCTGTTATACTCTGAGTCTGATCGTCCAACTTTGTTACTCTACACATCTCACCAGTTGACATAGCATCTCTAACGTTCAGTACTGAATCAGATGTAGCTAATGACTGAGTCATACCCTGAATGGAAGTATTTTTATTTTTTAGTTTATTATTTTTCTTATATTTATTCTTGTTTCTTCGGGTGATTTCTACCTGAAAGCGAGAAAGATCTTTTTCTTCAACTGCTTCTTTCAATCCGTTTCTGAAAGTTGGAATAAACTTGTTTATTTGTTTAAAATCTATTTCGACATCTACACTCGCACTATTATTTTTCCCAGAGAATTCACATTTTAGAGCGAGAGGAAAATCTTCCCTTAACTTTACCAATTTATTTTTATCTTTTATGATAAATTTTCCTTTTTTACGTTAGGCTGGTATTGTATCCTTTCCATTCCTTCTAGGTATTCTTTTCGTTTTCTTTTTAGGCTTTTTATCGTTGTATTTCCATTATTCCTCGTGTGCGCTTTAACTACTATTGGATTATGTTCACTCATGTTGCGACTTGCTTCAAGTGTATTTTGAAAGTATTTTGAATTTAGAATTGTTTCACATTTTCTCAGCTTTTATAAACACATTTTGCATTTATTCCAGTTACAAGTTTACAGATTATTAATTTACGGATTTTGTATCCACCGAAATGGCTCATTTTTTCAAATAAGGTAAATAAAGGTCAGGAGCTGGAAATTACCATACTACCAACATGTTGCTCTAAATGTTTCTATGTAGTGCTTAATTAATGGACTATTATTTGCAAGTTTTCAATATTTGATGTAATAGCATACTATTCATATTTAAATTATGTGTAAGGAAATTACTGGAAGGTGAATTATAAACTCATCAATAATATTACTCAGGATTACATTACCTATGTCTGTAAAATACAGCTAATTTCATGAAAGAATATCCATAATGTCCACAGATTTGTATAGATGAGAATATATGTATTTTCATAAGTTCACTTTTAGATTTTTTAGATTTTCATTTTATACGTACGTATTAGCTGTTTCTTTTAATTGAAACTCAATATTGATATTAAGATTTTCAATGAAACTTTACATAATGAAATTTTTTGTAATTTGATTCTTTAAAACTTTCATTGAATCTCTATTATTATTCAAAGTTATGTAAAATATTTCTCATTCCCTGAGTAGTTAGTTTAAATGGTGTCAACCCAGAGGAGATGAAAGTTATTTTTAGTTCAAATCAGATCAGTCCATGACCTGACCTTTTGACAATCTACAACAGTGATTGTCCTTGGACCCCTTAGTAGTCCACAGAAGATATCAGGGGGTCCACATAATATAGGAAAATTTTTATAGGGGGTCCACATTCCAAAAAGGTTGAAAACCGCTGACCTACAAACTGTCTCCTGGAAGCTCATATCTTTCTATTTTCCTCTAACTAATAATTTCGCAAGATAATAAGTCCTCATTCCCTACTTCCCCTCTTAGAGGTGTTCTACTGGATTAATATAGTTTCGAATTTGGAGCTTAACTTAATTCAGAATAATTGCTCTAATAGCAAGTTTTGTTAGAAGTTAAGTACATTTCAGGTATCCCAGATTTCACACCATCTCTGTATTCATGGGAAATCTCACTATTTTATTATGCAACATATTCTCTAATATTTTCATTTATTCACATTAAAGTTACATGAAAGTTTAATACATTGAATACAACCAAAGTTTACATTTTTTTATACAATAAAGATGGATGCACTGTAATTAGTCTGTTGTGTAGATCCGTGAGATTCTTATACTGCCTAACCATGGATAGTTTGTAGTGTAGAATTCTGCTATTATCCGTTAGTTTAGTTTCGCTTACTCTAACGATAATCTCGGAATTCTACACTGGCACCCGCATTTGTCAGAATCTTGAAGTTGTCATTAGTCAGAATTTCCTTTACTGGCATTTGTCAGAATTTTTATCGAATTCTGAAAACTGATTCTGACAAATGCCAGGAAAGGAAATTCTGACTAATGACAACTTCAAGATTCTGATAAATGCAGCGCCCCTCTACACTACAAAACCATCCATGGTTATGCAGTATAAGAATCTCACAGATCTACCAACAGATCTAACCTCATTTGGTCTGCAATCTTAAAAGCACTTAAGCTAATCGGTGAGAAGAGTAACCATAGCTTTCTTTCTTTTCACTTTGGTGGTCGATATCTGGTTCCACGAGGTCATCTGGAAATCACCTTGAGACCTTAATACGTTGGTATTGGCAACATTGATGGATATATCGTTTGACTGTACTGGTATAATCCATTTGGTTGTTGGTATTGTTCATCATGGCTGGCGGTTTGTTGATAGTTCTGAGGAATTTGGTCGATTTGTTGGCAAAATGGGAAAGAGTTTAGTTGATTTACGTAGGCATTTTGTTGGATATATTTGGTTTGGAAGGAATGTTGTTGATTTTCGAACGAGTATTGTTGTTGATCTTGGAACAGGTGGTATTGATTTTGGTACTGGTGTTGTTGGTAGCTTAGCTTAAAATATTGATTGTATTTTAATTTAGCACTTTGATTGCATAACTCTTATGTAAACTTATAACTAAAAAATATAATAACAGCTTAGCCATAAAAAAAGATTCGAAATCTACACCCCTAAAACCCCATGTCAACCGTTGGAAGCTAGTCTCTAGCCTATTTTTTATAATTTGTTTACATTATGTATCTATTGTAAACAAAAGTAAACAAATAATTTATCATATTGATCTGAAAATATAATATTCGAAATCTACACCCCTAAAACCCCATGTCAACCGTTGGAAGCTAGTCTCTAGCCTATTTTTATAATTTGTTTACATTATGTACCTATTGTATTCAAAATTAAAAAACAATTTATCATACAGATCTGAAAATACGATATTCGAAAGCTATACCTCCCAAAACACGTGTCAACCGTTGAAAGCTAGTTTCGAGCATATTTTTCAAAATTCTTCAAATGTTGTTGTTTTCCAATTGTTTTCCATTTTTTCGTAGAGGTGTGAAAATTTCGCTTACACCTTCGAACTTAATCGTAGATTCATCATTTGATACCTATTTTCGTATCTCTACGACTTACCAATTCTTCAATCAATTCGGACAAACAAACAAAACAAAAATCCTAGCGTTGTAGTAAGATTAACTGTTTCTTTGAATCGAAACTCAATATTGATACATATTAATTAATTAAGATTTTCAAAGAAGCTTTACATTGCTTGCAAATGATATATTTTTTGCAACTTGACTCTTTGAACATTGTCATTAAATGTATCTGCTATTTATCATTCAGTGTTATGTAAAATTTGTATACTTTTTAAGCTGCTAGTTTCCGAGTAAATGGTGTCCACCCAGATAATTTGAAAGTTATTTTTATTTAAATCAGATCAGTCCATGACCTGACCTTTTGAAAACCAACAAACTGTCTCCTGGAGGCTCATTTCTTTCCATTTTCCTCTAACTACTAATTTCGCAGGATAATAAGTCCTCATTCTCTACTTCCCCTCTTAGAGGTGTTCTACTGGATTAATGTATTTTCGAATTTCGAGCTTAACTTAATTCAGAATAATCGCTCTAATAGCAAGATTTGTTAGAAGTTAAGTACATTTCAGGTATCCCAGATTTCACTCCATCTCTAAGTATTCATGGGAAATCTCACTATTTTATTATGTAACATCTTTAATATTTTCATTTATTCACATTAAAGTTACATGAAAGTTTAATACATTGAATACAACCAAAGTTTATATTTCTTTTATACTAAAAAAGATGCATGCACTGTAATTAGTCTGTTGCGTAGATCCGTGAGATTCTTATACTGCATAACCATGGATATTTTTGTAGTGTAGAATTCTGCGATTATCCGTTAGTTTAGTTTCGCTTACTCTAACGATAATCTCGTAAATCTATACTGGCACCCGCATTTGTCAGAATCTTGAAGTTGTCATTAGTCAGGATTCCTTTAGTGGCATTTGTCAGAATCAGTTTATCGAATTCTGAAAACTGATTCTGACAAATGCCAGTAAAGGAAATTCTGACTAATGACAACTTCAAGATTCTGATAAATGTAGCATCCCCTTCTACACTACAAAACCATCCATGGTTATGCAGTATAAGAATCTCACAGACCTACCAACAGATCTAACCTCATTAGGTCTGCAATCTTAAAAGCACTTAAGCTAATCGGTGAGAAGAGTAACCATAGCTTTCTTTCTTTCGTTATTTCACTTTTGTGATTGTGCATTGATATCTGGTCCCATGAGATTATCTGAAAATCATCTTGAGAACTTAATACATTGGTGAAGTGAAGTTAAAGGTACTGGTTTAGTTCATCTGGGTTTACGTGTTGATAATCATAGTTGGAGGTTTGTTGATAGTTCTGAGGAATTTGCTCGATTTGTCGACGACATGTGAAATGGTTGTGTCGATTTTCGTATGCTCTTTGTTGGATAGGTTGAGTTTGGAAATAGTATTGCTGCTCTTGGGTTTGTTGAGGATATTGAGACTTATTTTGGTTGATTTCTTTTGAATCAGATGTAGTTAATGGCCGAGTCATCTGCTTGCAGGTATTTTTATTTTTTGATTTATTATTTTTCTTCCATTTATTCTTGTCTCTTCGGGTCTTTTCTACCTGAAAGCGATCATAATCTTGTTTTTCAATTGCCTTTTTAATTCCATTTCTAAAGGTTGCAATATCCTTTGGCATTTTCCGAAATCTATTTCGACATCTGCACTCTCATTATTATTTTCCCCAGAGAATTCACATTTTACAAGAGCGAGAGGAAAGTTTTGCTTTATCTTTTGCAATTCATTATTATCTTTTATAGAAAAATTTGCTTTTTTTACGTTAGGCTGGTGTTGTATACTTTCCATTCCTTCTAGTTCTTCTTTTCGTTTTCTTTTTAGGCTTTGTATAGTTGTCTTTCCCCCATTTCTCGTGTGCTCTCTAACTTCTTGCTTATCTTTATTCATTTTGTGACTTTCTTGTATTTAGTTTGATTTTAGCATTTTCATACTCACTTATATACTGCACTCGAATTTCTACCTTTCTTTTTTTTCTACCTTTTTTCAATGTGATGTAGGTAGAAACTTTTTTTTGAGACATCTACAAAGACATCTGCAACTGAACCTAACTGGATCTACCTGGGATTGCAAGTACCAATGTGCTATTCATACCAATGTATTTACCAAAGTTTAAAAATATTGTGTATATTAACTCGTATTTTGCAGATTTCATCACAGATTCAAAATCTTATATATTAAAATGCTAGGATTTTTTTAAAAAAAATGTGTTTGTCCGAATTGATTGAAGAATTGGGAAGTCATAGAGGTGTGAAAATTGGCATGTAGGTGTCAAATGATATGACTACGATTAAGTTCTAAGATCTAAGCGAAATTTTAACATCTCTGCAAAAAAAATGGAAAACAATTTTTCGCACCTTTTCTATACAAAATAAATGACTACACTATCATAATAGAAACCATTGTACAACACTACAATAGATCGTCATTGTTATTAATACTTCAAAGCCACAACTTAAGTTTGATATCTTAAATGTAATAATGTATGGCAATAAAAAAGATTATGTGCATATTTTCACACCTTTATATACATATTTTCACACCATTTGATGAATTTTGAAAATAATGCTAGAGACTAGCTTCCAACGGTTGACATGGGGTTTTCAGGGGTGTAGATTTCGAATATCATATTTTCAGATCTATATGATAAATTATTTGTTTACTTTTGTTTACAATAGATACATAAAGTAAACAAATCTCAAAAATATGCTAGAAACTTGCTTTCAACGGTTGACATGGGGTTTTCAGGGGTGTGGAGTTCGAATATCATATTTTCAGATTTAGATGATAAATTATTTGTTTACTTTTGTTTACATTAGATACATAAAGTAAACAAATCTCAAAAATATGCTAGAAACTTGCTTTCAACGGTTGTTATGGGGTTTTCAGGGGTGTGGATTTCGAATATCATATTCTCAGATTTATGTGATAAATTATTTGTTTACTTTTGTTTACATTAGATACATAAAGTAGACAAATCTCAAAAATATGCCAGAAACTTGCTTTAAACGGTTGACATGGGGTTTTCAGGGGTGTAGATTTCGAATATCATATTTTCGAGTATATTTGATGATCAATGTTTACTTTTGTTTACAATAGATACATAAAGTAAACAAATTACAAAATATGTTAGATTGAGTGACTCCAGGCGCCCGCAGGGCGACTCTGCGGACACACAGTGTCCGCAAGCCGCGCAGCGCAAGCAAGCGAAGCGTGCTTGTAACTAATTAACAACTAAACGGAGCACACTTTTCCATAGTGAATTATCTCTAACCAAAGTCTAATTAATATAATTTTCTACCTAACATGGATGATTACTAGTTCTGGTAGATACAGTACTTAATTATTATAAAATTATGATGTTACATCAATTACTTATGGAACTAATGATACAAAATCCTTACCTAATATTGGCAGGTGAGTGAGTAGAAAATAGTTAGAAATCTGCCCATTTCAAAAGAATATTTCTCATTTCTTCATTCCATCTTCAAATTTCAGACCAGGAACAGTTCAAAGATCTCTAATCTCCTATACACATGTATTTATACTATAGTTGTATTTGTACTATAGTTCACATGTATTTGTACTATAGTTCTAAATAATGGAAAATACGTACAAGCTTATTGAGTTAAATATGTGCATGACTAAGTGAAATATAATTGCAAAACATTTGACTAAGAGGTGGATATTATATTTCATTATTATTTCTTGTCATTGCCTTGTAGATTGCTATCTTAAGAATTTTTGAATCAAGACTCAACCACACTTCTTGTTTGTTGATATTTCATCAATCAGCAAATTCCTAGATCATATTATTTTTATTATTGCTATAATTGTATATAATAGGATACTGTCAGTTTAACTGGGCATACAATTATTCTCCCAATGCGTATGTACGCATCTTAATTCTTGATTTTAAATTCTTATTTTACAAAATACTATTATTCTTTTATTCTTTATATAACCTTATTAAATTATACTAAACAATCATCAAATCATTGTAGGTACATTTAGGCTGGAAATTACAATACATAAGGCTGGAAATTACAATACATTACCCTACGGCTTCTAAGTATGGTTGTGATGAGTAGGAATGATTATTCTCTCGAGAGTTGATGTTATCTGCACTACAATGCATTTTAGGTTTACTTACTACGACAGTAAATTCTGATCAATTATCCATTCAGGATTATAAATTAGTATTTTGAATGTTGATTTCAATCCAATACGGAAGAATATTGGCGACACAAGCTTGTTCTTTTGGTAGAATTGCATAAAGCTTGAGAATCAAATATGTTATTATATAAAGTATGCTCCAATATTCTACCAAAGGATCCATATGATAAGAGAAGTAGTATTGTCTCCTGAACAAATGTTCCTAGCACGTGCGACTATTCATTACCTCTTTGCACTCCTCTGTTCTTGAGTGTTCAAAAATGAACTTTTAAAATAATTGATAATCGTGATACCTAAGTATAGGTGTGTATTTTATTTATGAGTATCCAACTAACACAAATATTCATTACTGTGCTTTTTAGTCGAGTCTCTCCAATCAGATCATTTAGTATAGAGAAGCTAGGGTCTAACATCATTTTTATTTCAGTCCAGCTCCTAGTATAGGAGATGTCTCATGACATGAACACCATGTAACGTCCGTAGTACATTAGTATGTTCGTCTGCTGTTCTTGAAGAATATACTAGGCTAAATTGTGCTAAACTTGGACTGAATATTCTTCAATCATTCATGTATGCACATATGTACAAATTTGGTGGAATTTTTGCACCACTTTTCGGTTGTCAAATTATACTTGTGTTAGCCAATGAAATCCCAACGATTCAACTATGGGAAATGTGAACATTTTAACCTAAATGCAGATCTCCACTATTTCTGAGGATATGATTAAAATTTAGTTTCATTGAATTTCGTGGAACGATATGGAAAAACATAATAATCGTCCATGTTATTAGTACATTCTATGATAAGGCCTGTACTAAAAGAGTCTAGCATTCAATTATATTTTTACTATAATTATCTTTTCTGTGAGACTTTCTATTGAACGCGTGTTCATTCTTATATAAGTTTCTACTAGTGGTAATCGGATAAAAGCATAGTTTGCACTTTTTGAATAGAAATGTCTCAAGCTGTATTGAATAGAATAAATTTATTATGATATAAGATACGTCTTGTTTTCTACTGAGTATCTCCTTATTGGAATATGAAAGGAAATTGATTAGAAAATCACGGTAGAAGAAGGCTTGTTAGACAAATAGTTCTCTGCACTTGCAAATATTTCAATTTAATTACCCACGAAGAGGAATATTTTCAATTATTCTGTATCTACCTAAATATTTCCCGTCTTACAAGTATGATAGTTATTTTTAGTTAAAATCAGATCAGTTCATGACCTGACCTAAAATAAGCTTAATAAATCCCCCGCTTGGCGAGGTGTTTTGTTGCGTCATTTCCAGTTTAAGCCATTTTGGGCGGGGAAGCCATACAAGTTTGGGGTCTTACTATAAATAGAAAAAACACTAAGCCAACCGCAGTTAAGGATACTATCCTGTATAATTGGAGGTTAATCAGCATGATACAGATGGTATGGACCAGTCTTGATAATATTAAAATTTGGTGGTGGCTATCTTAACTCCCTTTTAATTATTTCTGGTTCCTAAGAACTAGAGGTCGCAACGGGCCTGAATTCTCGGCCCGAGGTCTTTACCCAGGTCCAAGACCCGATCCGAAGCAAACAAAATATAGCCCGCGTCTCCCTGAACCATACTGGAAACAGTAATCAGTAATCACCTGAGAAATACGATATTAAATACAACCTTGGAATCTGCAAGAAATGAAATGAAATAATCTAGAATATTTGAAATTGTATAACTAAACTCAAAAACGCAAGATCGGCAGGGCTTGCGACCTCTGCTATGAATCGCCAACTTTTAATGTGTTATACGAATAACTACAAAAGGGATCAAAGTGATGGCTTAGTTAGCCACCGGGCTCAGGACTTATCACAAAAATGTGATGGCTTTCGCCACCAACCACCAGATTTATCGAGTACTGCTATGGACACTATACCAGTCTTGTGATATGCTCAATCAAGACTTTTTGTTTGTAAATTTCCCGAAATTTCTTATCATTTAAAGTTAAAAGTTCTAGAAACAGCCTTTAAACAGGGTTAAAGAACAAATTTTATAATTTTTCTGTCATAATTTAGAAGGGCATGCATGGCATTTTATAAGGTTTGTTTTATATTAATTGATTACTACCAGTTGCCTTTATAGTAATTACTATTTTTAGTGAACAATTTGTTTAATTTTTAAGCTATACCGTCATTATGCATGCTGCATATTTTCATCAATATGATGATGATATGTGAGCAAGTTATTTCTACTAACTAGATACACATATCCCACAGGTGAGACAATGTAATGATATTATAAACTGTATTATCAAGATTTTTTAAATGTATGGTGTAACAAGCTAGATAAATCAGTCGGCTATTGAGGTAGAAACTGGTTAATCAATTAGAATTAATCCCTTTTCTACCTTAACCTTGCTTGTTCAAATTCCTTTGTGAATTTATGTAGTCATAATCTCTTGGAATATACGTACATCTGTGATGGTAGAAATATCTTAACATCCTTGTAGTAATGGATACTCTATCATACCTACTCATTATTGTAAAGGTTTGTATGGTACGAATGTGATATTTTTCAAGTCTATATCAGTTTAAATATTTGACTGTGTACATTTGACTTTGACTAGAACTATTATCACTAAATTATTTATAGACAAGAGTGATTAACAAACCTGATTTAACGCATATGAAATCTTAATTTCATCAATTCTACTTTACTATGAGTAGTATTTCGTGAAATATTTGAACAACACAGGATATGACAAACAATGTTGAGAAATGCAAAGCTAGAACTTAAAATAGGTAAATACTATAAAGTTATCATAAAAAAATTCTGATTATAAATACATAACCTTGGATTATATCTCTCAGGATTCTCTACACGATTTTTGAATGCGTTTCGGCAGTGAAGATCTTCTGACGGGATCTTACCCCAGTGGGGTAAGTTGACAACTTCATGGCCGGCACCATGTTTTATCAACAGTGGGTGTCCTAAGAGAGATTTCCCTGAAAGTGGGTGTCCATTTATAGGGGGATATATATAGTATAATATGATAAAACAGGACGCAGTGGGTGTCTGGACACTCAGGACACCCCCGGTGGCGCCGGCCCTGAACTTATATTTTCTATATGCCAAAATTCATCGAAGTTGTATCTACTTATAGAGAAAATGAAAAAATAGATTACATTTTTCACAAAAATCGTGCCTCAAATAGGAGGCCATGTGTCCAATTGGACATCGACAAGATTATAGGGTTCGGTTATCCCCAAATATTTCCAATTAAACAGAAACACTGAATCGCACATGCATTTAAGCACAACAAGAAAATCCAATTTATTTATTTTATAACTAATCAATCATTTAATTTTAGTCAAGTTTCTTTAGATTCGATTGAATTCATTGTCCAAAATCAATTTCTCAAAGGTATGTCCTGCTGGGATTCATTGTAAGCTCTTGCGTCTTTTTGAGTTGTTATTCATATTGTTTTCATTCGATCCATTTATTTACTCATTCTATGATACTTCGGTAAAGTGTCTTATATTGATATACATCACATGACTGTTTCGATTTACGGATATCTGAATTATCGCGTTTTTCTCTTGCAGTATCTTTGTCATTCTAATCTTATACTATCACAATTATCTTTCCGGAAGGTTTATTCATATTTCTTTGAGTTTACGTAGTCCTTTTATTGTCATCTTGATTATAAACCTCTTCGAAATTCATTTCAATTTAAAGAACTTGTCTCTCGCATTATAATTATATTTTTGGTAGTGTAACGATGCATTTTTACGCCGCTCCAAGCCATTCATTGTCTCTAGATTTTACTTCGCATTCTTTCGAAGATGTTTCATTTGTAATGCATGGTACCATATATGCTATGATATGTTTATAGTGTACAATCGCGCTTCGCTTGCTTGCGTTGCGTGGCTGGCGGATACTTTGGGTCCGCCAGAGGCGTCCTACGGGCGCCTAGGCTCACAATGATAAAATATAAGGTAGACAACATCTCTAGCTACTTGTACGTCCGACTTACTGCTATAATCGATATCACTAGAATAATCACCAAAGTGGTCAAAATTTCTATAATAATGACTTCATAACAGAATGATGAGTCATCATTTTAAATGATAGTTGTGTTATATATGAAGGATATTAATATACACATTCTATTAAAATTTCAATCTTCTATCACTTAAAATGACTTGTATTATAGTCGAAAAACAGAAATTTCGAATTATAAAAAAAGGTGACAATGACGTCATAATTCCATGATGAGTCGACATTTTCATCTGAAGTCAGAACTTAGTGGAGCCATAGCCAAAAGACTCCCACATGCCAAAAATCAGCTTTCTATGCCTGGCAGTTTCTTCAATCAGATAGATGCCTTACCACTTTTTTATAAACTGTATTAGTTCAATGGGAGATAAGGTGGATTAGCCTTGTCACTTTTGATTAACATAACGGAAATGGCCTTACCACTTTTTATGAGCTTACATTTATTATAAGCCACCCTTTCTTGGTTCCAAATAGTTTGAATGGACTCATATACACATATAATTATCATTTAAATGTAGTATAATCGAATGAATATGAAATTTCAGTACTAAAAGGAACTATTACTTCCAGCTTTATAGAACCAATACAATGGTTTCATTGCGGATCATCGATGGACTCCATATATGATGAAAATGATAACTGATGAAAGATCTTTGCACTTCTGAGCTGTTTAAATCGTAGTCTATCATTTCAGTTTTTGTTTTATCGCTCATTGTATGCGCTTTTTTATTGTCGTTCTTCTACTTTTTGCATTTTCTTTCGTTGAATCGATCAATTTCTACCTGAATACGATCACAATCTTCTTTTTTAAAAATTTCTCCACACAATCTTTTGAAATTCTTTCTATCATTCACTGTAAGATTACCAACTTTAGCAAAGTCTATTTCGAGTTCAAAGCTTGTGCGACCTACCGCTCTATATCCGAACAATGCATGATACGAATTGTTTAATTCATTCCATTTATTTTGGATTTCAAATGTTCCTACTCGAACATCATCAGTACTAAGATTTCCTTTGTAACCCTGAGGTGGAATATTCCGTGGTTTTAATCCATCTCTTGGAAATATATTTATTTTCCCCTTTGTTATCTTGTGTTTTAGGTGACTATTCAGTTTTTTCAAACGCTTCGAATTTCTCTTTGAATACCTTAGTCGTTCTATTTGTAGAGTATCAGGAGGATACAGGTGGAAAGCATCTCTGCACAGATCATCAAACTCTCGTTTCACTCCTCCTCGTACAATGTTATACTTCGCAAAGTCAATTTTCAATTTTCCATCTTCATACCTTGCGAATTCAATGTCTTTGTTGTCGAAGTTAGACAATGCTTCTATGCTCCTGATTCCAGCTTCTACGTATCGGACATCTCGTTCTGATTCATTTGGATAATATTGTTGATTCTGTATTTGGTAATTATAAATTTGATCCGGCATTTTTAGTTTTATTATATTTGTAATTTCTCTTTTTGCTTATATAGCAATTTTATAGTTATCCTAGTATATCAGGTAACATATTGCATAGAAATGGAGTTGAGGTAGACAATGTACTTACTCCTGATTCATAGGATAATCATGTTGATTGTGTATTTGGCAATTATAACGAAAAGACAGTAGAGAGATTTGATCAAGCATATTTAGTTCAAGTTTTATTATTATATGATTATTCTTTTTAATGAGAAAGCATTTATTATAGTTATCTGAACAAGATTAATGCTTTTATAGTTTATCCTAGCTTGCTAGTAGAACATACATTGTATTATATTATATACGTTGTACGTAAATTCTTATGTAATGAACTTTGTGATGACACTCCCTGGTCAGCTATATTAATCTATGTTTTCTCTCATTTCAATTAGACCTATCTGAATGATCGGATAAAGGATCGTTTGCAGTTTTTAAAATCCGAATTGCATGAATACGCTAAATTTAGTCTGATATAAAATATTTTATTTTCTACTGAAGTATCCAATTAGATTATTGAAAGTAATTTGATTAACAAATCACGGTAGAAGAAGGTTTGCTAAACAAATGTTCTCTGCACTTGCCAATACACGTATTTCAATGAACAAATCCTAGCTTGCTAGTAGAACATATCTTATATTCGTATGTGAACTATTTTATGTAATGAAACTTGTGACACTGTAACTCTGGGTATAATCTATCATTTCAAATAGACAAAATTATTTGAATGCTCTGGGATTATTTTGTATACTATCACTGAATCGATTCACTGCAACGATGATGAGTCTGCGATTAAATTCGAATGTGTAGATTTTCAAAACTTTATATACCTACATATTTTAACACCTTTTGACGAATTTTTAAAAAGATATGTTAGAGACAAGGTTCCAACGGTTGAGGAGGGGGTTTTAAGAGTGTAGATTCCGAATTACATATTCGGAAACAAGTGTGGTCAACATTTTATTTCCTTTTGTTTACAATACTCTATATGTACATAAATTAGACAAATTTCGAAATGAATTAGTGAGAATAATCAATATTAGGCACCCGTAAGGGGCATCTGAATTATCTGATACCCCCAGGCTCCCATCAGGCTACTTGGCAGACGCAAAGTATTCGCTAGCCGCGCGAAACACGCTTGTATTTATTATAACCCACCCTTTCTTGGTTGCAAATGGTTTGAGTGGATTCATGACAGCAGATAAATAACATTTGAATGTAGTACGTATAGGAGAATGAATATAAAATTTCAGTACTAAATAGAAACTATTATACATTGTAGAACCAACACAAATGTTCGGTTTCATTGCAGATCATCGATGGACTCCATATATGATGGATAATGATAACTGATGAAAGATCTTTGTATTTCTGAGCTGTTTAAATCGTTGTATATCATTTCAGTTTGGGTTTTAGCGAATTCTCTACACTCATTACTTGCGTAGTATTTTTGTAGCAAATATATATCTTGATTACATTTTGAAAAGTGCTTCACTTTATTTTTATTGTTGTTGTTCTTTTTGTTATGTTTTCTTTTGTTGAACCGGTTTATTTCAACTTGAATGCGGTCACAATCTTCTCTTCTGAAAGTCTCTCGACAAATCTTTTTGAAGTTAATTCTTTCATTAGCTTTAAGATCGTCAACTTTAGCGAAGTCTATTTCGAGTTCATAGCTTGTGGAATCTAACTCTCTATATCCGAACAATTCATGGTACAAACTGTTTAATTTATCCCACTTGTGTTGAGTTTTTAATTCAAATGTCCCTACTCGAGTGTGATCAGTACTTATATTTTGTTTGTAATTCCCAGGTGGAATATTCCGTCGAATTAATCCCTCTTTTTTAGTTCTACTTTTCTTTGTACAATTTCCAAATCTATTTAAGTTTTCTTCAGTTTTAGGTGTCATTTGGATTGAAATTTAATGAAAAGTTTACTGCAGTGAACGAAATATTTTTTTAAAAATAGCGATGAAATAATAGTGCTTAATTCTAGCTTGATTTTGGCCCAAAAATTATTTTAAATAGTCAAGCGATTAGCCATGTGATCACAGTGAAGATCTGGTAATAAGATATTTAAGGAGAAGCACATAATTAGAGGTAGAAATATATTTTCACTATTACCCACTACTAATAATTTCTCTACACCCCCTACCTAAAGCCTTGTTAATATTTATTAATTGCTATTGAATTACATTTTTATCCTATTTATAGCTATACGACTCATTTTTGAAAATATAACATAGTACATATATTATATTATTACGCGAGTAACCATTAACGGTGTAATTATAACATTATCTAGTAGAAACAGTCATGAATACTACAGTGTACTTGTAAATTCAGTTAGAAGATTCACTACAAAAACAACAAGCTGCAAATTATTGAATTAACAAGAAGAGTGGGATCCATATCATTTGTAAAATTTTGGTCCAAGAATTTATTTATAGTTGTAGCAGATGTTATTTGTTAAGTGTGAATTGATGGAGGTAGAAAAACACCTAATTGTATCAAGGTTAGAATCTATTGTGCAATTAATCTCTATCCCAATCCATTTAGACGATGATTTGATTGGACTCAATAATCTTAGAATATTAAAAGAGGTGATCATTAAAAATAGATAAGCACCGACACGTTCACTTCTAGTGGAAACAAAGTTGCCCATAGACTACCCTACTGAAGTATTTACATTCATTAGTCATATACGTATATATATACGTGTATTGAAATAATTTCAATCTGACTTAGTTACATGATCGTAGTCATATTATTTTACAATGGTAGAAATTATGGTTAATTTGATGGTATCATTACTCTCCGACAAGCAACAAAAAAAAATAATTGATTAGAAACTGAAACTTTTTAATTATCCGAAAAAACTTCAGTCAAGTAATGATATAGTATTTGTTGCAGGATTTCATTTACAAATAAAATATGTGTGTATCATGATGTTTTTATTAAAACTCCCATTGCTGTCTTTAAAAAGCAATAATTTATACTTTGACGCAAATATTTGCCTTAGGCATATGAAAATCTCCCTTCCTAACAGTATTGATTTCTTTAAATAAATAGTTGTTTACATTTTCGCTGATTTTCAAAAAATTTGCTGAAAAAGTTTCTAATCATTTACAATATTTATTGCACTCTTCAATTAACCAATTTATCTTATGCAGTATATTAAAACGCTAGGATTTTTTGGTGTGTTTGTCCGAATTGATTGAAGAATTGGAAAGTCGTAGAGATATGAAAATTGGCATGAAGGTGTCAAATGATATTACTACGATTAAGTTCTAAGATATAAGCGAAATTTTCGCACCTCTACAAAAGAAATTGAATACAAATTTTCACACCTTTTCTATTCAATATCTATGACTACACTATCACAGTAGAAATCATTGTACGACACTACAATAGATTGTCATTGTTATTAATACTTCAAAGCCACAACTTATGTTTGATATCTTTAATGTATCATAGTGTAGTATAGCAATAAAAAATATTATGTGCGTATTTTCACACCATTTGACGAATTTTGAAAAATATGCTAGAGACTAGCTTCCAACGGGTGACATGGGGTTTTCAGGGATGTAGATTTCGAATATCATATTTTCGAGTAAATATGATTATTAATTTGTTTACTTTTGTTTGCAATAGATACATAAAGTAAACAAATTACAAAAATAGGCTAGAGACCAGCTTCCAACTGTTGACATGGGGTTTTTAATGGTGTAGATTTCGAATATTATATTTTTAGTTCAATATGATAAATTATTTGTACTTTTGTTTACATTAGATACATAAAGTAAACAAATTACAAAAATAGGCTAGAGGCTGGCTTCCAACGGTTGACATGGGGTTTTCAGGGGTGCAGATTTAGAATATTATATTTTTAGTTCCATATGAGAAATTATTTGTTAACTTTTGTTTACGATATTTATATAAAATAAAACAAAATCCCAAAATAGGTTAGATTAAGTAACTCCAGACGCCCGCAGGGCGACTCTACGGATGCACAGTGTCTGCAAGCCGCGGCGCAAGCAAACGAAGCGCGCTTGTATTCTACTAAGTTTGATTTTTTAGCAAACTTCTACAATGATAACAATTCATTTTAAAATCTAAAACAAAAATACTGCATTATATAACAAACAATATTGATTAAATATTATTTTAATACAACAAAAGCAACAACACAATACTACTCACTCTTGGCAGTTTAATTAAGTAGAAAGCCTATAGATATTTATACTTATTGAATGGGGTTCTTATCTAGGAATTGTCACACAATATCTCTCGAATTTAAGTCTGAATTCTATTTTATTTGGAGACTTTTACAGATCCTTTCAAGATTTCGGGACCCTTGGACAATTTTCTCTTGACGGTCTTGTTTTTTGGGTGACTGTTCAGTTTTTCCATAAATGTTTTCAAACGCTTCGAATTTCTCTTTGAATACCTTAGCCGTTCTATTTGAGAGCATCAGAAGGATACAGGTGAAAAGCATCTCTGCACAGATCATCAAATTCTAGTTTCACTCCTCCTCGTACATTGTTATACTTCGCAAAGTCAATTTTCAATTTTCCATCTTCATACCTTGCAAATTCTATATCTTTGTTGTCGAAATAAGACAATGCTTCTATGCTCCTGATTCCAGCTTCTACGTATCGGACATCTCGTTCTGATTCATTTGGATAATATTGTTGATTCTGTATTTGGTCATTAGGATTAAGAAACACCTGAGAGATTTGATCTGACATTTTTAATTATTCTTAAGGAGTAATTATTATATTTATCTGTACACAGGGTGCGCTTTTATATATTTTGATATACTGTTACTTACCATCTTTTTATTAAAGTATATACAATAAGCTAAAAACAAGGTACATTATACGAACATTAGGACATCCTAGTATTATGATGAAATTTCTCTCGAGTTTAAAAATAGAATTTGAAGCATGGCTCAATGCTAGCTACGCTCCTTTGCATGTAATTGAGGCGTTATGGTTTTGAAAGTTTATCGATAGCGTTTGTGTATCCCATCAGGAGATCCAGAAGGGGGCTACGACTACACGCGGGGAAGAAACCCCACTAGGTCTAGTCTGCAGACAGCTCTAGCTGAGCTGGAGGATGCAGAGCACGCCTTTGTGTTCTCTTCCGGTATGGCGGCCTGTTCCATACATGGGTTTATCTAGGATTTCCTAGTCCGATACTTTTTTGAAGGTGATAAAAGTTACATGGCACCCAAACAGGGGTTTATCTTGTAATTACAGGGGTGATGTCAACCCAGCACCAAAATCGAATCACACTGCAGGCACCTTGGCTCCTCGGAGGATATCAGACCGACACCTATAAGTGCCGGCCGAGCACCTAAATAAACCCCTGGTACCATAGCGACACAAGCAATACTGAAGAGTGGAGACAGGATCCTAGCCATCAACGACTTGTATGGGGGAACCAATGAGAAACTGCCTGATGTGCTACTACGTATATACTTAGTATGCTATTGGCTCGTACTTAATAATAGCCACTACTTTATGACTTCTCATAACTTCTTTCGTTACTAAAATGTACTATACGTGTCTGCAAACAAGAGTGGACACAGATATAACGATGTTTCATGGAAAACAAAGTTAACAAGCGCGCTTCGCTTGCTTGCGCTGCGCGGCTGGTGGACCACAAAGTGTCCGCCGGAGGCGCCCTATGGGCGCCTGGGGTAACATTGATTAATCATAAGGGATATAACATCTCTAAATACGTGTGTCCTACTGTTATAATCGATATCGCACGAAAAGCAGTTTCTTCAATCAATTCGTTACATACACATATATATATATATATATATATATAGATTAATCGAGTTTTAATAGTAAGGATTATATATGTTTCCTAAGTTTGATTAAATTGTGAATGTAGGAAATATGTGTTTGATTGTAGTACATAGTTTCAATATTTCACTGGATTTCTAGGTATTTCAGTCGAGTTATCAACACTTTCAACATAAAGGTGAATTTCGTAGATGCCACAGGTCTTGAAAAGGTCAAAACTGGTTAGTTAAGTTTATCACTATCATTCAAACACCTCATCATTTGTTTATATTATTCACATTATCACTCAGCTCTAACCCCGGAAACCACTCTCGTCTGGCTAGAGAGTCCAACCAATCCTACCCTGACACTAGTCGACCAAGCAGTCCGACCTGTTGAAGTCACCCCAGCCCAAACCATTACTGAAACTGGCTTTTGAGTCCTATATATTCGAAATGCTTCAGGAGGTAAAACTTGTTTGCTCGTAGCTAAATCCATTATAATATATTTTCTAACTAATTTACCTATCATATCCATTCACTATCTGTAAAATATAACAATTCACAGTTCTTTATTAAAGATTATTTATTTCAGCTGCGCAGTATTAGAATTTATGAAGTACCCGAATATTATCAGTATTCGTATTCGGTTAGAGTACCAAATATTATCAGTATTCGTATTCGGTTCAGGAACTATTCATGAATACTGATATTCGGTTCAATCGGTTTCAACCTTGGTTTATATACATATTTTCACACCTTTTGAAAAATATTTCTTTATGATTTAAAAGCGAGTTCACAACTGCTAATCTAGGGTATTTTAATATGTGAAATCCGATTTTCACACTTGGAATGCCCTAAAATGAGTATTTTCCGATGTATTCCGATATTCATATTTTAAGTTTCTTCAAGTCACTTCCAAAAGCTGCATTATCGGTCTGTCGGCCGATATTTTTTTTATTTTTCATACCTAGATCCTTACGTACGAGCAACCTCATTGATTCCCTGTTTGTTCTCTTTCACGAGTCATCTTTCGGATACTCCTGGCAGGACTTCTCCTTTTTGTCTGTTTCACATTTCTGGTTTTCGAAATTATCCTGACAGACCTTGGCCGACCAGGCCGAGGCCTGTCAGTAATAAAACGAGATTAAGTTCGGTACACAAACATTTTATTCGTATTTAGTGATTTAGCATTTTTAACTTTGCTGATTCCAGCTATGTTCACAACCTCCGATCGTCTTGACTCCATTTTCAAAGTGTGCAAAATATAATTCGAAAGTTAGAATATAATTGTAAGTCGTGGAAGTATCTTCTCAGTCAATACTGCTACTATTCGAAGATAAATCGAAAAACAAGGTCGAGTATAAATACAATAACAGTATTTATTTGTCACCCTGTACATATCAAGTCAAATATATGCATGAATGTAAATAATTGAAAAGCACTATACTATGAGATGGCTATTATACCATTTCACTCTTCTTCTCTTGTCATTGCCTTGTAGATAGTTACCTAAAGAATTTTTGAATCAAGACTCAACCGCCCACTCACTTTGTTTGTTGATGTAAATCAGTCCCAAATCGCTAGATCATATTATCATATGTATACTATAGGGTGATCCGAAAGCAACAATAAATTTTGCTTCATTGATTGGATTAAGATAATTTAGTTTAATCGGTTTGCAAATTGCAACTATGGAATCTACCACCCTTCTAGTTTAAAAATGAACACTATTTATTGCGCAAAATATTTTTTAAAAAATTTTTTGAAATATTGTATACCCGGGACTCCAATAATCAGCAGCTGATCTCAAAAATGTCAAGTTCGAAAATAACTTTTTTCTCCTGATTAAATATATTTATATGTTCCTACAGTCAGTTATTAATTCAAAATACTAAAATAGGATTACTATTTCTTTTAGTTTATAGACGGGAAATCACCAATAAGAACAACTATTTTTAAAGTATGATCATAGAATGTATATAGCATTCGAGATTTTTTTCTTTTGATTTTTCTCTTTTTTCTAAACACACAAATATTTATGATCCACCTTAGCCAATATATTCAGAAATACAGGCAATTGGATTGCAAAATAATTAAAATAATCCTTAGAATTTTCAAGTAAAACAAAATGTCGGATGTTAGATCTTCTTGTGTAAGTATAATACTTCAGCAAAATTTGTTGCAGAACTTATGGATCACCCTGTATATATGTATACGTATAATGGAACACAATTGACTATCATTTCGAAATGATTTTCAGATATGCTTTATATATTATGGGTTCATACAATTATTCTCCCAATACGACGTACGTACACATCTTAATTCTTGATTTTTAACTTTTTATTTTACAAAATATGATCATTTTATACTTTTCATAAATATATATATAGCCTAAAAATATCTTGGACAATCATCAAATCACACTGTAGGTAAATTTATTTGAAGGCCTGGAAATTACTGTACTTTTTTTTAAGAGCTGGAAATTACTGTACTTCTACACGTGCCCTAAGGTTGCTGAATATTGTTGTGATGAATAGTATTATCTTTCAGAGGTGATGTCGTCTACACTCAATGCATGTTAGGTTTACTCCCTGAAAGGAGTACTTAAAGATAGATAGCAATCCGATACGGAATAATATTGGTGACCTGGTGACCTTCTTTGGTAGAATTACATACTTGTATTCCACTTAAGAATCAAATCTGATACATAGAAATTATGCTTCAATGTTTCATCAAAAGATGAGTATAAACTTCAAGGACACTGATACGAGAAGTGGGATTATCTTTGAGCAACTGTTCCTAGCAGGTGCCACTAGTTTTATGAGTATTATACTGACACAAAATGATCATTGATTTTTAGTCGACTCTCTCCAATCATATGGATTAGTATGGAGAACCAAGTTCTAGCATACTTTTTCAGATTCCTCATTGCATGAGTGGCATGTGACGTCCGTACGTACATGAATATGTAGTACGTCTGTTGTTCCTGGAAATATGTGAGGCCAAATTGGATTGAATATTCTTCACATCATGAATAAGAAGGTTTGCTAGATAAACGATTCTCCGCACTTATTTCAATTTAATTACCCACGAAGAGCAATATTTGCTATTATTCTGTATCTGCCTAAATCTTTGGATTGTTGATCTTGGAGCAGAGAGTGATTATAGTGAGGCTAGGATTGTTGATCTTGGAGCAGAGAGTGATTATAGTGAGGCTGGGATTGTTGATCTTGGAGCTGAGAGTGATTATAGTGAGGCTGGGATTGTTGATCTTGGAGCTGAGAGTGATTATAGTTAGGCTGGGATTGTTGATCTTGGAGCTGAGAGTGATTATAGTTAGGCTAGGATTGTTGATCTTGGAGCTCAGAGTGATTATAGTGAGGCTGGGATTGTTGATCTTGGAGCAGAGAGTGATTATAGTGAGGCTGGGATTGTTGATCTTGGAGCAGAGAGTGATTATAGTGAGGCTGGGATTGTTGATCTTGGAGCAGAGAGTGATTATAGTTAGGCTGGGATTGTTTATCTTGGAGCAGAGAGTGATTATAGTGAGGCTGGGATTGTTGATCTTGGAGCAGAGAGTGATTATAGTGAGGCTGGGATTGTTGATCTTGGAGCAGAGAGTGATTATAGTGAGGCTGGGATTGTTGATCTTGGAGCAGAGAGTGATTATAGTGAGGCTGGGATTGTTGATCTTGGAGCAGAGAGTGATTATAGTTAGGCTGGGATTGTTTATCTTGGAGCTGAGAGTGATTATAGTTAGGCTGGGATTGTTGATCTTGGAGCTGAGAGTGATTATAGTGAGGCTGGAATTGTTGATCTTGGAGCTGAGAGTGATTATAGTGAGACTGGGATTGTTGATCTTGGAGCAGAGAGTGATCATAGTTAGGCTGGGATTGTTGATCTTGGAGCTGAGAGTGATTATAGTGAGGCTGGGATTGTTGATCTTGGAGCAGAGAGTGATTATAGTGAGACTGGGATTGTTGATCTTGGAGCAGAGAGTGATCATAGTGAGGCTGGGATTGTTGATCTTGGAGCTGAGAGTGATTATAGTGAGGCTGGGATTGTTGATCTTGGAGCTGAGAGTGATTATAGTGAGGCTGGGATTGTTGATCTTGGAGCAGAGAGTGATTATAGTTAGGCTGGGATTGTTGATCTTGGAGCAGAGAGTGATTATAGTGAGGCTGGGATTGTTGATCTTGGAGCTGAGAGTGATTATAGTTAGGCTGGGATTGTTGATCTTGGAGCTGAGAGTGATTATAGTTAGGCTGGGATTGTTGATCTTGGAGCAGAGAGTGATTATAGTGAGGCTGGGATTGTTGATCTTGGAGCTGAGAGTGATTATAGTTAGGCTGGGATTGTTGATCTTGGAGCTGAGAGTGATTATAGTTAGGCTAGGATTGTTTATCTTGGAGCTGAGAGTGATTATAGTGAGACTGGGATTGTTTATCTTGGAGCTGAGAGTGATTATAGTGAGGCTGGGATTGTTGATCTTGGAGCAGAGAGTGATTATAGTGAGGCTAGGATTGTTGATCTTGGAGCAGAGAGTGATTATAGTTAGGCTGGGATTGTTTATCTTGGAGCAGAGAGCGATTATAGTGAGGCTGGGATTATTGATCTTGGAGCAGAGAGCGATTATAGTGAGGCTGGGATTGTTGATCTTGGAGCTGAGAGTGATTATAGTGAGGCTGGGATTGTTGATCTTGGAGCTGAGAGTGATTATAGTGAGGCTGGGATTGTTGATATTGGAGCAGAGAGTGATTATAGTGAGGCTGGAATTGTTGATCTTGGAGCAGAGAGTGATTATAGTGAGGCTGGAATTGTTGATCTTGGAGCAGAGAGTGATTATAGTGAGGCTGGGATTGTTGATATTGGAGCAGAGAGTGATTATAGTGAGGCTGGAATTGTTGATCTTGGAGCAGAGAGTGATTATAGTGAGACTGGGATTGTTGATCTTGGAGCAGAGAGTGATTATAGTGAGGCTGGGATTGTTGATCTTGGAGCTGAGAGTGATTATAGTTAGGCTGGGATTGTTGATCTTGGAGCAGAGAGTGATTATAGTGAGGCTGGGATTGTTGATCTTGGAGCAGAGAGTGATTATAGTGAGGCTGGGATTGTTGATCTTGGAGCAGAGAGTGATTATAGTGAGACTGGGATTGTTGATCTTGGAGCAGAGAGTGATTATAGTGAGGCTGGGATTGTTGATCTTGGAGCAGAGAGTGATTATAGTGAGGCTGGAATTGTTGATCTTGGAGCAGAGAGTGATTATAGTGAGACTGGGATTGTTGATCTTGGAGCAGAGAGTGATTATAGTGAGGCTGGGATTGTTGATCTTGGAGCTGAGAGTGATTATAGTTAGGCTGGGATTGTTGATCTTGGAGCAGAGAGTGATTATAGTGAGGCTGGGATTGTTGATCTTGGAGCAGAGAGTGATTATAGTGAGGCTGGGATTGTTGATCTTGGAGCAGAGAGTGATTATAGTGAGACTGGGATTGTTGATCTTGGAGCAGAGAGTGATTATAGTGAGGCTGGGATTGTTGATCTTGGAGCTGAGAGTGATTATAGTGAGGCTGGATTGTTGATCTTGGAGCAGAGAGTGATTATAGTGAGGCTGGGATTGTTGATCTTGGAGCAGAGAGTGATTATAGTGAGGCTGGGATTGTTGATCTTGGAGCAGAGAGTGATTATAGTGAGACTGGGATTGTTGATCTTGGAGCAGAGAGTGATTATAGTGAGGCTGGGATTGTTGATCTTGGAGCTGAGAGTGATTATAGTGAGGCTGGATTGTTGATCTTGGAGCAGAGAGTGATTATAGTGAGGCTAGGATTGTTGATCTTGGAGCAGAGAGTGATTATAGTGAGGCTGGGATTGTTGATCTTGGAGCAGAGAGTGATTATAGTGAGGCTGGGATTGTTGATCTTAGAGCAGAGAGCGATTATAGTGAGGCTGGGATTATTGATCTTGGAGCAGAGAGCGATTATAGTGAGGCTGGGATTGTTGATCTTGGAGCTGAGAGTGATTATAGTGAGGCTGGGATTGTTGATCTTGGAGCTGAGAGTGATTATAGTGAGGCTGGGATTGTTGATATTGGAGCAGAGAGTGATTATAGTGAGGCTGGGATTGTTGATCTTGGAGCTGAGAATGATTATAGTGAGGCTGGGATTGTTGATCTTGGAGCTGAGAGTAATTATAGTGAGGCTGGGATTGTTCATCTTGGAACTATATTTCATTATTCTTCTCTTGTCATTGCCTTGTTGATAGTTACCTTATTTCTGAACCAAGACTCAACCGTTCACTCACTTTGTTTGTTGATGTAAATCAGTCCCAAATCGCTTGATCATATTATCATATGTATATTATTATATGTATACGTATATAATGGAACACAATTGACGATCATTTCGAATTGATACTTTCAGATATGCTTTACTTATAGGTCATACTATAATTATCCCAATACGACGTACGTATACATCTTAATTCTTGATTTTTAACTTTTTATTTTATAAAATATGATCATTTTATACTTTTCATAAATATATATATAGCCTAAAAATGTATTGGAAGAAATTTATTTTAAGACCTGGAAATTACTAAACTTTTTTTTTAAGAAACTGGAAATTACTGAACTTCTACACGTGCCCTAAGGTTGGTGAATATTGTTGTGATGAATAGTATTATCTTTCAGAGTTGATGTCGTCTACACTACAATGCATGCTAGGTTTACCCACTGCAATTGATATCTCAAAGGTCAGGAGAATATTGGTGACCCAAGCTGTTCTTTGGTAGAATTACATATTTCGTTAAGAATCAAATCTGATACATAGAAATTCTACTTCAATGTTTCATCAAAAGATGAGTAAACTTCAAAGGAAATTGATAGGAGAAGTGGGATTGTCTTTTGAACAAATGTTCAAGCCACTAGTTTTATGAGTATTATACTGACACAAAATGATCATTGATTTTTAGTTGACTCTGAAAACCAAGTTCTAACATACTTTTTCAGATTCCTCATGGCATGAGTGGCATGTGACATGAACATGTAGTACGTCAGCTGTTCCTGGAAATACTAGTATGTGAGGCCAAATTGGACTAGATATTCTTCATATCATGAATAAAAGGATAATTCAAGTATACTAATTCAATATTAGCTTTACTCATAGCCCAATGTATTTAAGGTCTGTCATCTAAATCTCAAAAATGGATCAAATACGCGAAGCACGCTTGTTTAACTAAATCTGTAATCTCATTTTGAAACACTCTCCTTTTCAAAACGATAGAATTACGTATTATGTATAATAGAATATTATATAATATAATTATTCAGAAGTTCACACACTGATTGAAGAAGAACTAACAAAGCTACTGTTCGAGGATATGCATTTACTAGTGATATCGTACGTAGTTGTACACGTTGATATTTGCCAGTGTAGGACTAGAGGAGACTGGAGACATCATACAAGATCTGGATCAAGCACTGAAGAGCTCTTCTTCTGAATAGAAACTGCTTTTTTTTATTCTATTGTTTTAGCCATTTAACTCGCCAGAGCAGGGGTTCTCAACCTTTTACAAACTGCGTACCCCCTGAGGCGAAAGGAAAAGTCCAGGTACCCTCGATTCAAATCTAGCAAGATTCCGCTAAATGATTATATGTTGATAAAATGTGTAATATGATGAACACAACATAGTTAACTTTTAAATTGATCTGAAATTATGTGAAATAACATCTAGAAATTGAAAACCTAAAATGGTATAGTCAAATGAAGTTCATAAATTCGTGTCATAATTATGGTTTATATTTGACAGGTCTCGAATCAGAAGTAATTACCAGACATAATTTCATAGTACTTCTAGACATTTAAAGTTGGTTCAGCGTATCCCTCGAAAAACACCTGGCGTACCCCAGGTTGAGAACCCCTGCACTAGAGTATACACTGGCCTTATTGATTCGAATCTTTCTGTGATTACTAACATACTGGGATCTAATATGAAGCATATACCTATTATTTTTCATGTCGCATCTAAATTGAGTACCGCCGCAGTTTTGTTACAGTTGTTGTTGTTGTTTTTATTCTTGTCTCGTGATTCAGTTCTATGCTAGATCAGGCATTTATAATTTTCTACTCGTTATATTATGTATTACCACAACAACTTAGCATTTTAATTATCTAACAGACATCTTCGTTATGTCTGAATGCAGCAAATCAGGATCAGATTTCATGAAGCACTTTGGCACTACAGCTATCCATGCAGGACAGGACGCAGAGCAGTGGAGATGTAAGTCCGTGGTTCTTCCCATCTTCAACGCAACTACTTTCAAACAGCATTCTCCTGGTATGTGTGTTGGAGTTTACTATTAACTTTCATGAATCATTTATCAGTATAAATGGATTAAAATGAAAAAATCCTATTTTCTTTTTGAACTGAGTAATGGTATCATCGTAAGCTATTTAAAAATGCTTTTCATCAAAATTTGCATTCATATTTAAGATTTTAATAGTTTTAAAATTGAAAAATCATAATCTTCAATGTATTAATCAACAAATTATTCAAGCAAATTCTGCTATCAGTCTACCCCCTTTCTATGCAATATGTTATTACTTCACTCTCACAATATAAATCATTGTATGACACCAAAAGTTATCTATAGCATAATATCAACCCATGTACTATAGTATAGTACATCCTCGCTAATCCGAACAGCTATATGCCAATGGTCGAAACATTCGTTCGGATTAGTGAATTTGTTCCGATTAGTGAAATACGAGATTTCTAAAACTTATTGAAAGGTATAAGATTGTAAACGTTGATTCAAAGCATAGAGACGAATAAGATTATATTTGGGTGTTCAGATTGTCAGAATGAAGTGTTCGGATTAGTGAAGGTGTACTGTAGTGATTACATATTATTCAGTGTAAAGTAATAGAGGTAGAAAACACCCTCTAATTTTGATTTAAATTTATGTATTTTCCTCTCGTTATATCACGACTTGAATCTGTTGTGCAATCAATATCTACTGCAATTCCCTTTAGACCATCATTTGATTGAGTTGAACGTGATTCAGTCAATCTTAATAGATTCAGAATAGTTTATATAGTAAATTCTTGTTTGAGTGGAATTGTACAAGTAAAAGAAGTGATAATTATCCTTACAAATAAATGAGCTTATTTATTTCACACTTCTTAGTAGAAACGAAGCTGTATACTACCATACTAAATATATTCATTCATTCACCTGATATTAAAAGTTGATTAAATTTAGTTACAGAAATGCGTTTGATTAGTCCAGTTTTAGTCTCAAAAATTTTTCTACACATCTAATTATTCAAGTTTTCAACTGCTGGGTAAATTACTCTCTTAGATAAGTTCCTTAACTGCCAATAATCCCAGAATTTGGTGTCTAAAAGTATAATTAATCTAAATCAACTAATTGCTGATAAAGAATGGTTTAATTTCTGTGTTCAACCAAGATTTATAACTTCCTACTCATTCTAATGTAAACAACCAAAACAAGGTAGAATAACATTATGATTACGCCAAGTGTACTTTGTGAACTCAGTTTGAAGATGCACTGCAAACAGAACAGCTGCAGATTCTCTCAATTAACGAGAACTAGGTAGTGTATATATATAGATATGGACTTACTTTCAATCTGATTTAGTTATATGAGATTCGTAGTAATATCATTTTACAATGGTAGAAATTATGGTTTGGAGGAGTAACCCAATTAGACTGTTTAATTTGTAGAATCACCTTTCTCTGAAACGCAACAAACAAACAATTAAATGATCAGAAACCGGAACTTGATAATTAATCGATATATTTACTTCATGTGTAAAGTATCAATCAACTAATGATATATTTGGTGCAACATTTCAACTAAAACTAAAGTATTTATGTATCATGTTTTTATTACATGTCCCATTGCTGTCTTTAAAAAGCAATAATTTATACTTTGACGCATATATTTCACTTATGCATATGAATCTCCCTTCCCTTCCTATCCCTTCTCCCTTCCTAAGAGTATTGATTTATTTAACTGCACACTATTTGACTGAATTGTAGAACCAGGTGGAATCTGATTGAATAAATAGCAAGTTGAAACTTCTCGAAATCAATACAAGTATTCTGTATATTCGGTTAACGTCACTATTGTATATTACTAGTAGTATCACATAATTCGACCTTGGTTAAGCTTATGCTTTCTGTGTGCCCAAAAGAAATACGAATTATATTAATATTCGGTTAGCTAACCGAACACATGTACCGAATTCTGCAGCATTGGCATAGCCAAAGAGAGAAAAGGGGGCTCTAGCCCCCCAACCTATTTGAAATTTTGATCATTATGCAGATTATAAATCCCAATTATTTCCCAATGAAGTTCCAAGCTCATCAATACATTAAAGTTATGACGGTATCATTTTTTGAATATCTAAACGATAATAAGTGCTATTGTTGAAGACTCTAATGTTGGAACTACTGTCTACGAATCGATTCAATTGAACCAATAGACGTAAAAATCTCTCCAGTAATATTCCAACAATATTCGATTCTCATATCTTCCACCTTAGTGCTTTAATTGAACCCTCTCAAAAGAATTGGTGGTAATTAATAAGAGAAGTAATATTATCTTCTAAACTTAAAAACAAATGTGTCTAGTGCAATACGTATAATATCACCAAGGATAATATAATAATTCAATATTAGCTTTACTATAATCTATACTACTTTATTAAACGTATTCATTATGTTATAAGTTTTTACTATATAGTGGTAATCGGATAAAAGATCGTTTGCACTTTTTAAAATGTCTGAATTGCATGAATTGGCTAAATTTAGTCTGATACTAAGTGGACTTATTCATTAAAAAATGACAAAGAATTATGAATTATTCGAATAATTCATAATTCAAGCATGAATTAGTCAATCATAAGCTAAGTTGACAAATTCATGAATTAATGAATAATTCGAATAATTCATAATTCGGGAATTATGAATTATTAGAAAAATTCATTCATATAATTCATGATATTTTCTTGTAAAAAACTTTCAATTTTGAATAGTTCTTCTCAGGCTTGATGAATTGTGAATTATTCGAATTATTCATTAATTCATGAATTAGTCAACTTAGGTCTGATATAAAATATTTTATTTTCTACTGAAGTATCCAATTAGATTATTAAAAGTAATTTGATTAACAAATCACGGTAGAAGAAGGTTTGCTAAACAAATGTTCTCTGCACTTGCCAATACACTTATTTCAATGAACAAATCCTAGCTTGCTAGTAGAACATATCTTATATTCGTATGTGAACTCTTTTATGTAATGAAACTTGTGACACTGTAACTCTGGATATAATTTATCATTTCAAATAGACAAAATTATTTGAATGCTCTGGGATGATTTTGTATACTATCACTGAATCGATTCACTGCAACGATGATGAGTCTGCGATTAAATTCGAATGTGTAGATTTTCAAAACTTTATATACCTACATATTTTAACACCTTTTGACGAATTTTTAAAAAGATATGTTAGAGACAAGGTTCCAACGGTTGAGAAGGGGGTTTTAAGAGTGTAGATTCCGAATTACATATTCGGAAACAAGTGTGGTCAACATTTTATTTCCCTTTGTTTACAATACTCTATATGTACATAAATTAGACAAATTTCGAAATGAATTAGTGAGAATAATCAATATTAGGCACCCGTAAGGGGCATCTGAATTATCTGATACCCCCAGGCTCCCATCAGGCTACTTGGCAGACGCAAAGTATTCGCTAGCCGCGCGAAACACGCTTGTATTTATTATAAACCACCCTTTCTTGGTTGCAAATGGTTTGAGTGGATTCATAACAGCAGATAAACAGCATTTTAATGTTGTACGTATAGGAGAATGAATATAAAATTTCAGTACTAAATAGAAACTATTATACATTATAGAACCAACACAAATGTTCGGTTTCATTGCAGATCATCGATGGACTCCATATATGATGGATAATGATAACTGATGAAAGATCTTTGTATTTCTGAGCTGTTTAAATCGTTGTATATCATTTCAGTTTGGGTTTTAGCGAATTCTCTACACTCATTATTTGCGTAGTATTTTTGTAGCAAATATATATCTTGATTACATTTTGAAAAGTGCTTCACTTTATTTTTATTGTTGTTGTTCTTTTTGTTATGTTTTCTTTTGTTGAATCGGTTTATTTCAACTTGAATGCGGTCACAATCTTCTTTTCTGAAAGTTAATTCTTTCATTAGCTTTAAGAGCGTCAAATTTAGCAAAGTCTATTTCCAGTTCATAGTGAGTAGAATCTAACTCTCTATATCCGAACAATGCATGGTACAAACTGTTTAATTTATCCCACTTGTGTTGAGTTTTTAATTCAAATTTTCCTACTCGAGTGTGATCAGTACTTATATTTTGTTTGTAATTCCCAGGTGGAATATTTCGTCGAGTTAATCCCTCTTTTTTGTTCTTTTCTCTGTGCAATTTCCAATTCTATTCATGAAGTCTTCTCCAGTTTTAGGTGCCATTTGGATTGAAATTTTATAAAGAATTTACTGCGGTAAACTAAATAACTTTAAATATCTCTGAAATAATAGTGCTTAATTCTAGCTTGATGTAAATTTTTGGCCCAAGAATTTATTTATAGTTGTGGCAGATGTTATTTGTTAAGTGTGAATTGATGGAGGTAGAAAAACACCTAATTGTATCACGGTTAGAATCTATTGTGCAATTAATCTCTATCCCAATCCATTTAGACGATGATTTGATTGGACTCAATAATCTTAGAATATTAAAAGAGGTGATCATTAAAAATAGATAAGCACCGACACGTCCACTTCTAGTAGAAACAAAGTTGCACATGGACTACCCTACTGAAGTATTTATATTCATTAGTCATATACGTATATATATGCGTGTATTGAAATAATTTCAATCTGACTTAGTTACATGATCGTAGTCATATTATTTTACAATGGTAGAAATTATGGTTAATTTGATGGTATCACAAGCAACAAAAAAAAAAATTGATTAGAAACTGAAACTTTTTAATTATCCGAAAAAACTTCAGTCAAGTAATGATATAGTATTTGTTGCAGGATTTCATTTACGAATAAAATATATGTGTATCATGTTTTTATTAAAACTCCCATTGCTGTCTTTAAAAAGCAATAATTTATACTTTGACGCAAATATTTGCCTTAGGCATATGAAAATCTCCCTTCCTAACAGTATTGATTTCTTTAAATAAATATTTGTTTACATTTTCGCTGATTTTCAAAAAATTTGCTGAAAAAGTTTCTAATCATTTACAATATTTATTGCACTCTTCAATTAACCAATTTATCTTATACAGTATATTAAAACGCTAGGATTTTTTGGTGTGTTTGTCCGAATTGATTGAAGAATTGGAAAGTCGTAGAGATATGAAAATTGGCATGAGGTGTCAAATGATATTACTACGATTAAGTTCTAAGATATAAGCGAAATTTTCGCACCTCTACAAAAGAAATTGAATACAAATTTTCACACCTTTTCTATTCAATATCTATGACTACACTATCACAGTAGAAATCATTGTACGACACTACAATAGATTGTCATTGTTATTAATACTTCAAAGCCACAACTTATGTTTGATATCTTTAATGTATCATAATGTAGTATAGCAATAAAAAATATTATGTGCGTATTTTCACACTATTTGACGAATTTTGAAAAATATGCTAGAGACTAGCTTCCAACGGTTAACATGGGATTTTCAGGGATGTAGATTTCGAATATCATATTTTCGAGTAAATATGATGATTAATTTGTTTACTTTTGTTTGCAATACATACATAAAGTAAACAAATTACAAAAATAGGCTAGATACCAGCTTCCAACTGTTGACATGGGGTTTTCAGGGATGTAGATTTAGAATATTATATTTTTAGTTCCATATGAGAAATTATTTGTTAACTTTTGTTTACGATATTTATATAAAGTAAAACAAAATCCCAAAATAGGCTAGATTGAGTAACTCCAGGTTCCCGCAGGGCGACTCTACGGACACGCAGTGTCTGCAAGCCGCAGCGCAAGCAAACGAAGCGCGCTTGTATTCTACTAAGTTGGATTTTTGTTAGCTAACTTCTACAATGATAACAATTCATTTTAAAATCTGTAACAAAAAATACTGCATTATATAACAAACAATATTGATTAAATATTATTTATGGAAATTATGGTTTGGAGAAGTAACCCAATTAGATTGCTTAATTTGTAGAATCACTTTTCTCTGAAACGCAACAAACAAACAAACAAACAATTAAATGATCAGAAACCGGAACTTGATAATTATTCGATATATTTACTTCATGTGTAAAGTATCAATCAACTAATGATATATTTGGTGCAACATTTCAACTACGAAACTAAAGTATGTGTTTATCATGTTTTTATTACATGTCCCATTGCTATCTTTAAAAAGCAATAATTTATACTTTGGCGCATATATTTCACTATAAAGAATGTGAACATCTCCTTTCGGAGTATTGATTTATTTAAATAAATGTTTGTTATTACGCATTTTTCACGAATTTTCAAAATAATCCGATCTGGCGTTTTAGTTCAAGTTTTATTATTATATGTCTGTTCATTTCAAAAATTAGACTTATCTGGACAAGATATAAGCTTTTATTAATTATCTAAATTCTAGTAGAACACTTTACTATACGAGTATATGTGGTTCATTCTGATGTAGTAATGAAATTTGCCCTTCAGTACTTATTCTCTTAAATAAGTGCCTTTACTGCACAATCATACTTGAATTTTATGTCTAAAATATAATTAATCTAAATAAACTAATTAGCTGTACTATGCACAGAACAAGTACAGTCAACCACAACAGGTAAGATGTTGCTAAGCTTTTATCAACTCAGTTTAAAGACAACAGCAGTTTGAAGAGAACAGCAATCTTCTCAATTATCAGGAACTACGCGTACTTACCTAAGTACATTTTTTGAGGAGGAGCAAGGTATACTTTCAATCAACTTAGTTACATGATTCTACCAGACAGTATACGGGTATATGATTTTAGAAAGGTAGAAATTATGGTTTGGAGGATTAACCCAATTATCTTGTTTAATTTTATGAATCTTTATTCTCCGACAAGAAACAAACAATTAATTAATGGCTTACAAACTGGAACTTTGTAATTATGATGTATTCGGTCAGTATAAAGCTAGTTTATAACATATAGTGCAGCTCCATTGAGTAACTAGACTTGTAGGGTATTTGCATAATACACATCCTTTAAGCAATGTGTTCGGCATTCGAACTGTTGAAAGAGTTGGATACCATTCTAGCTTATCACTCTTATGATGAAGTTAAGAAACAGAAATTGAGGAGACGAGATCTTCAGGAAACAAAAATTTTCTAATTTCGAATACTGCGCAGTTACTCATAATGAAAATATGTTAACTCAAATCAATAATGAACTTGCTTCAATCGTGTCTCCAACAGAACCTAAAATTTCAAGTTTAGAGAGTGATTATAACTCGTTTACATGTATTGAATTCGCTATAATCGGTATTAAAAATATTATTTTATTTTTTAGAAAATTAAAACGCTGCAATTTTATTGACCGACACTTTTTCCACTTTTCTACCAGTCAGATTTCAAGTTTAAAAGCAATTATGACTTGTTTATATGCAATAATGGAGTCGCCAGTTTTACTTGCAGCATTCCTTGGCTCCATGTGTGTCAATGTCAGTTGAGCAACATATTATGCTGAAAGAGATGTACCCACATTAATGAATATCAAGCTGGACTCGTTGGTACAATAAAACAGCTGAGTAATGTTAAAATGTATCACATTGGTGTTTGCTGTTAATTACAGTACATCATATCAGCTAAGATTATTTAGACGCATACTTGTGATTTATTGCAAAGCGAAATATTATTTCAATAATGATACATATTTGGTTAAAAATCATGTGTAGAATAGAAAGGGTTCAGATAACAGCAGTTTGATAACACCACAATCTTCTCAATTACAGGAACTACGTGCACGTAAGAGGAGCAAGATATGCTATCAATCTGACTTAGTTGCATGGTTCTACTAGACAGTAATTATACGGGTATATGATTTTAGAAAGGTAGAAATTATGGTTTGGAGGAACAATCCAATTATGTTGTTTAATTTGATGAATCTTTATTCTCCGACAAGAAACGAACAAACAATTAATGGCTTACAAACTGGAACTTTATAATTATTCGATATATTTGCCTCATGTCTAAAACATTATTTAACTAATGATGTATTTGGTCAGTTTAAAGCTAGTTTGTAACATATTTTGTGTATTTTATGTATCTATTCTAAACAAAAATAAACAAATAATTTATCATATTGTTCCAAAACCTAATATTGAAAATCTACACCCCTCAAAACCCCATGTCAACCGTTAGAATCTAGTCTCTAGCTCATTTTTTAAAATTTGCTTACTTTATGTCTCTATTGTAAACAGAAGTAAACAAATTAAGTTATTATATTTATTTGAAAATATGGTATTCAAAATCTACACCTCTAAAAAGCCCATGTTAACAGTTGAAAGCTAGTTTCTAGCATATTTTTGAGATTTGTTTACTTTATGTATCTATTGTGAATAAAAATAAACAAATAATTTATCATACAGATCTGAAAACATAATATTCGAAATCTATACCCTAAAAACCCTATGTCAACCGTTGGAAGCTAGTCTCTAGCATATTTTTTAAAATTCGTCAGACGGTGTGAAATATGTATATAAAGGTGTGAATATATACAAATAACCTTATTGCTATACATTATAATAAAATGAGACATATATATATAAGCTACTGCTTTTGAGTATTAATAACAGTGACAGTCTATTGTAGTCATTATACAATGCTTTCTATTGTGAGAGTGAAGTATATATATATTGTATAGAAAAGGTGTGAACATTTCGCTTGGATCTTCGAAATTAATCGTAGATTCATCATTTGACACCTACATACCAATTTTAATATCTCTAAAAAGCCTAGTGTTTTACTATAAGATGTCCCATTGCAGTCCTTAAAAATAATTTATGCTGTGACGCAAATATTTACTTTAGAATGTGGAAATATCTTCCTAACTGCATTAATTTCTTTAATTAAATGTTTGTTATTTCGCATTTTTCGCAGATTTTCAAAATAATTTAATAAAAAGCTTCTGATCTTTTACAATACAGGTATTTATTGTGTACTCTTAAAAGTCTACTATTTTGAGAATATAAATACAATTTGTGTTGCACAATATTTCCATGCATTATTGCCTTGTACCATGTTTAGTTGTTTTTGAGTTGAAGTTGAAAGATGTGTATGCACTACCACCTACCAAATGTATTGATTGCTACACACAAAATTTCCCAATACCCGTGTAAATATGTATTTAAAATACTGATCTATTTATGGGGTCATTAGTAGTTTATTACAGATAGACTTGATATCAGTCAAATGAATACCTCAAAGGTTAAAATGCACAAATAATTTTTTGACACTTCACTGTTGAATGGATTTCGATTTCTTTGTTTCAGCTCTTCTTCTTTTATCATTATGTTTTCGTCTGTTAAATCGATCTATCTCGATATATATGCGAACACAACTTTTTTCTATGAATGCACAGCCACATCTTTGCCTGAATTCATTTTTCTCTTCAAGCTTTAAATCGTTTACCTTTGCAAAATCGATTCTGACTTCACATTCTTTATCTCCAACTTTTTTACAGATGAATGTATCTAGGTTGTATTTAATAAACATATCCCACAACGCACCTTGATCTCTAATATTAAATCTCTCTACTCTAACGTCTCGGCACTCAGGATTTACCTTTCTCATTCCCTCTCTAGTTTCCACCCCTTTAGGTTTTGGTCTCGTTTTATCGCCTCTCTTTATCGGTTCGCTCAGAGGCGGTCCTAGCGCTCTATCATAGGTGTTGTGCAGGTGAAGCACAGGTGAGGGAAAGGTGGGGCACGGTTGAGGCACAGCAAAAACAGCTGGGTGACAGGCCTCACCGGATCCCACTCTCGCGCTACCACTGGGTCCACCAAATATATTTTGTTTGTACAGTGAAAGTCTAGCATGCGTGACCTTTGCGTTTGTATCCATATTGTAAACTGTTCGTATTTATTTTAAAAATTATTCAACTTAGAATACTGCTAAATGTTGTAGCTATTTATACTACATTCAATTCCAATTCCCCTTACTTTTCAGCGCAAGTTTTGAATGTCTGTTTCTACTCTACTCTGTTTCTACTTGCAACCACTCACAGAAAAGGAGATTTGTACAATATCATCTATTATACTGTACAGGATCGAAAATGTCCAATTAAAATGGCATATAGGTGTCAAATTATGAGTAACGTGTCCTGTTTTTAATGTATTTTTCCTGATTTAGTTGCCCTTCCATGAATTTTGGAGGTTAGGTATGAAAAGCATATACAGTGGAACCTCCATAATCCGACATTCAATGGGAGACGAAAAAAATGTCGGATTATCGAATAACCTCCATAATCCGACATTTGTGGAAAATCAGCAAAATGTCGGATTATAGAGGTAAAATAACCTCCACAATCCGATAATATTTGACAGACGAATAATTCGTCTGATCAAAGAGGTAAAATAACCCCTCCATAATCCGACATTTTTTGATAGATGAATAATTTGTCGGATTATGGAGGTAAAATAACCTATAATCCGACATTATTTGATAGACGAAAAAATTGTCGGATTATACAGGTCGAATTTGCATTACTGGAAAATCATTAAATTGTCGGATTCCGGAATAGCGAGGTGTCGGATTATAGAGGTTGTTTTCTATAGAAAAACGATCCGTGAACAGAAATAATGTCGGTTTAGAGAAATGTCGGATTACAGAGGTGTCGGATTACGGAGGTTCCACTGTACTGATATTTTTAGCTCGAAATATCAGTTTGACCCCTGCGCACTTCGCTCGAAATTTTCTGCTTTGTCAAAGAATGGGCAAAGGTCCCCTTTTTCGTTAATCCTATGATAATATAAAGTGTTGATATGCTCACATTAAAACTCAATGAGTGTAGCGGAGCAATCCAAGTGGTCACTTGATAAGGTAAATACGAAATATGAGATTGAAATGTTGTTACATTCCTGTGTTGTCAAGGAAAAATTCTTCAAATTGGTATGTGATCCCTCAGATTCTACAATTTAAGTTTTGCAATTGGCATTTCACTATGCAAGTTCTAATGATCCAATATCATGTTGTTGCTAGATCATGAAGATACTGGCTAATTACTTTCCACTCTCTAGATGATTTATAAGCATATTCAATATCTATCTATAAATTTGATATCTGTGTTGAATTAAGTAAATTACCCGGCATAACAATAATGACCTTCAAAGTAACTCATTCAGACAGATCATATTTTTACTACTTCCAAGAATTACCATTAAACGACTAAGGAGGATTTTCCTCTCCTACTATGAGCTCGTCAGGTTACAGCTTACTAGCTCATAGTAAGGGAAACCATCCTTCCTGTTGAATCACTAGTACATTTATATTAGTATTCAGCATAAGAATTGTGGAAATTTGATGGGTTGCATCTATATCTATATAACTGTAATGAATTGATTGAAGAAACTGCCAGGCACAGAAAGCTGATTTTTGGCATGTGGGAGCTTTTTGGCTCAATGAAAATGTCGACTCATCATGGAATTACATATGACGTCACCTTTTTATAATTAGAAATTTCAGTTTTTCGACTATCACTCAGCCATCTAAGGTGATAGAATACTGAAATTTTGATAGAATGCGTATATTAATATACCTCGCATATGACAACTATAATCAAAAAGTGATGACTCATCACTGTTATGACGTTATTACTACACAAAAATTGAAAATTGACAAATTTTGTGATTTTTCGAGTGGTATCGATCATAACTGTAAGACAAACGTATTTAGAGATGTCGCCTCCGGCGGACACAAAGTGTCCCCGAGCCGCACAACGCTAACAAGCGAAGTACGCTTGTTATTTTTAATTATCCTTAGGGAGCAATTATTATCATTACAAAATATACGCTTTTGTATTTTGAAATAGTTACCATCTTCTGGCTTAATTTTTATTGAAATGACCAATTCCACTGATTCGCCAAAGCACTTTTTTCTATAGAATTTCGGAATAAACAGGCTGATTCACTTTCTAGTTCATTCTAACATATGTAGAGAACAAGGTCATGGAATTAATGGTTAGGTATGCGTGTTGCTCAACAATTAATTCCGTAGCCTTTCTCTCTACATATGTTATTGTCTCCCTTTATAGTCATTCGATTGCAATTCCTCTTATTGCATCATTTCTATTTTTCTACTTATTATAATATGAACTCACCACAATATCTCAATGCAGCAGTTTAGCCAATTACCTGATATCATCTTCACCATGTCTGAATGCAGCAAATCAGGATCAGATTTCATGAAGCACTTCGGCACTACAGCTATCCATGCAGGACAGGACGCAGAGCAGTGGGGATGTAAGTCCGTGGTTCCTCCCATCTTCAACGCAACTACTTTCAAACAGCATTCTCCTGGTATGTGTGTTGGAGTTTACTTTAACTGTCATGAATTATTGATTAGTATAAAGCAGGGTTGCAACCGAATAGTTGATTATTCGGTTTAACCAAATAATATTTGCAAATAGTTGATATTTGATTTGTAACCAAATGTTATTATTTGGTATTCGGTTGAGAACCAAATAATTTGGTCAACCAAATAATTTAGTCAACTGAATAATTTGGTCAACCGAAAAACTTTCATATTTAAGACAATGAACATTAGGACATCCTAGTATTATGATGAACTTTCTCTAGAGTTTAAAAATAGAATTTGAAACATGGCTCAATGCTAGCTACGCTCCTTTGCATGTAATTGAGACGTTATGGTTTGAAAGTTTATCGATAGCGTTTGTGTATTCCATCAGGAGATCCAGAAGGAGGCTACGACTACACGCGGGGAGGAAACCCCACTAGGTCTAGTCTGCAGACAGCTCTAGCTAAGCTGGAGGATGCAGAGCACGCCTTTGTGTTCTCTTCCGGTATGGCGGCCTGTTCCATAAAGTTAAAAGTTAAAAGTTAAAGTTTATAGATTTATATACCCCCCGAATCCATGCTAATATGTTCTCAGGGGGTTTACAATCTGGGTGAGGTGCTAAACCTACTGATAGTTGCTGAATGTGTGCATGCGGCGTGTATGTATGCATATGATGGCATGTCTGTGTGCATATGATGGCGTGTTACAGAGAAAAACTCGGCTAACAGTAGGCAAGAAAGATAGCACCTGACCTAACTTTACCTTTAAACGAGATGACATCCTTAGTGCTTTCAGCTCACTAAGGTTCTGCAAGGTGTAGGCTCAGATTACATTACCGAAGCAATGTAATTGAGAGTAAAATGCAAATGACTAGAGTTAGGTTAGAACCCGCGACCTAAGTCTTGGTATTCAAACGCCCTAACCACTGCACCACCCAAGCAGATAATACTGAAGAGTGGAGACAGGATCCTGGCTATCAACGACTTGTATGGGGGAACCAATAGGTAGCTGCTTGATGTGCATACTACGTGCTTACCCCGCTCAAAATAACTTAGTAACCGAAAATGAGTTAGCAATGTCATCGCTGGGTTTCAAAGAAGATCCCAACACACCTTTTTAGTTTGACAATGTTCTTATAATACCCTAGTGATAGACTGACTGTACTAGACATTTGTATTAACATTGTTTATGGAAATGAATCTATTGCAGCACATCACGATTCATTACTTAAATATATCCGTGTCTGCAAACAAGAGTGGACACAGATATAACGATGGTTCATGGGAAACAAATTTAATCATATATATACACATGGTTTCAACATTTCACTGTATTTCTAGGTATTTCAGTCTTTCAACATAAAAGTAGATTTCGTAGATGCCACATATCTTGATAAGGTCAAAACTGGTCAGTTAAGTTTATCACTATCATTCAAACACCGCATCATTTGTTTATATTATTCATATTGTCACTCAGCTCTAACCCCGGAAACTATAAAAGTTACTGCTTTGAAGTATTAATAACAATGACAGCCTACAAAAGTGTCGTACAATGATTTCTATTGTGAGAGCGAAGCCGTACATAGTATTGTATAGAAAAGGTGTGAAAAGTTGTTTGCTATTTTTTCAGAGGTGTGAAAATTTCTCCGAACTTAATCGTAGATTCATCATTTGCCACCTACATGCCAATTTTCGTATCTCTAGGACTTTCCAATTCTTCAATCAATTCGGACAAACAAACAAACAAAAACAAAAAAAATCCTAGCTTTTTAATTAAAACCCTTCAATGAACAATGAATTTTGCTGACTGATTAAGTCATTTTGGGCGGGGTAACCATAGAAATGTGGGGTCCAAGCTATAAATAGAATGAACCCCAGGTGATTGATGGTTAATATATAAGATGTTCAAAATTGGGTCTGACAGAACGGTAGACTATGGTAGAAAATGGTTTAATGGTAACATATGGTAGAAAGTGGTTTAATGGTAACATATGGTAGAAAGTGGCAGAATGGTGGAATATGGTAGAAAATGGTTGAATGGCAAAATATGGTAGAAAGTGGCAGAATGGTGGAATATGGTAGAAAATGGTTGAATGGCAAAATATGGTAGAAAGTGGCAGAATGGTGGAATATGATAGAAAATGGTAGAAAGTGTCAGAATGGTGGAATATGGTAGAAAATGGTTGAATGGTAAAATATGGTAGAAAATGGCAGTTAAACTACTCTTATTTGTATCTTCAACTTTCTGACCGATACTCGAATAGTAGCTGGCAAAATTGTTAAGAATCACATTATTATGGTCGCCATACTCTCGCCGATGAGGTTCGGTCACTGAAAGAGATTCAATTGACTCTACTTGTAATCTAATATTTAATACCCGTAGATTGCTTCAGAAGTGCTGTTTTGTCCTAATTCTTTCTACTCAATTTCTTACATAATTTTTAGTATGCGGCATATCCAGTCACTTCGAGCTTGGCCTACAGAGGCCCTACAACAACCAAAAACGACGAATCAACAGGTTTTGACGAACTTCCGGCAAGCCTTCGCTCGTATATATGTTGATGTGTTTCAGGGATACAAAGTTAAATAAGTGTACACTACAAATATACTATTCTCTACCTAATTGCTAGTAAAATCAGAATTCGCTATCAGCTTTAATTCTGTTTTTTAATTATAAACTGGTAGTAATATTTTAGCGAAATACAAGTAATATTAGTTTTCGTAGAAATTGAACTGTTGGAATTAATAGTATGGACGTGATACACTGTTCACACTAATAAGCTTAATTAATAACTTAATTTAGAATAATTGCTCTATTAGAAAGTTTTGTTGGAAGTTAAGTACTTTCCGGTCTAATTGTCCTCAGACCTCCTTCCATTCCCAAGTAACAACCATTGGTGGAGGACCTCACAATTTTATTATGCAACATCTCTAATATTTTCATTTATTTACATTAATCTTATATATTAAAATGCTAGGATTTTTGTCTGTTTGTTTGTCTGAATTGATTGAAGAATTGGCAAGTCGTAGAGATACGAAAATTGACATGTAAGTGTCAAATGATGAATCTAGGATTAAGTTCAAAATCTAAGCGAAATTTTCACGCCTCTGCAAAAATGTATATTTCGAATATCATATTTTCGAGTAAATTTTATGATCAATTTGTTTACTTTTGTTGACAATGGATACATAAAGTAAACAAATTACAAAAATAGGCTAGAGATTAGCTTCCAACGGTTGACATGGAGTTTTTAGTGTTGTAGATTTAGAATATTATATTTTCGAATCCATATGAGAAATTATTCGTTGACCTTTGTTTACAATATTTATATAAAGGAATAAAATTCCCAAAATAGGTTAGCTTGAGTAACTCCCCCCCCCAGGGCGACTCTGCGGACACTAAGTGTCCGCAAGCCGCACAGCGCAAGCAAGCGAAGCGCGCTTGTGTTATATTAAAGTATAATACATGTTGTACAACCAATATTTACATTTCTTTTTATACTAAGAAAGGTACATGCACTGTAATTAGATCTGACCTCATCAGGTCTCCAATCCTAAAAAGCCTAAAACTAATCGGTTAGTAGAGCAACCGTATCTGGTTCATGAGGTCATCTAGAAATAATATTGAGAGCTTAATTAATAGGCCGGTGTGTTGTAAACACTAGTGGATGTATCTTTAAAGATACTGTTCTAGTTCAGCTCGATCTACGTATTGTTCATCATGGTTGGTGGATTGTTGATCTTGTAGCTGAGTTTGATTATAGTTAGGCTGGGAGTTTTGATCTTGGAAGTGAAGATTATTATAGTTAGGATGGGATTGTTGATTTTGGAGCTCAGGGTGATTATAATTAGGCTGGGAGTTTTGATCTTGGAAGTGAAGATTATTATAGTTAGGCTGGGATTGTTGATTTTGGAGCTCAGGGTGATTATAGTTAGGCTGGGAGTTTTGATCTTGGAAGTGAGGATTATTATAGTTAGGATGGGATTGTTGATTTTGGAGCTCAGAGTGATTATAGTTAGGCTGGGATTGTTGATTTTGGAGCTCAGGGTGATTATAGTTAGGCTGGGATTGTTGATTTTGGAGCTCAGAGTAATTATAGTTAGGCTGGGATTGTTGATTTTGGAGCTCAGGGTGATTATAGTTAGGATGGGATTGTTGATTTTGGAGCTCAGGGTGATTATAGTTAGGCTGGGATTGTTGATTTTGGAGCTCAGAGTGATTATAGTTAGGCTGGGATTGTTGATTTTGGAGCTCAGGGTGATTATAGTTAGGATGGGATTGTTGATTTTGGAGCTCAGGGTGATTATAGTTAGGCTGGGAGTTTTGATCTTGGAAGTGAAGATTATTATAGTTAGGCTGGGATTGTTGATTTTGGAGCTCAGGGTGATTATAGTTAGGCTGGGAGTTTTGATCTTGGAAGTGAAGATTATTATAGTTAGGCTGGGATTGTTGATTTTGGAGCTCAGGGTGATTATAGTTAGGCTGGGAGTTTTGATCTTGGAAGTGAAGATTATTATAGTTAGGATGGGATTGTTGATTTTGGAGCTCAGGGTGATTATAGTTAGGCTGGGAGTTTTGATCTTGGAAGTGAGGATTATTATAGTTAGGATGGGATTGTTGATTTTGGAGCTCAGAGTAATTATAGTTAGGCTGGGATTGTTGATCTTGGAAGTGAAGATTATTATAGTTAGGCTGGGATTGTTGATTTTGGAGCTCAGAGTGATTATAGTTAGGCTGGGATTGTTGATCTTGGAGCTCAGAGTGATTATAGTTAGGCTGGGATTGTTGATTTTGGAGCTCAGGGTGATTATAGTTAGGCTGGGATTGTTGATCTTGGAAGTGAAGATTATTATAGTTAGGATGGGATTGTTGATTTTGGAGCTCAGGGTGATTATAGTTAGGCTGGGAGTTTTGATTTTGGAGCTCAAGGTGATTATAGTTAGGCTGGGATTGTTGATCTTGGAAGTGAAAATTATTATAGTTAGGATGGGATTGTTGATTTTGGAGCTCAGAGTGATTATAGTTAGGCTGGGATTGTTGATTTTGGAGCTCAGAGTAATTATAGTTAGGCTGGGATTGTTGATCTTGGAAGTGAAGATTATTATAGTTAGGATGGGATTGTTGATTTTGGAGCTCAGGGTGATTATAGTTAGGCTGGGATTGTTGATTTTGGAGCTCAGGGTGATTATAGTTAGGCTGGGATTGTTGATTTTGGAGCTCAGAGTGATTATAGTTAGGCTGGGATTGTTGATTTTGGAGCTCAGGGTGATTATAGTTAGGCTGGGAGTTTTGATCTTGGAAGTGAAGATTATTATAGTTAGGATGGGATTGTTGATTTTGGAGCTCAGGGTGATTATAGTTAGGCTGGGATTGTTGATTTTGGAGCTCTGAGTGATTATAGTTAGGCTGGGATTGTTGATTTTGGAGCTCAGGGTGATTATAGTTAGGCTGGGATTGTTGATTTTGGAGCTCAGAGTGATTATAGTTAGGATGGGATTGTTGATTTTGGAGCTCAGGGTGATTATAGTTAGGCTGGGATTGTTGATTTTGGAGCTCAGGGTGATTATAGTTAGGCTGGGATTGTTGATTTTGGAGCTCAGAGTGATTATAGTTAGGCTGGGATTGTTGATTTTGGAGCTGAGAGTGATTATAGTTAGGCTGGGATTGTTGATCTTGGAGCTGAGAGTGATTATAGTTAGGATGGGATTGTTGATTTTGGAGCTCAGGGTGATTATAGTTAGGCTGGGATTGTTGATTTTGGAGCTCAGGGTGATTATAGTTAGGCTGGGATTGTTGATTTTGGAGCTCAGAGTGATTATAGTTAGGCTGGGATTGTTGATTTTGGAGCTCAGGGTGATTATAGTTAGGCTGGGATTGTTGATCTTGGAAGTGAAGATTATTATAGTTAGGATGGGATTGTTGATTTTGGAGCTCAGGGTGATTATAGTTAGGCTGGGAGTTTTGATCTTGGAAGTGAAGATTATTATAGTTAGGATGGGATTGTTGATTTTGGAGCTCAGGGTGATTATAGTTAGGCTGGGATTGTTGATTTTGGAGCTCTGAGTGATTATAGTTAGGCTGGGATTGTTGATTTTGGAGCTCAGGGTGATTATAGTTAGGCTGGGATTGTTGATTTTGGAGCTCAGAGTGATTATAGTTAGGATGGGATTGTTGATTTTGGAGCTCAGGGTGATTATAGTTAGGCTGGGATTGTTGATTTTGGAGCTCAGGGTGATTATAGTTAGGCTGGGATTGTTGATTTTGGAGCTCAGAGTGATTATAGTTAGGCTGGGATTGTTGATTTTGGAGCTCAGAGTGATTATAGTTAGGCTGGGATTGTTGATTTTGGAGCTCAGGGTGATTATAGTTAGGCTGGGATTGTTGATCTTGGAAGTGAAGATTATTATAGTTAGGATGGGATTGTTGATTTTGGAGCTCAGGGTGATTATAGTTAGGCTGGGAGTTTTGATCTTGGAAGTGAAGATTATTATAGTTAGGATGGGATTGTTGATTTTGGAGCTCAGGGTGATTATAGTTAGGCTGGGATTGTTGATTTTGGAGCTCTGAGTGATTATAGTTAGGCTGGGATTGTTGATTTTGGAGCTCAGGGTGATTATAGTTAGGATGGGATTGTTGATCTTGGAGCTGAGAGTGATTATAGTTAGGATGGGATTGTTGATTTTGGAGCTCAGGGTGATTATAGTTAGGCTGGGATTGTTGATTTTGGAGCTCAGGGTGATTATAGTTAGGCTGGGATTGTTGATTTTGGAGCTCAGAGTGATTATAGTTAGGCTGGGATTGTTGATTTTGGAGCTCAGGGTGATTATAGTTAGGCTGGGATTGTTGATCTTGGAAGTGAAGATTATTATAGTTAGGATGGGATTGTTGATTTTGGAGCTCAGGGTGATTATAGTTAGGCTGGGAGTTTTGATCTTGGAAGTGAAGATTATTATAGTTAGGATGGGATTGTTGATTTTGGAGCTCAGGGTGATTATAGTTAGGCTGGGATTGTTGATTTTGGAGCTCTGAGTGATTATAGTTAGGCTGGGATTGTTGATTTTGGAGCTCAGGGTGATTATAGTTAGGCTGGGATTGTTGATTTTGGAGCTCAGAGTGATTATAGTTAGGATGGGATTGTTGATTTTGGAGCTCAGGGTGATTATAGTTAGGCTGGGATTGTTGATTTTGGAGCTCAGGGTGATTATAGTTAGGCTGGGATTGTTGATTTTGGAGCTCAGAGTGATTATAGTTAGGCTGGGATTGTTGATTTTGGAGCTCAGGGTGATTATAGTTAGGCTGGGATTGTTGATTTTGGAGCTCAGAGTGATTATAGTTAGGATGGGATTGTTGATTTTGGAGCTCAGAGTGATTATAGTTAGGCTGGGATTGTTGATTTTGGAGCTCAGGGTGATTATAGTTAGGCTGAGATTGTTGATTTTGGAGCTCAGAGTGATTATAGTTAGGCTGGGATTGTTGATTTTGGAGCTCAGAGTGATTATAGTTAGGCTGGGATTGTTGATTTTGGAGCTCAGGGTGATTATAGTTAGGCTGGGATTGTTGATTTTGGAGCTCAGAGTGATTATAGTTAGGCTGGGATTGTTGATTTTGGAGCTCAGGGTGATTATAGTTAGGCTGGGATTGTTGATTTTGGAGCTCAGAGTGATTATAGTTAGGCTGGGATTGTTGATTTTGGAGCTCAGGGTGATTATAGTTAGGCTGGGATTGTTGATCTTGGAGCTCAGAGTGATTATAGTTAAGATGGGATTGTGGATTTTGGAGCTCAGAGTGATTATAGTTAGGCTGGGAGTTTTGCTCTTGGAAGTGAGGATTATTATAGTTAGGCTGGGATTGTTCATCTTGTAGCTGAGGATTATTATAGTGAGGTTGGGATTGCTTGGAGGTATTTTTATTTTTTGATTTATCATTTTTCTTCCATTCATTCTTGTCTCTTCGAGTCTTTTCTATCTTATAGCGTTTATAATCTTCTTTTGCAATTCCCTTTTTAATTCCATTTCTAAAAGTTGCAGCTTCCTCTCGCTTTATTTTTCCTAAATCTATTTCGATATCTGCACTCCCTTTATTATTTTTCCCAGAGAATTCATATTTTGGAATAGCGAGGGGAAATTTTTCTTTTACCTTTAGCATTTGATTATTATCTTTTATAATAAATTTTGCTTTCTTTGTGTCAGATTGGTGTTCCATTCTATCCATTCCTTTCAAATCTTCTTTTCCTTTTCTTTTTAGTTTGGGTATCGTTGTCTTTCCATCATTCCTCATGTGCTCTTTAACTAATTTCTTATCTTCACTCATTTGATTTCCTTCAGATGTCTTTGGCACCAGTTTAATTTAACGGGTTTTTTCATATTCTCTTCCCTTTATATACCATGCTCTCTAATTTCTACCTTTTTTTCTACTACTTTTCGAGGTGGAGTAGATAGTTAAAAGTTGTACCATTGAGACATCTTGATAGACATCTGCACTGGACCTAAGTCACCTAACTGGATTTAAGTAACAATATGCTATTCATACCAGTATGTTTATACCAAAGTTTGAAATTATCTCTCTACCCAAAGTCCACCAATTAGCTAGTTTTCTACCATTGATGAACTACTAGTTCTAGTCAATACTTAATTCTTCCTTCTGATGATATTACGTCAATCATATAACTGAGGATACAAGTGGGTAGAAAATATTATATATGGGCTTGCCCATTCCAATATAATTATTTCTCATTCCTTCATTCCATCTGCAATTTCAGAGTCTAAATTGTAATTGAAGTTCTAATAAATGGAGAATTAGTGCATATCAAGTCTAATTTATGTATGTATGAAATATAATTGAAAACCACTTTACTAAGAGATGGCTATTATATTTCAGTATTCTTTTCTTGCCAATGCCTTGTAGATTAGTTACCTTATTTTTGAATCAAGACTCAACCGCCCACTCACTTTTTGTTGGTGTAAATCAGTCCCAAATCGCTAGATCATATTACGTCTATATATCTAAGTTGACTAATTCATTGAAATATGATGAAGAATTATGAATTATTCAATTAATGAATTATTCAAAATTTCACACATTAGTTCAGATTATATGCCCAAAAGTGGTTAAAAGGTTGCTCATGTTATATGCCTCTAACATTGCTCAGTCCCTAAGCGAAATATAAAATATTTTTATAATTATTATAGTTTTACTTATAGGTTCATACAGTTAGTTATTCTCCCAATACAACGTACATACACATCTTAATTCTTTATTTTAACTTCTTATTTTACAAAATATGATCATTTTATACTTAATAAAGTAAATATATATATATATATATATATATATATATATATATATATATATATATAGCCTAAAAATGTATTGGACAATCATCAAATAACATTGTAGGTAAATTTATTTTGAGAGCTGGAAATTACTGAACTTTTCCATGTGCCCTAAGGTTGGTGAATATTGTTGTGGTGAATAGTATTATCTTACAGAGTTGATGTCGTCTACACTACAATGCATGTTAGGTTTACCCACTGCAATTAATACATAAAAGGTAGAAAGCAAACCGATACAGGAGAATATTGGTGATACAAGCTTGTTCTTTTGGTAGAATTGTATTCTACGCTTGAGAATCAAGTCTGCTATATAGAAAGTATGCTTCAATATTCTACTACTTAGGGCATTCAATAAGTTCCAGGAATGACTGTATATCTAAATGTATTAGAGATAGGCTATATCCATTTAATCCATTGAACTCATTGAAGCCTTGTCTCCCGATTCGTATATAGGTTTGTTCAGCTCTTGAAAATTTTGTGGTTACCCAACTCCATATATAGACCTCACCTCAGTTTTGGGCACTTAATAAAAATAGATTTTGCTGTTTTGTTCATTAATATCGCTGTTATCATCAAAAATAAGTCATCGCAATGAATTCTACATAGAAAATAACATATACAATTATATTTTCAGCGACCTATCTTTTTACCTAGCGAAGCAATATAAAGACCACGGCCTCTATTTGCCACATTTAGAGTAGCTAAAAGTGGTTAAAATCCCATAAGAAGTGGCACTATTCTAATATGCCTCATTGGATTCAAATGACTAGTTCCCGTTCGATTAATCCCATCGGTTCTTACATATCTGACTCAAACTTTTACTCTTATATAATTCCTAGAACTATCTATATATGAAAACATAAATACATTAATTTTCAATTGTAAAACGGGAATTAGCATCAAGTGCGCAAAACTGAGGTCTATAAATAGAATTGAGTAACAGTAAAAATTTTCAGAACAGAACCAGTCTATATGTAGTATGAATCGGGAGACAAGGCTTCAATGAGTTCAATGGATTAAATGGATATAGCCTATCTCTAATACATTTAGATATACAGAGTCATTCATGGAACTTATTGAATGCCCTTAAAAGATCCATATGGAAATTGATAAGAGAAGTAGGATTGTCTTCTGAACAAATGTTCCTACACGTGCGACTAGTTAAAGTATGTATTCTACTGAAACAAAATGTTCATTGATTTTTAGTCAACTCTCTCCAATCAAATAGATTAGTATGGAGAATCAAGTACTAGCATACTTTTTCAGATTCCTCATGGCATGAGTGGCATGTGACGTCCGTACGTACATGAATATGTAGTACGTCTGTTGTTCCTGGAAAATATAAGAGTAGAAATTGGATCACTAGAGTATACACTGGCCTTATTGATTCGAATCTTTTTGTGATTACTTAACATACTGGGATCTAATATGAACATATACCTATTATGTCGCATATAAATTGAGTACCGCCGCAGTTTTGTTACAGTTGTTGTTGTTGTTGTTGTTGTTGTTGTTGTTGTTGTTGTTGTTGTTGTTGTTGTTGTTAAAATGCTAGCTACGCTCCTTTGCATGTAATTGAGGCGTTATGGTTTTGAAAGTTTATCGATAGCGTTTGTGTATCCCATCAGGAGATCCAGAAGGAGGCTACGACTACACGCGGGGAGGAAACCCCACTAGGTCTAGTCTGCAGACAGCTCTAGCTAAGCTGGAGGATGCAGAGCACGCCTTTGTGTTCTCTTCCGGTATGGCGGCCTGTTCCATAGCGACACAGGCAATACTGAAGAGTGGAGACAGGATCCTGGCTATCAACGACTTGTATGGGGGAACCAATAGGTAACTGCCTGATGTGCATACTACGTACTTTCCCCGCTCAAAATAACTTATGCAACGAAAATGAGTTAGCAATGCCATTGCTGGGTTTCAAAGAAGATCCCAACACACCTTTTTAGTTTGACAATGTTCTTATGATATCTTAGAGATAGACTGACTGTACTAGACATTTGTATTAACATTGTTCATGGAAATGCATGGTATTACAGCACATCACGATTCATTACTTAAATGTATCCGTGTCTGCAAACAAGAGTGGACACAGATATAACGATGGTTCATGGGAAACAAATTTAATTATATTTGTTTCCCAAGTTTGATTATGATTGGGAATGTAGGAAATGTGTTCGAGTGTAGTACATAGTTTCAACATTTCACTGGATTTCTAGTTATTTCAGTCGAGTTATCAACACTTTCAACATAAAGGTGGATTTCGTAGATGCCACAGATCTTGACAAGGTCAAAACTGGTCAGTTAAGTTTATCACTATCATTCAAACACCTCATCATTTGTTTATATTATTCACATTGTTACTCAGCTCTAACCCCGGAAACCACTCTCGTCTGGCTAGAGAGTCCGACCAATCCTACCCTGACCCTCGTCGACATCTCTGCCATTGTGTCGATAGTGAAGTCCCATCCCAGTAAGCCTGTGGTGGTGGTGGACAACACGTTTATGTCCAGCTACTTCCAGCAGCCACTCAGGCTGGGAGCTGACGTGAGCATGCAGTCCCTCACCAAGTACACTAACGGACACACGGATGTGCTGATGGGAAGTCTCGTGACGAATAGGACTGACTTGGCAGAGAAGTTTGGTTTCTTGCAGCTCTCTATAGGTACATACTATATGTGTGATAGTTGCATAAGTATACATATATGTGTGTGATAGTTACATAGGTACATATTATAGTTCTAGGTGTCTATTTGAGAGCACTTTGATTTTATTGTATTATTGAGTGGTCTACCCATAGACTCCTTTAAGTAAGGACTGTAGGCGTTCAATCTCGGGTCCTGGAACTTGGGTCCATTGTGTATTATTGATATCCCGTAATCCGCTCAAGTTAGACATGGGAGATGTATTATTGTTGAATAGGAAGTCGTATTTTTAGAGTCCATTGGTCATGATGGCCTACCTCAACTATGTGTGGAATGTGAGTTATGTGGTTTTTCACACCTGTTTTTCACAGATTTAAGATACATTTTGGCAATTTTCTGACCTGTTTTAAGCACATTTTAAAGCGTTATTAATGTATGATTTTCGAAGATAATCAAGGTAGGAACGGGTTAATTCGAAATATTTGGACATTTCAAATGGAATGTTGCTACATTCCAGCGTTGCTATGGAAACGTATGTATACCATTTGAGCCGATATCTTGAAAACCGTTACAGTTAGACAGTCAAATTTGAC